>JAJJWW010006359.1:0-469739 GCA_023531295.1 Papaver armeniacum | reverse complement strand
TTTGTTCTATCACATTAAGTAAGAATTAATTATAGGTTAATATTATGATCTGGTCATAATTTAATCGGGTGGTATATGTAAAGTTGTCCTTATCTTCCCTTAGAAAAATATCGATCATGAACGTCATTAAATAATCCATATAGTGTTTATGGGTCGGACTCGTACTGATCCGTTCTTGTGTGTTCATAACTCAGAGCATACTATTAAGTTCCATAACCCAACCCGGGACCTGTATGCCAATCCTGCTTTTGCCGACTCCAAAACCGGATCCCACCCAATTAATTATGTTTAACCGATTTATTCAGACTGATCCAAGTTGGACCCTACCCGTTCTGGATTTATGTATTCTTAGTTAGAATCTATGATAGGGAAAGTCAGTGGATAAAGGCACGTAGTTCATATGTTAATTTGTGATCATGATATATGAACAATAATAAAGAGATTTCTCCTTAAGTAAAGATTAACCAATTGCCGTATTTCTCCCTAAAAAAAAAAAAAAAAAAAAAAAAAACTAATTACTCTTATGCTTCCGCTTTACCGAAAACTAATGTACAATCGAAATCGATTTTTTATCGAACTCATTGTAAAATTTTATGATTATAACCATTTTTTGACACTATTAAAATTGAGCGTGCATTACATGAGTATGGTTTATGTGTACGGCATTATGGTAGGACTTTTCTCCCAATGTTGATGATAATTTCAATTGTACGATAAAATTATTGTGCTTAAGATTCTATGTCATAATTCTTTAGTTATCACCACAATGATACTAGAGTGTTTTATCTTAGCAATAATAATAATTTTTAGTAGTAAATAATACGCTGTAAGTAAAGGAAAGGTTTAGCAATTATTATGGCATTATTTTTGAGTTGTTTGGCAATCACCACAAAGATGTCAAATAATTTTTCCAAATCATAATTGTTATAATTTCAAGTGCTTATAATATTGTTTTCGCTTAAATGTATTAGAACAAATTACCCACCAATGTAATTTGAGTTCACATGTTTAAGAAAATATTGAAGGATATGATCTTTATTTGATCATACATTATGGATCCTAATCATTTTAATGCTTTAATGAGTGCTCTAATGTCATTTCTCTTCATTTTCTAACTTGAGTGTCAATATTGACTCGCTTAGACATAAAAATAAAGATCATGATTAAGTAAATGCTACATAATTTTTCATTATTTTATAAAATGTAGAAAAGAAAATTTACTTAAATTAAATCATTTTCAAGGTGGAGAGCCCATCAAGGATTTTTCGGGTTTTCATGATTTTTTATTATGTATTATTATGTTGTTTATATCCACAAATTATTGCGTCCTCTAAAGAAATTGAGGTTTATTTTTGGATACATTCTCGAATATTTGTAAAAATATTATTCATTGCTTCTAAACATCCTTCTAAATATCCATACGACAACCTTTGTTTAACACGATCTTTAAGCTTGTATCAAATTTAAATTATCGAGTATCAAAGAATTTTTCTTCAAATCTAAATTTCATTATTGAATTATATTTATAGACTTGCTTCATGCTCTCGATTTGGTTTAAGAAAAAAACTCATTATGTTTGGATATTTTCGATTATAGGTGTTGATATTTTTCACAATTTATGTATTGCATGCTTTTGAATAATGTTCGTGATTGATGTTTTAGGGTTACTCATTATTGTTTATGTTTTACTAAATTTATGACTCGCATCAAGTATGTCCATATCATTGAGTTGACCGTGCAATATCACAAGAAACGTTAGTGTGATATTTGCAATTGTACATATTTGTTGGATAGTTTAGTTATCACCACAGTGATGCTATGCCTTATCCTCGTAAGTGTTGTATATTTTGAGTCCTCTTAGTGTGATTTAACGATTAGAACAATGCTGCTCACAAGTAGTGTTTCTTCACACGTTAAACAAGCATTAAGCTTATCTAAATATTTCATACACATGTGAAATAATAGCCACCCGAGACTACAATTCACATTATATTAGGTTGAACATATCTAGAATTATTGGAGTTTGTTAATACATTTTAGGGCGAAGTTGCCACAGGTGATTCTAGTTGTAGTATTTGACAGACATATGTTGAATTATGAGAATGTAAAATCCACAGATATTTTTCATGTCTCACATTGTTCCTTGATAAGGTTTTATCCACATGTGAGAATCTTATTAAAGGTATGTAACTATTGTAAGCTTAATTGTCATTTATCTCTATTATAAATTTCGACTTTTGTTCTTATTAATTGTATATTATGATTATTCGTAGACTTTTAATGGTCCATTTTTTGAAGATAAAATTGTTTATCACTTGATGATTTTCGCTTCATCGTACATCTATCATTGCATTGCGAACTCTCAATCACGTGGATGTTTTCTTGAACATTCATTATTGAAATTGAGAGAGGCAGTGAGATAAAGCGAAAATCATAAAGTCCGATAAAGGTGCTGAATATTGTGAAAGGTATGACAAAATGGATAATATCCTAAATCTTTACTTAGTATCTCCAAAATTTTGGATTTGTTGCTCACACAATGCCAACTTATCGCTTACAGTTGGCATAGTGGTATAAAAACGGCAAAATCATACTTTTATGAAAATGGTTAGAAGCGTGATGAGTTATGCATAATGACCACATATCAGTGAATGTATGTTCTTTCAAACTGTGTAATTTAAATAGATTTCTAGTAAAGCATTTTCAAAGATACACTGGGACTAGAATGTTTGGAAACCTAGTTTAAATCACTTTGCTTATGGTTGTTCAGTTGGAGGTGAGGGCTTACATTTCAAAGAATGAAAATTGGATTTGAAACTATTATTCTGGTCAAGGTTCCTAAATGATCCAAATGGTATTCTTTTAACGTTCTAACCGTAGTATGAGACTTATTGAAACCGAAAATTTAAATTCGTTAATGATGGCATAATCAAAGTGGGAGTACGTGGACATATTTGTTCAAGAAATCATGATAATGATCCCTTTATTTATGATTTCTACATATATTGTGAATCTTCTCATTATCTAATGTTAGATAATGAAAGACCACAAATTACTGATCCAATACTCCATAATATAAATAACTGCCAATAAAGAAATTTTTGATAACAAACATGAACCAGCATTAAGAAGGTCTCAATAGAGATTGTAAGAAAGTTATTCATGTTGTTTCAGTGATTTTCTTACAAGAATTTATTACATTTTGATATGAGTGGCAAAGACTCGGTTTTAGGTTCACAATATTATGTGTAATAATTTTGATTAATGGATTGATGCTATGTGAGCAAAATCATTGGTTGAAATTCAAGTCTCGGATATTGTTTAATTGCTCGAAAGATGACAAATCGTTGTAGAAAGTGGGGTCATCTGACCTAATCGACCTAGAATAGCAATTTTAAACGGTATAAAGCAAGACTTATTTCCAAAGATTTTACTCTGAAATGACGCATTGATTATAAATAAGTTTTCTCCTGTCAAAGAAAGACTTATTCAGAATTATCATAGTATTATTAGTAGCCTCGGTATGACCTAAGAGTTGCATTAATTAAATGTGACAATAGCCTTTATTAATGATAAATTTTAGTCTACAAATTTTAAAATCAAAGTATGAAATTTAAGCAGCCTCCCATAATGGTATGAAATTCAAATAAAACTATAAAAGTTTGAAGTTTTGATGAAATTATTGGTTGAGTTTTGCATATACCTCAAGATCAGTGGAGAAATTCATACTCTTGGTCTTGTACGTTAAGATATACTACCTACGAGTAGTGATCTTGACTTTATGCATATCTCTATATTTTTTGAAATAAAGGATATCAATGAAGCTACCATGTGATATTAATATCATATGGATTACTAAAACTCTCATATAAGGCATATATTGAGTATTCAAGGAATTTTGAGATAATAACATATTTAACGATTTTATTTCATGTTGATAGAAGATATAAATTTAATCTTCTCATTACGTCTTAATTACGCCTTAATTCTGATATGAAACTTATAACATGTTGTTAATATGTTAACTAATTGCCTAAAGAATCAAGAACAAATTACAAAGAAAGCTATCAAGAATTTTGAGATACTATTTTAACTTATGTCTTATAATTAGTTAACAAACCCAAACAAGAGTTGATTGGGTTTTTGACTTCAATTTTTAGGATGTATGGATTCTATAAAAGGAAGAATCCATTAATACTAGTCCCATAATTGAGTTTGAATATTTATGATCATGATACTTAGAGACTTAAGGTTTGTCTCTACATTGGGCTGAAATTTACTTTATCTTAGCTTCAGACATTAAAGCACGATATGATACAAAAGGAACAAAACACACGAACCTTGAGTATATATGCGTGAAGTAGGAAATTAGAAACAATAGTTGTTCATTTACCGCTTACACAATTGCATTCGGAGATGCACTTAATGAACAATTACCTTTTAAGACCTCTTAAGAAAAGATTAAATCTGGGTCTGTGGGAGTAATTGATTATTGAATTAACTAATTTATGTGCTTATTTTTGAAAACTAATTGAGCTCTTAATAATGTACTTGAATTTATTTCGTATCCATATTTAGTATACACTTATGTGAATGGATGCATGTTAACAAATTGTCTTTCTTTTGAAGACATTAAGACCATTATGATATCCATATTTAAGGCCTGATTAAGTAATTTGCTTGTGTTGTGGTACATGGAAGGGAACATGTTGTAACAAGACAATGTGCCACCGCATGACTCGCATAAGTAATTTGCTTGGTTGAGGTATTACGTTTAACCATTATATTTGTTTAGTAATTATGCCGCTTATGTTTTTCTCACGATTATTGTTAAATAGATTATCACGTGGACCACAGAATGTAAGAATATTTCTACATTAGAAATATCTTGTTGGGCCATGTGATATCTTTGGTTAATTTAGAATATGGCTAAACATGTTGGTTACAAATATTGGGGTCCTTTCATATTCCCTCTTCCTTGATGGACGGTCGAGATTAAATGACAAATCTAAATCCTATGAATCTTGGTCCTCATTCTACCTATAAAAGGAACTCTATAACCATCAGAATAGGGTTCAAGAATTTTAATTATTCATTACACAAAAGGGTCAAGAAGGAGAAACTAAGAGTTCTCCACAAGGTATTACGGATACAAAGTGAGATGATCGGTGATACACTATGGATTAGCTTTACAGGTATTCCTCACAAACCATTCTTGCATTTTTATTGTGTGATTGTCATGAGTTCAACGATCCTAAGTTAACGATCTATAAAAATAAATCTTATAGAGGCAAGGCCAGGCCTGGGAAAAAAGGCGCCCAGGCGCCAAATTATACCTGATTTTGTTTTTTCTAAAAAAATGCCCTCGCCTGGGGCGCCTTAGGCGCCAAAGGCGCTAGGCGCTGGGCTCGGCGCCTCGCCTTGCCTAGCGCCTTTTACAACATAGCAGCAAACTATTCTTTACAGAACTATCGATCTCTCGGTTCCTTGTTCTTCACTGCCAACAGATAATGACACCTTCCATTGATTCCGCTGATATATAATACTACCAGCAATCTCGTTCCATCAATATCTCGGTCTTCATTATCGTGCTCAACATCATCCTTAACAGACTCGAACTCTCCATCACCGTAGAAATCATCACTGTCCCATCTTCATCTCAACTGAATTTGAGTTGAGTTATCAAGCTTTAGTTCTTCCCTGACCATCCACCATGCATGACTCCATTACAATGGCAGCAGGCCATTTCATTCTTTCCCAAGATTTCCATCTCAGTTCCTTGCTAATGGCAGCAAACACAGCTCCCATGACACTCAGCGTCATATTCTTTCTTTGTAAGCCAGTATATATCCTTCCCTAAGACTCGAGCTCAACTCTCAGCAGCTTTCCATCTCTATAACAGCAGCGACCCCATTCTGTTCCTTCTCCATCTTCATTTCGATCATTACCATAGGCTCAAACAGCAATTCAATTAATGGCAGTAAACGTTCTTCCTTCTCTCTGCCAATTCTATATCAAGCTCGTCCATCTCTTTGCATGAGAATCACCATCAACTTCCAACAACTCCCAGCATAGCAGTTCTCGTCAACAATTAAGCTTCTCTCTCTGTGTAGAGAATTCTGATGAAAGCCAGCACGGATGAAATGGTCGGGAAATGTGTTGAACAAGAAGGTTATCCCGTAGTAAATCCTGCTGGTGCCATTATAAATTCTTCTTCATTCTTGGTAAGGTGACCAGTTTGGGGAACTGACAAGCCTAATTTCTTATTTCTCCTATATCTTCTTCATACGATGTCGGAATGAGCTCATTCTTTCGCCATTTGCTTTGTCTTTTCGTCCTCTTCAAGATGAGAACAAGAACTTGTATATTTGATCGTGTTCCTCTTGGTCTTTGGCCTTTCTCCGCTTGTGGCTAACTTCTTTAGTGCACAATAAAGTGAAAATTCACTTCTTTTGGATGATTCACCTAGCAAAACATAAATAAGAGAAAACAAGAGTAATATACAATAATTCGCAAGAAAATATATCAAATAATAGCATGGATTCAACACTAAATATATGCAAAATATGCACTTAACATGACCACATATAGCACACTGAGTGTCTATGCTGTTGTTGTGTCTAGCCAGTCTACTCCTTGTTGAATGAGACTCATGAATGCATCTCCAGACAAACAACTTTATTCTATGAGCTGAATTACACTTCCATAATCTCTTCCAAACACTATTTTGAATAACTCTTCCACCTACTATTGCTTCATTATTGGAATTGGTTAATTTTTTGTAAGTGCTATTAACTGAAAACTTCCCATCTCTAGCTGGCATCCATATCATTAAATCTTCTTTAGAAGTATCTAAGAACAAATTCTGTATTTTCTGAGATGTATGAATATCAAATAAAATATTCAAAAGCTCCACATTCCAGTCATTGGTGTTTGGGATGATTAACTCTTCAACATCTTGATAAAAACTGTGTAGATCATTCACTGGCTAAGGGGGAGTATCTTAACATGGAATCCATTTATCCAACCAAATTTTGGTTCTTTTACCATTATTAATTTCCATAAAATTATTTTGTTGAACAACTTGCAGTCCTTGAATTAAACCATTCCAAGTATAAGAACAATTTTCTGCTTTGAGATTTTGATGAAGAATGTTGCCATTTCTGAAGTATTTGCTGCTCATGATTTTGGTACAAAGTGTATCTTCCTCAGTGCATAGTCTCCATGCCAGTTTAGTGAGTAAGGTCAAGTTGAGTTGCTCCAAATCTCTGAAAGACAATCCTCCAAAATCTTTGGATTTACAAACCTTCTTCCAAGCTATTGGATTATTACCTCTATTTGAATTATAACCCCAAAAGAATTTCCTTTGTATAGAAGTAAGTCTGTTTAGCAGTTGAGCAGGAAGCTTAAAAATACCCATTTGATAAATTGGTAAAGAATTTAGCACATGTTTGATCATAGTGGATCTGCCAACTTGAGTGAGTGAAGTAGAAGACCAAGTTGAGTATCTGCTTAAGAAGTTTTATTCTATGGCTTTGAAAGCCTCTTGTTTTGAATGTCCTATAAGTAAAGGAGATCCAAGATATCTTTCTTTAGAATTCATGACTTTAACACCTAGAATGTGAGCAAGAGATTCAACTACACCTGGATTAGTGTACTTACTGAAATGCACTAAAGATTTGTCAAATTTGATCATTTGACCTGACTGAGCACTAAAATTATGTAATAACTCCAAAAGATTATGAACTGAAGGTAAGTTTGCTTGAGTGAAAATCAAGCAGTCATCTGCAAAAAGAAAAATGATTGATGGCAGGAGAATTAGCAACCACCTTAATACCTTGAATAATTTTATTTTGTTGTGCTGAGCATAAAATGGAGTTGTCGTAGGGGTACTATAACTCTAATACAGTGTCGTCAATGATGATTTTTCCATTCGTGATAGTACATGATGATGGTGCATGGTGCTCATGTGCCAATATTGCATCCGCCAGCCAAACCGGTTACTCTCCGGACGACCTAAGAATAATTGAGCATCATTCTTTTTCTATATAAAGTTACTAGGTATATGCCCAACAGAAGTAAAACTGTTAGGTTCAGTATCTACTTTAAAGGTTTGAAAAGTATTAGACTTCAACAAATATTTTAGCAATAATTTTGTTTAGCCCACTAGTCAATCCCACTAGTCAAACGCACTGCTTATGTGGCGCTGATGTGGGTTGACTTTTAGTTTTCTTAATTTGCATTTTTTTCTTCTCTGCGTGTTTTTTATCTTCTCTTTTTTTTTTTTTTTGGTTTTTGATCCCCTTCTCCGACTCTAACATGAAGATGAAGTCAGAAACTTGCTCTAACACAGGAAAAGGTTTGAGAAGGAGAAAGCCAGAAATTATCAGTCCAAAACAATATCCAACAGAGGGTCGAACAGATGGAAGAAATCACAAACCAAAGACTTGCTCTCGCTCAGGTTCAAAAGTACTAAACCCTAATCTCAATTTTAACTCTAGCGTTTTCAATTTTTGTAGTCCTCATTCTCAATCTCGTCTGGAAAAGAAAAAAAAATCATGCTGAAAAAGTAGTCCAAAACAAAAAAATCTTCAATTTGTCATCAAAAATTTCAAACGTCAGATCCATGAAAAAAAGGAGTTTGTACAAACAGATCAATGCAGCATCGAAGTTCAAGATTTTAGCTCATAGTCATAACAAAGGTGTTTAGTACATGAACAGATCCATGAAACAAAAGTGTTTAGTATGATGAGGCAAGGACCGTCTGATTCCTAATTTTAACATGTACTTTAGTGGTGTATTCGCATTTCATTTTGAATGTATACTTTCTTTTGGGCATCAAATATAGTTAGATTACTTGGGTGTATGGGAATTAATAAACCTTTGTGGATAGAACAAAGAGAGTCCTTTATTTGTGATTTTGGCGAAGCTCTGTTGCAATTAGTGTTAGCTGAACTATGGTGGTGCAGAGCATTTTCTTTGTCAATGGGCTAGTCCGTCGACAACTGATGGGAATTAATTGGCATTTTATTATGTGGTTAATGATTTTGATGTTTATGGTTATTTTCACATGTTGTGGTAATTGATGATGTTCTAGTTTGTTATTTATGGTTTATATATGGCGGTCATCTTGAGTAAATTAATGTTAGCTCGTTATATCTATGAGTATAATTCTAGGGTGTTATGCGTGATAGTGGTTTTGAGTTTAATGATTCTGATGATAGTACATCTCACCACACAGCAGGTGAAAAATTATCATTATTCATTTCTCGATAAAGTTTTGATTCTCTAATTTTGCTGAGATTGTGTGTATATGTGAACTATCTGTTGATAATTGTACTCAAGATTCAAGTATTGTTTCCACCTAACTATCCAATCACATTGCAGACTCAAGACTTAAATTTTTAATCTTTACGGACATCTATTTACAGGTGCACTATTGTTGTAGGATGCCTAGTATGGAAGCAGATGCAGAGATGTTCAAAAGACAAGACTGTTATGATTACAACTTCCGAAGGAAACCAAAACCTCTCTTTACCACCGCAAGCCACATCAATGTCTCACACAATCACTGTAGCTGCTACTATACTCCTATCAGGTTCAACCTTGAGCAACAACAGAGAACCAAATCTCTCAGCAAACGGTCTCTTCTCTTCATCATCAGCAGCTTCTTTTTATTCCCTTACACCGCTAACATGGCTACTCTGTCAGCCTATGCACCATCAAACAGCACACCAACTGGCTTGTTTTGTTAAAGCTTTAGTATTTCGTGTGTTAATGTCTATCATCCTACAATTGCAATGCCCTTCAGCGTCAGGATATTAACATGTGACAATCTTTTTGAATGGCATCCACCTTAGAACTTGCATGTATTTGTACCTTGTACCGTTTTTCTTTGTAATGAAAATGTAAACTTCAAACACCCACTTTTGTAAGCCATATCATGTGTAAATGTTTAATCTATGATATGAAAGTTATAATGTTTCTCGTATACTTAAGAATTTTTCTTGTTTCAGGTGGTATGGTGCTTTTAGAGTTTGGGAAATGTTAAACAATTGGAAACAAAACCCATAATAAGTTTCAACTATTTTAATAACCAAAGAAAGCAGAACCATAAAAATATTTTGACGATGAGTTTTGCAGTAGTTACCGAAATGCAGCAAAGATTCGACTGATTTCTAATATTAAAGCACTAAGTAGTACATTCGACTGCAAATAGATTGCATCTGTAACAATATCATGTTTGATCGATAATAAGGACTTGTGTACAACTTCCTTAGTGGTAGTTCTTGTTCTTCGATGTTTTTAAGTACTTGAAATTTTCTTCTACGTCAGTAGTGGTAGCAGTGATTTTTTCTTTTTTTGTTTTGGTACACGGGCTTCCAAAAATACCTGGCTTGATTGGGGTATACCCAAACTAATTGAGGTATACCCAATTTTAAAGGGACTCTTTTTAAGGGCAAAGGGGAGGTCAATAGGTAAAGTTACAAAATTACCCTTTCCCATTATAACTCTAATTACTACCTAAATCAGTTTTGATTCTCTTCATTTCATCTTCTTCTCTTCTTCTTCTCCTCCACAACCTTACCGGCTCCATCACCCCCACCACCACCAAAACTCGTCGATCAATTCGTTAAAATCGTCGATTCGAAAACTCCGATTAATCTTCATCAATGGATCCACCACGGAAGAAGGCAACTCGTATGAAAGAAACTAATCGAAAACCCAATGAATATAATCCTGGAATTGCAAATTTGGTTGCTAAGAAAGTGAAGAAAAAAACGGTTGAAGAAGAAGAAATTGTTCCCGCTGAAACACGTGAAATGGTTCGCTTAAGAAAGTAAGGGCTTGTTTAAACTCACTCTAGTACTTCGATTTCATGTTTGCATGTCAAATTAGGTCAGAAAATTCGAATTTGTGAATTGTCAGTTGCGACGCCGGTAATGTTTTTTTTATCGACCTTTCCGGGATTTCATAGTTAGTGTTTGGCCGGGATGGTATAAGGTTGAAGAACTTCTGGCTGTATAGTTTAATCAATTGCTACTAGCAGTAAGCCGACAGGTTATTCATCTGTATACCATTCCGGCGTCTTTTTTCTTTTAATGAAGCCGGCATCTTATTATTGTTTACCCTTCCGTCTACTTGTTTAGAATGTTTCGATGCCTAGAGTTTTGAGTCCGGAAGGGTATTTATATAAAACCATTCCTGGCTATTTTTCGCCTCGGCGATGTGTGGGAAATGGACCTTTCCGGCCGGTTTAGTGAAAAATCCTATATTTTTTTGTGCGTCGGAAGGCTATTTTGATGATACACTGCCGGCTTTGTCTTAGCCGGCACTCATCTTTTGGTAGACCTTTCCGCCATTTTTTCGCGAGATATGTTGTATATGTCTAACTCTGCCGGCTGTAATGTTTTTTTCTTCCGAATTGTTCTTGTTCGGATTGCGAATGGCAAAGAAGAAAGCGCTCTTAGTCCTCCTTCAAACCCTCCTCGTGTTGGTGATAAACTCTTGTCTTCAAAACATCGAGGGGTATATGTTAATGTAGGAACGACAAAGGTCTTAGAACCACTATCTGAACCCAATGATTCAGACGAGACTCCGAGATGAAGACCAATCAATTCCATCTGGTAGAAGAGGTGATGATGATGATGTTGATGAAACCAATCCATTCTTTGGGAGGAGGTAACAATGATGATGATGATGATGGTGATCAAGACATGCACGAGGTGGAGGAGGTAATGATGATGGTGATGATGATGATGGTAATGGAGATAAAGGTAAGAATATCATCGAAGATGAAATTGTTGAAGAGGAAGAGGAACAAGAAGAAGAAGGAGATGGAGATGGAGAAGGAGAACAAACTCTAGCTATTGTTCATGCCACCGAAGCTTCGGCTTCAACTTCAACCAGAACGAAGAAGAGGGTGATCACTAAACCTACCGATTCTCACATGCCTCCCAAACACTTGATGGTTGCCTTTGAAAGGAGGTGAGCCTTCAAAAGGGACCCCAACAGATGGTGGAGCTGTTCTTTTTGGATACAAACACTCATGGTCATGTACGGTCCATAATACTATCGTAAGTAATCTTAATCCGTCTTTGTTATTTATTCAAGTGTGTAACTATCTTAATTAAATTTGCATCAAGTGTTTGTATTTCTTTTCATTTTTTTTTTTTGGTATTTAGGATCACAAGCATGTCATCCGTCTCATGAGGCGCCAATCTTCGTGTTCAGTGATGCATACTTGGAATCTTGACTTGGAATGTGAGGAGGTGAAAGTGATTGTGAGGAACTCCGGGTTGTTGCCTGCGGTGGAGAGTTCGAATATTAATCATGATAAAGTTACCATCTCTGCATTCTGTGAAAGGTTCTACGGAGAGACTGATACTATGTTATTCCCATTCGGTGAGATGGTGATAACTCCCGATGATGCTCAACAAATTCTAGGCCTCGAGGTTGATGGAAAAGCTTGATCGAGGGATTCGATAATGCCATTTCTTTCGGGAAGATTTACGAATTGAGCAAGAAATTGTTCGGTTGGAGTCAGGTTCAGACGGATGATGTTCTTGACAAGAAGGATGGTCGACTAACCAAGAAGTTTAATGTGAAGAAGTTGAGGGACGGATTATGGAAGACTCAGGAAATCCTTGATAGGGAAGGAATGGTGCACCCGGTGCGAATCAATGCTACCGCGGCCGCTTATTTGCTATACACCCTGGGCAGATGTATCTTCCCCGACAGTTCCGGAAACCAAGTCGAGGCCAGTTTCTTGCAACTATTGGATCCCTTACATGAGATGCGTGGGTATTCTTGGGGTACTGCGGTGGTCGCCTTCTTGAACAATGAGTTGACAAAATCTTCTAGGGCACTCACTAAGCAAGTTAACGGAAACACATGTCTCTTCCAGGTAATTTTATTGTCTAAAACATTTATATTCGCAAAATTCTCGTAAGATAAGGTTCTTACTAAACTTTTTTTTTCTTTTTGCATAGGTTTGGATATATGAACACTTCCCTTCTTTGTTCAAAGACAACTCTTACGTCAAAGTGGACAACAGTGTTCCGGTTCATTTGCCAAGAGCGCAAAGGTACAGTTTTAAGGGTACTCAGGATAAGGAAATGCCGCAAAATCTTATGAAACTCCGAGCCGCCATCGATAATTTGACGTAAGAAGAGGTGATATTTGATCCATATCGAGAGGATAGAAATCAAGGTTTAATCCCAAGGAGAAATGAAGTTGTTGCATTATACTATGGACCCTTGATGACTGTGTTTGAAGGATTTTCAATGTACGATCCACAACGGGTAATGCAACAATTGGGTTACGTACAAGAAGAACCTCATTTCGATGCGGCAAATCCGGCCTTTACTTGTGGATATGAGTGATTGCACCACCTCCCAAAAAGGTATGAACGTCTCTTACCTTCCAGCACCAACACAAGAACATTGAGGTGATAGGCGTCGCGGTCAAATCGATGTGAGTCTTTTGGACGAGGTGACCACCGGTCATGAAGCGACTGAGAAATACATGGCGTGGTACTTGGGTTGGGCTCGTCCTACTGTGATTAGGTCAATGACTATCAAGAACTGCGCTCGTAAGAAGAAGATCGAATCGAAAGACCCAAAGAACATTGCTTAAGATATTTGTAAGTATTTTAGAGTTGCTCTTACTATTTTAAGATTGATTGCATTACCAAATCATTCTATTAATTGTTTGTTGTTTAATTGAATATAGAAGGATCAGTTGAAGACCTTTGTGAGGGTGTTGTGTTGCGCGAAAGACCGAGGAGAACCTGTGCAAAGCAAGCACATTGACTATGCTTGCAATGTTGACAATGAGGATGCCCAGCTATTGTTCAAGCAACTCCAGGCTGAAGTAAAGGCGGAAGAAAAAAGCTATTAAGGATGCACAAGCCAAGATAAAGGCTGATAAAAAGAGGACTCGTAGTGCTCCTGGTGGTGAAGGTAACGACAATGGTCGTGGTGGTGAAGGTAGCAACAGTGGTCGTGGTGGTGAAGGTAGTGTTCCAAAATGGGGTCGTGGTCGTGGTCGTGGCCAATGAATGCTTTCCTAGTTCATTTCTTTATGTTGTGGTGGACAAATGTTTAAGTTAATGGTGTGGACAAATGTTTTTACGGTTTATGGGACATGTTTCGTATTTTGGACAAAAATGTTGGATTTCTAGTTATTGAATGGATGGTTTGTTTAGCTATATAAAGTGTCGTATTACCTTGCCAGCATGCTTTTTTTAAGCTACCCTGTCGGCTGTCCCAGGCTTGCAAGGTTGTGAAATGTCGATCGCCGGCCACCTCAACCAAAAATTGTGTAGTTACCCAGGTGGCCGCAAGGTAATATGATTCCAACTAAGCCGGCGTTTTGTAGCCGGAAGTGTACGAAAATAGAAACCCTGTCGGCCATATCTTGAAAAAAAAACCATTCTTCTGATGCCTAAAATCATGTAAGGTCGGGAGGGAAACAAAACAAGAAAATGCCGGCGGTATTTTGGCCGGCATGCTAATGAACCCATACATTTCCGACCGTTTTGCGACCCCGGCATTGTAGCAAATTTTGACCCCGCCATGTGAGTTCAAAATTCAAATTTTTGCAAGTACAATTGCATTGATTCACTTGTACTTGGATACTATAACAGCCAAATTTGGGCACCATCCTATAAATGCACTACTTATCTCCACAAAACAACACAACTATTTGCATATACTCTCCAAAGCTCATATCATCACACACTCCATCTAACTCACCCAATAGCTCTCTACACACAAGAAATGGCTTCATTTGATTCTAATGAAGATTTGGCAATCACCAAAGCTTGGTATGCGGAGACTAGAGTTCGAAGGCAGTCCTCCGTAAGGGTGGATTCCACAACCTTTTGGGCTAGGGTTCACAACACTTTTAGCCAAGAGTGTGGGAATCCTAACTCAAGAAGTGTTCAACAAGTGCACGATAGGCACATAGTCATTGAAAATGCGATACTTGCTTATTTAGCTATCCAAAAACCAATTTTCAACGCTCCCCACTTTAACTTGTCTATTGAACAATTTGTAAGTATTTTTGTGGTTTATTTTACGTGATCCATGTTGTTTGATCTTCCAACTTAAACCGCACTAACAAAGTAAGTTTGTGTTTTGTTTTTGTAGCATGAAGTCGCCAAAGCGCGCTACTTGGAGGAAAAGGGGGAAGCATTCGCATTCGATGCAAGCTATCAATTCATGGAATCCAAAATCCCGGAGTATGCCCCTGAGATGATGGAGGGTGTATCGTCTTCGGAGGAGGAAGATTGATGGCTTTAGAAGTTTTAGTGTAGGTTTTGTGGGTAGACCTCTATGTAAACCCTCGCAAGACTATAACTCGTCCACTAGGGTCGCCTAGGGGTTCAAAGGCTTGATGCACATGCTAAGTGCATTCGTTTTTCCGTCGACAAGGATTAGGTTTTATGTTTCAATCAATGTAGTAACCAAAATTGAATGAATAAAGTAAATTACATCTTCCATATTATGTCACCAGCAAGGTTGTATTTTTTTGCATGCTAAGATTAAAATAGTTGGAAGGGTAGGAAATATTTACATGCCGACCGCAAGATTGCTGCCCAAGATAGTCGGCGTGTTCTTCATCCGAGGACCATTCCGGCGGATATATGGTCGGCAACTTATTCAAAGTTGACCCTGCCGGCGGAAGAGAGATCGGCAGCTTATTCAAAGTTGAACATTCCGGCGGATGTATGGTCGGAAGCTTATTCAAACCACGACCTTGCCGGCTTTATGCATTTTCAAAACCAAAATTTTTGGATTGAAATCGAACTCATAAGACGGATCAAAAGGTTAATCTACTGAATTCATAATTTCAAAATTTTAATCTAAACTCAATTAATTAACCTAATCAGAATTTTAGTATTAATTAACCAAGGGCATATTAGCCATTTAGAAAAAACAAGGTTAAAGGGTGGCTTGGTTTTACTTCAAAATAACCCGATTTTGTCCTATTGGGTATACCCCAATTAGTTTGAGTATACCCCAATCAAGCCAGACAAAAATAGGCAACGAAAATAATAATTAAAAGAATACCTAAAACCACGTTGGAAGGAAAGAGAAAAACTAAAAATAGAAATATATTAACCCACGTCAGCAGTAGGTTTAAAAGCCTGGCGAGATTGGGGTATACCAAAACTAATTGGGGTATACCCAATAAAACAAAATAGGGTCATTCTGAAGTAAAGTCAAGCTACCCCTTAACCTATATTTTTGTAAATGGCTAAAATGCCCCCACAATGATTAACTCTAATTTAACTAAAATGATTAGATTAGTTAAATTAGTTAGATTAGTTAGTTGATTTAGTTATAAGTTGAGTTTTAGAAATCTTTTAGAGAGAGAATTAGTATGAAGGAGTAGAGGAGATTTTGGGGGGGAAAGTTAGGGTTTTTGTGAAATTTGTGATATGAGTGAGATGAGTGATTCTAATCCTGATTTTGAAGTGGGGGAGTCTTGTAACTTTCCTCCGACATATGAGTACTTGTATGATGATCTACTGTAACCATGATCGAATGGATTACATGCATGACCCTCACTTTTACTTTCCTCAAACTCATGATGGGTATGGAAGTGATGAATGTATTGAGCCAAACGAAAAATCAATGAGCAAGAAGAACATAATGGAGCTGAAAGTAATCGGGTAGACAACCTACGTGGTGAAGATTGTGATTTTTCCATGCAAATGATCGATTTTGGTTTTTTTTTCATCTGGCATGCAGGGTCGGCAAGGTCGACGCTTGTCGATCATGCCAGCCATAAAAGCCGGCGTGGTTCTACTTTGAACAACGTGCCGACTTTTCATGAGCAGTACCACGCCGGCAATATAGAAAATTTGAACCTTGCCGACTTTCATTTTTTGAAACACATGAGTCTTTACTTGAAAATGCTTACGCTGGCATTGTCATGTTTTCATAACGTGCGTAACATTTGTTTTCATGTCGGCAATGTTTATATTCTATTACGTTCGGTCTTTTTTTCCGGCATTGTTTTATATGTCGACCATGCCGATCAGGTAATACACATCAACTAAACTTTTGATGTTTTGTAGATTGTGGCATTGGTACCTATGGAGGATCGGCCTCAAGCTCGAGAAAATTAGGGGTCCCCGATACTTCCTCACATTATGCTAATCATTTGGAATGGAAGGAAAAAGATGAAACGGTCAATTGGATTGTTGAGAAATCCAAAGAGAAGATGTGTGTTCTAGTGAAAAACACCCAACAAAAATCTACGCGGTTTGAAATGGTATGCGAGTGTTATGGATCAGCATGGAGGAAAGTCACAAGAGAAAGGGTTATGTGTATGATAAGAAGACGACTAGGGTGTACAAGACGAAGTCAAAGAAGTGTGGATGCCCATTCAAGATTATTTTTGGGAGGAACAAAGATACCGACAACGTGTGGAGAATGAGTAGAGTTGATGTTGGTTGGCATAACCATGAAGATCCGGGACACTCTTGTTGGGCATTGTCAAGTTGCCAAGTTGAAAACGCACGAGTTCGAACAAGTAAGAACAAGTTGGGGAATTAAACCAAGTAAGCTCCTAAGTAAGTTCAAGAGGACGACCCGCATAACCTCTCTTCATTGTCTACAATTTATGCGGCCAAGGCAACTATTAAAAGAATTGAATGGGATGGAAGAAAGGTGATGGAAGAATCACAATGGTTAATACACAAATACAACTACACGGTGAGACACCATGAGTCATCGGAGGGGATGATGGATCGTATTTTCTTGCGCATCCCGATATGATTCAATTGGCGCGTTGCTTTTACCAAGTTTTGTTCATGGATTATACTTATAAGACAAATAGGTACAACATGCCTTTGTTGAACATTGTAGGACAAACCTCGGATAAGCAATCGTTCACGGTGGCATGGTGTTTTATGGATCGTGAGAAGGATGATAGTTATATTTGGGCATTGGAAACTTTGAAGCTTCTCTACCACGAAGACGAAACTCCGGGGTTATAGTCACCGACAATGAGCAAGCAATAATGAACGCCGTGAGGATAGTCTTTCCCAATGCACAAAATTTCCTTTGCACTTGGCATATACAATGCAATCTTAGAAAGAATTGTAGAAGTCATATCCAAAAACCGAAAGCAAAGAAAGGAACTAAACGTGAAAAAGAGGAAGACGAACGTCTTAGCAAACTAACTAAAGAGGAGCGAGAGAAGGAGAAAGAGAAAGAAGACGAAGAATGGAAAGAAGGTGAGATTAAGTTTGGGTTATTCATGAAAGCGTGGGATAAGGTGGTTTGGTCGATGAGTGTGGGAAGATATGAGTTAAACTTGAAGGATTTCGAGGATGATTGGGGACTAATTACCCCAAAGTAGTGGAATATTGCAAGAAACAATGGTTGAGGCCACACAAAGAGAGGTTTGTGTATGCTTATACTTACGACTATAAACATTTCAAACTTGAATCCACAAGTATGGTAGAGCAAGCGCATGGGAGACTAAAAGGTCTACTTTTCACGAGTCAAAATGGGATTGTGACGGTGCAACATGCTATCCATGAGTACACTAATAATGATATCAACAAGATAAAAATGCAATTCCAAGAAAGTAGCTTCCGGAAGTTGAGGGAGTTTAAGGAGGATAATTGGATGCTTGTTGGTATACATTGCAACGTATCGCATTAGGCAATACGTTTTATGATGAAACATCTCGCTTTGTTTAAAAAGTATAAAAAGTATGACGACCCGAGCACTCCTTGTAAGTGTAGGATAATGAAGGCTATCGGACTTCCATGTCGTCATATGCTTGGTAGGTATAAAACTCCCATTCCTCTTGATGATATCGATCCTTATTGGAAGCAATTATCTTTCAAACCGGCTCCAAGAAAGATCCCGGTGAAGAGTTTGGCGACATGGAACTTGGGAGAATAATCCTCGAAAAATACCCCAAGTTGAATAGGTTGGACAAACAAACTATGAAGCACAAGTTGATGCCGATAGTTTACCCTTTTATGGAAGAACTTGAAGAACCGGAGAAACAAGATCCTAATGGTAGACCAACTACCAAAAGACGAGAAGCGGAAGAAAGAGAACAAATCAAAGAGTTTTGAGTACAAATTGCGATCAAGATCAATCCGAAGGAGAACAAATCAAAGAGTTTTTAAGTAGAAATAGTGATCAATCCAAAAGGAAAACATTAAAGAGCATTTGAGTACAAAGTGCGATCCATCCGGACATGTTTATACCGAGGCGCAATACAAGGAGGAGCCCGCTAAAAAGAAAAGAGGTCGTCCAAGGAAGGATTCAACTACGCCAACGGTCTCTAACTTGAATACAAATGGCACTCTACCTCTTGAGAGTCAAGCAAGCGTGGAATTTGTTGGAAAGAAAGGGGGTCGGCCAAAGAAGGATTTAACTACACCAACCGTCTCTAACTTGAATACAAATGGAACTCTACCTCTTGAGAGCCAAGCAAGCCAAGGAGATGTGGTGAAGAAAAAAGTCGTCCAAAGAAGGTAGTACAACCGGTGTTGCAAAAGTATCGTACTCAACTCCCTCTAATTATTCAAGATTTTGTGATTGGTACCGACGATGTTCCGAAAGATGGAAATTGTGGGTTTCACGTTATCTCGCAACAATTGGGATACCTAAGTGGAGCGGTTGAAGAGAATCTCACCCAATTCCAATACATTAGAAAGAAGATGGCCGCTCGACTAGAACATGACAAGGAGTTCCATATCTCAATGATTCTAGAAGGTTCCATGGAGGAAAAAGAAGCAACTTTCAAAGGTTTGCTAACTAGTGTTAAAGGCCGGAGGGAAACGCACCGATCAAATGGGAGCATTGGTTGAGAATGCTTGGAGTGTGGCCATCTATTGGCGATACTTGGAATTGCGTGGTACATTTTTTTAGTGAGGGACTATCTATAGCATTTGCACCGAAACATGCGGTTTGCGTGGAGCAACTCAAGCATAGAAGAATTGTCATGGATTTGGTGGATAAACATCATTTTATTGGTCTACAACTCAATAAGGAATGTCCATTACCTCCTCTATGTAGGTTTAGTTTGTGGGAGAAGTTCACAAACAACAAGAGCAAGGAATGGATGAAAATTTATGAGGACAACATGGCCCTTTGGAATGTTATAGATGAGTCTCGGGAATGTCCCATAGATTTGACTAAAGGAGGTTCAATAGTTTTGAATGAACTCCTCTCAATAGATTTGAGTGAGGAGTGATTATGATTAGGGAATAAAGCGACTATTTGTGTAGTGTACAATGGAGTACTAGACAAAACATTCGTACTTTTTGGAGTACTTTTGTAATCGCATGCGTATTTTGTGTAATGTACTTTGGAGTGCTACGAATGAATGAAATGGATGTGTTTTTTTGGGTGTATTCTCATTTGGTCGGCATCATATTCATTACTAAAACATGCCGGCTATCCCAGGGTCGGCACGGTATTATTTCTTCAGACTGCCGGCCGCAATGCATGACAGTACAGGAAAAAGCTGCCTGATATGGCCGGCAAGGTCCGGCTTTTGCCAAGCTGCCGGCTATCTCAGGGTCGGCACGGTATTATTTCTTCAGACTGCCGGCCGCAATGCATGACAAGATAGGAAAAAGTCTGCCTGATATGGTCGGCAAAAAGTCCAGCTTTTGCCAAGCTGCCCGGCTATCTCGGGGTCGGCACGGTATTATTTCTTGACTGCCACCGCAATGCATGACAATCAGAAAAAGTCTGCTGATATGGCCCAGTGAAGGTCCCACTTTTGCAGCCGCTAAGCGCTTTTATCTGCGCAAATGATGTTTATGAAATTTACCATGCCGCCTAAAGAACTCCCTTAAAAAATTGTTCTGGATGTTTTTACTATTAAGCCAAGCACGGTCCTGGTTTTGAGAGGTTATGCGGCTTTAATTGCGCCGATATTGTTATTTAGCAGAACCATGCCGGCTAAGAACTCCCTCTGGTTGTTCATGAATGTTATTTTCTATTAAGCCGGTAAGGCGTATTATAATATCCATGCCGACAGGACAACCGTCAGAAAGCTTTTAATATAGTATAATGCCGACTACGTGGGAGCCGGCAAGCTTCTAATTTAAGACAATGCCGACTATACATCGGATACAAACCTTAATTAAAGCATACAAACGTTAAAAACTTTACCCTAACACATTTGGGACATATATAGTATCTTTTCCCGGTACAAAATTTCTTAGGAGAGGTAATTAGCTTCATCTTACCGTCGCAACATGGATCTGTGCATGGTAGAAGGTTGATTTTAGAAACTTCATCTTCATACGGAGCTACATGCTCATCTATCCAATATAAAAACCCACAACAAGTGCATTTTGAAGCATACGGCTGATATACACCTCCTATTGCAGCTTTCATGAGAAATAAGAATCCCTTACAACCTTCAATAGTGCATTTGCTTCCTTCAAAGGGACAATCCCTTGCAAAATGACCACTTAGTGTACAAAGACTACAAATATTTGGTGGCGAAACTTCCATTCTTTATGCAAGGTTGAAGATGAAGTTGGGAATGCTTTTATAATAAAAACATACCTAATATCTTGATTTTGAAATTTCTAGCCGTTGAGAATTCAATGGGTTGTACTTTGTACCTAAAAGGTGCAACTAACATTCGGAGTCGGCAAGGTATAGACTTCATACCATGTCGGCCTCAAGTACTTTGTCTAAAAGTGCATAAACAAAATCTCTAATATAAAACAAAGCATGGACAACTTAGCTTAGATAAAGGACGCTCTGGATTCATTCTTGGGGAAGCTAAATCTATGGTTGTGGTTGTTTACATCATTATTGTATCATTAATTTTTTATAATGAATATTTTATTAATCTCTCATTATAAATGTCTTATAATTATGTTAATTAATATACTTTCATTAAATTTCTTATGAATTTTTCATTATAAATATCTTCTTACATCATAAATATCTTAATTTAATAGATGTCTCACAATTTTCTTAATGAATATACTTTCAACATTAATATTTTATTAATGTGTCCTTATAAATGCCTTATGATTATCCTAATAAATACTTTCATTAAATAAATAATAAATTTGTTAATAATCATATCAATTGGGTAGTATTTGTTGGTGGTCCATGGAGCTGATGATGGTGATGAGGTAGTGGTGATGGGCCTGGTGGTGGTAGTGTAGGTGGTCGGTGTGGTAGTCGGGTAGTGGGAATTCTTACTCTATGTGAAAATAAGTGGTTATAAAAAAAAAAAAAAAAAAAATTGTACAGTCGACTGCAATTTACCCTAAAAACAACCCGATAAAAATTTAACGCTGATAGTGTAATGTATATGTTATTGGGATGGTAACGGTTTTGATTGGTCCCATTATATGTTTCATTCGGTGGTTTCTTCTAAACACCTATTACGGTCCAACCTAGCAATTCTCAAAAAAAAAAAAAAACATGGAAACAAATTGCATTAACCGAGTAATAGGTTAATGCACAATCCATCTCCGCGTCATGTGCTTATTTTAGAGCTCCTTAGGATGGATTGTTGTTTTCAAGTTCTCTCTTAATTTGCATGTAACAAACTAAGAATAAGAAACTTCACCTTAGGGTTAACCTCCCAACTTCTCTTAATTTGCGGACAACATAAGTTTTGGAAACAACAAGGCCCTAAATGTAATCCAACACCGGACAAGCACGGTGAGAAACTAATAGTGGCATTGATGTTATTTTTACGGTCAACTTATCGATTTGATTCCAGCCATTTCCACATTAGCTGACGTTAATCCGTGTACAAAAAGAAAAAAAATCAATCCGATATAGCTCCGTGGTATAGCATCGTGCATGATAACGTTTTGGAATAACAATTAGAGAAGGAGAAGAACTTTCTGGCAGATGACATATCATCAATCGGCAGAGTCATTGTGATTACTGCAATTTCATTTTTCCGATAGGTGCTTGGGTTGGGTTAAAGAGTCACGAGAATTAAACATCGGATGGGAATACCCGCTTCCCGGGTAAGGGTTAACATCTAATCGATTCCAATTTTCATACTTATCGAGAAAAAATGGAATCACGAATTAAGAACAAAAAACATTGTTATGCCAAAAGTGAAAACGTATTTGTGGCCACCTAAGTGAAGTTTACCTATTGTCTTTTGGTACAAGACCATTTTGGACAACTTAGCTTAGATAAAGGACGCTCGGATTCATTCTTGGGAAGCTAAATCTATGGTTGTGGTTGTTTACATCATTATTGTATCATTAATTTTTATAATGAATATTTTATTAATCTCTCATTATAAATGTCTTATAATTATGTTAATTAACATACTTTCATTAAATTTCTTATGAATTTTTTCATTATAAATATCTTCTTACATCATAAATATCTTAATTTAATAGATGCCTCTTGATTTTCTTAATGAATATACTTTCATCATTAATATTTTATTAATGTTTCCTTATAAATGTCTTATGATTATCCTAATAAATACTTTCATTAAATAAATAATAAATTTGTTAATAATCATATCAATTGGGTAGTATTTGTTGGTGGTCCATGGAGCCATGATGATGGTGATGAGGTAGTGGTGATGGGCGGTTCCGGTGGTGGTAGTGTAGGTGGTCGGTGTGGTAGTCGAGGTAGTGGGGAATTCTTACTCATGTGAAAATAAGTGGTTATAATAAAAAAAAAAAAAAAAAAAAAACATGGGAAACAAATTGCATTAACCAGTTAATAGGTTAATGCACAATCCATCATCATGTGCTTATTTTAGAGCTCCCTTAGGATGGATTGTTGTTTTCAAGTTCTCTCTTAATTTGCATGTAACAAACTAAGAATAAGAAACTTCACCCGGGTTAACCTCCCAACTTCTCTTAATTTATGGAAAACATAAGTTTTGGAACAACAAGGCCTAAATGTAATCCAAAGTCACCTGACTAGTTACGGTGAGAAACTAATAGTGGCATTGATGTTATTTCGGTCAACTTATCGATTTGATTCCAAACGATTTCCACATTAGCGGCGTTAATCCGTGTACAAAAAGAAAAAATCAATCAATCGATATAGCTCCGTGGTATAGCATCGTGCATGATAACGTTTTGGAATAACAATTAGAGAAGGAGAAGAACTTCTCTAGCGGATGACATATCATCAATCGGCAGTCATTGTGATTCTTCAGCAATTTCATTTTTCCTGATAGGTGCTATGCGGTTGGGTTAAAGAGTCACGAGAATTAAACATCGGATGGGAATACCTGCTCCCAGGGTAAGGGTTAACATCTAATCGATTCCAATTTTCATACTTATCGAAAAAAATGGAATCACGAATTAAGAACAAAAAACATTGTTATGCCAAAAGTGAAAACGTATTTGTAGCCACCTAAGTGAAGTTTACCTATTGTCTTTTGGTACAAGACCATTTTGGACAACTTAGCTTAGATAAAGGACGCTCTGGATTCATTCTTGGGGAAGCTAAATCTATGGTTGTGGTTGTTTACATCATTATTGTATCATTAATTTTTATAATGAATATTTTATTAATCTCTCATTATAAATGTCTTATAATTATGTTAATTAACATACTTTCATTAAATTTCTTATGAATTTTTCATTATAAATATCTTCTTACATCATAAATATCTTAATTTAATAGTGCCTACATGATTTTCTTAATGAATATACTTTCATCATTAATATTTTATTAATGTTTCCTTATAAATGTCTTATGATTATCCTAATAAATACTTTCATTAAATAAATAATAAATTTGTTAATAATCATATCAATTGGGTAGTATTTGTTGGTGGTCCATGGAGCGAGTAATGATGGTGATGAGGTAGTGGTGTATGGGCGCTCGGTGGTGGTAGTGTAGGTGGTCAGTGTGGTAGTCAGGTAGTGGGGAATTCTTACTCTATGTGAAAATAAGCTGGTTATAATAAAAAAAAAAAAAAAAAAAAAAAAAAAAAACATGGAAACAAATTGCATTAACCCAGATTAATAGGTTAATGCACAATCCATCGCGTCATGTGCTTATTTTAGAGCTCCCTTAGGATGGATTGTTGTTTTCAAGTTCTCTCTTAATTTGCATGTAACAAACTAAGAATAAGAAACTTCACCTTAGGGTTAACCTCCCAACTTCTCTTAATTTGCGGACAACATAAGTTTTGGAACAACAAGGCCCTAAAATGTAATCCACCACGGGAGTTACGGTGAGAAACTAATAGTGGCATTGATGTTATTTCTGGCCAACTTATCCGATTTGATTCCAGCGATTTCCACATTAGCCTTGACGTTAATCCGTGTACAAAAAGAAAAAAATCAATCAATCCGATATAGCTCCGTGGTATAGCATCGTGCATGATAACGTTTTGGAATAACAATTAGAGAAGGAGAAGAACTTCTCTAGCGAGATGACATATCATCAATCGGAAGAGTCATTGTGATTACTGCAATTTTATTTTTCCGATAGAATCTTTGCGGTTGGGTTAAAGAGTCACGTAATTAAACATCGGATGGGAATACCCTTTCCTGGTAAGGGTTAACATCTAATCGATTCCAATTTTCATACTTATCGAGAAAAAAATGGAATCACGAATTAAGAACAAAAAACATTGTTATGCCAAAAGTGAAAACGTATTTGTGGCCACCTAAGTGAAGTTTACTATTGTCTTTTGGTACAAGACCATTTTGGACAACTTAGCTTAGATAAAGGACGCCTGGATTCATTCTTGGGGAAGCTAAATCTATGGTTGTGGTTGTTTACATCATTATTGTATCATTAATTTTTTATAATGAATATTTTATTAATCTCATTATAAATGTCTTATAATTATGTTAATTAACATACTTTCATTAAATTTCTTATGAATTTTTCATTATAAATATCTTCTTACATCATAAATATCTTAATTTAATAGATGCCTCGCAATTTTCTTAATGAATATACTTTCATCATTAATATTTTATTAATGTTTCCTTATAAATGTCTTATGATTATCCTAATAAATACTTTCATTAAATAAATAATAAATTTGTTAATAATCATATCAATTGGGTAGTATTTGTTGGTGGTCCATGGAGCCTTCTGATGATGGTGATGAGGTAGTGGTGATGGGCGGTTCGGTGTGTGGTAGTGTAGGTGGTCGTGTGGTAGTCGAGGTAGTGGGGAATTCTTACTCTATGTGAAAATAAGTGGTTATATAATAAAAAAAAAAAAAAAAAAAAAAAAAACATGGAAAACAAATTGCATTAACCCGTTAATAGGTTAATGCACAATCCATCGCGTCATGTGCTTATTTTAGAGCTCCCTTAGGATGGATTGTTGTTTTCAAGTTCTCTCTTAATTTGCATGTAACAAACTAAGAATAAGAAACTTCACCTTCGGGTTAACCTCCCAACTTCTCTTAATTTGCGGACAACATAAGTTTTGGAACAACAAGGCCCTAAATGTAATCCAACAACCGGCCACACGGTGAGAAACTAATAGTGGCATTGATGTTATTTGGCCAACTTATCGATTTGATTCCAATGATTTCCACATTAGCCCGACGTTAATCCGTTTACAAAAATAAAAAAAAATCAATCAATCCGATATAGCTCCGTGGTATAGCATCGTGCATGATAACGTTTTGGAATAACAATTAGAGAAGGAGAAGAACTTCTCTGCGCAGATGACATATCATCAATCGCGCAGAGTCATTGTGATTACTTGCAATTTTATTTTTCCGATAGGTATTGCGGTTGGGTTAAAGAGTCACGAATTAAACATCGGATGGGAATACCTGCTTCCCGGGTAAGGGTTAACATCTAATCGATTCCAATTTTCATACTTATCGAAGAAAAAAATGGAATCACGAATTAAGAACAAAAACATTGTTATGCCAAAAGTGAAAACGTATTTGTGGCCACCTAAGTGAAGTTTACCTATTGTCTTTTGGTACAAGACCATTTTGGATTTGATGGAGGGCAACCAATGGGTTATGTATCTTTTTTTTTTTTTATATGATCCGCGGACAAGACATGTTTTGGTGATATAAATTGGGCAATGAACATATAGACAATGATCAACTCCCAGATGCGTTACGGCACGGGTCAAGGCCTAGTAATAACTTCTAAAGCAACTAAAACTGAAAATTCAAATAAGTTTAACAAGTCTCAAACCACAATCTAAGAGTTCAAAACATAATGAAAGAGTTCAAACCACAATCTAAGAATTTCATAGATCCTTCTTGTTGTTGTTATCTTCCTCCCCATCACTAGCTTTTTCACCCAAGACGTCTTTTGCTTTTCCCTTCCCCTTCACTGGGCCTATGTAGTCACCATCGTCATTGTAATAGGGGTTCACTCCATAAAAGTCACATGCCCTGAAAAAAGTTCTTGGATCAACCTCCTCTTCTTCCTCCTCTGAGCCGGGAACTAGCAACACAGCTTATCAGGCAGCCGTGGATAGGATTGCAGAGCTAGAGGAACTATTGAGGTAACTAAGTTGCTTCATTAAGTTATTTCCTCCTTAAAACCTTGAACCTGGCATGAAATTTCTGCGATGATAATGCTTGAAATGGTGTGTATGTTACAGAACTGATGCGGAGATCAGGAACAGTCTATGAATGGAAGATGTTGGTGTGGATAGATGACTGATATAGGTGCTCGTTTTTTTGAATATAAGGGAATGGGATGATTCTTTTTTTGTTTTCATGCCATATGGGTGGGTGATTTTTTGAATGTAAGGGAAAGGGATGATGTCATTTTTTGTTTTCATTCCATCAGATGTGTTCGCAGTGTTTCCCAAACATTACACAGGCGTACTAAATTCTGATGTTTTTAAAACAGTAAAATATACTTGCATATATATATGCAAGTTTCAAAGCTTTGTAAAACTTTATTGTATATGAATATAAGTTCATTGGAGAACTTTCTAAAACTTTGCTATATTATGAATGCAAGTTTCTATCTAAGATTTATGTTCTGGGAATTGTCTCTAAAATCCAACTCCGGTGACCGATTAACGTTGACGGACGACGACCGGAAAATATTAAAATCCGGTGACCGGCTAACGGACGATGGCCGGAAAATATTTCTGAGGGTTTGTCAACCGTCACAAATGCGAAACCAGACTTGGGAGCCGTTGCCGGAAAATGTTTAGCCGGCGGTGGTCGTATAATTGGTGAGGGCCACATAACCATCACAAATACAGAATTTATTAGTGAGGGATGACCAACCGTCACAAATAGTCCAAAAACCGTCACAAATAACATTTGTGACGCTACTAGTCATGACGGCCAGTCGTCCGTCACAAATGTTTATTTGTGACGGTTTTTGGACTATTTGTGACGGTTTTTTTCTATTTGTGACGGTTTATGGACCCTCACGAATGGGACCTTTTTTTTGTAGTGTGTGCATTCTTCATAGTTGAGGGGATTGCTAGGACTGTTCATAAACCTTAGAAATTCTTCTGGATTTTCCTTACCCATCAAACATAACTTTCTAAACGGGCAATTCTCTTCGCTTCATCTTTAGGTTCTTCTAAATTGGGATAAATTGTGTCCAAATATTCAAATAGCTCTTACTCGCATTGTTAACAAGACAAGGTAGTTCTTCTTTTTTGTTTCCTCCGGGAACCTAAACAATGCACAAATAAGATATATGAAAACAAACAACACAACACCGTTGACCTTCTTTCCCCGGGTCGGCAAGCCCGATAAATAAAACACTCGACTACAAGATGTTTTAAAGTTGTTAACCAACTACCTTGCCGACTAATAAAACGCCTAATGGTACTATCTATGAAAGATGCCGACTAATAACTTAGGAAATTAAGCTTTCTGATGCCTAACGTCGGCATGGTACAAGTCTAAAATCCCGCCGACCAAATATAACCCGGCATGGTTGGTTATTATACCCTGCCGGCCCTGGTTATTGTCCAACAGGCGCCATGGCTCTGATGAAAAGTCGGCATGTTATTCATCCTGAGACCATGCCGGCTCTTTCAAAATACCAACGGCCGGCATGTTGTTCAAGTATCGACCTTGCCGGCCAACAAATCTGAAAATCATAATTTTCGATTTCTAACCTAATCTAACAATCATATTCAACAAAACAATAATGGGTTTGAGTTTATAAATCACTTACAATCTTCTTTTCTCCTTTAGAGGTTTCTTTTCAGCACCTTCAAGGATTGGATTTTCGGGTTTGCTAGTTCCAACCTTTCCCTTACCTTTTCCCTCTGATTTGGATCTGTGGATGTTACCAGTTGAATCTCTCTTGCTGCTGGATCGTTTAGAATCAACCATTTTTTGTAGAAAATCAAAATTGAAAATTTTGGTTGATTTTAGGTTTTTGGAATGAAAGAGAAGAGGAGAGGGTTTAGAGAAGAAGAATGAAAGAGAAGAGGAGAGGGTTTTTGGTTAATCCGTTTTTAGTTTTTAAGTTTAGAGTTTAGTTTTAGGTTAATTAGTGTAGGGGTATTAAAGTAACTTTACCACGTTTTGGCCTCCCCTTAGTAAGGTCACATGTCCACTTAAAATTGGGTATACCCCAATTAGTTTTGGTATACCCCAATCTCGCCAGGTTTAAAAGTGGGTTTGTTGAATAGAATTATTGATATTTTAGACTTTTAAGTTCGAATTAATGAAAGTTTAGGTTGCATCTGAAACATGGATGAAACATAGTTTTATATAATTGAAATCGAGCTTACATCTCACACACTTGAAGACACACTAGAAAGTACAACATACAGAAATTTATTTTTGTAGTAGGCTTCTCCACTTTCACATTGACCTCTACTAGTAAAATGGAAAAAAAAAAAAAAGACGGTAAAACTAATATATCCTGGCGCTCACAGTAAGTGGTCCAAGCCTCACTGATCAATAATGAACTAGCTAGTACTGCTTCACTTCATTCTTAATCTTACGGGCAACAAGTACTGAATTTATTACTTCGTCCATTGGATGAAAAACCGCGAGAACCTCGAAGCCTGGTAAATCACTAGGCTCAACAATGGGATAGAGAAACCCACGAGCACCATGAGCGCTCCTCAACATCAGCAAGGATCCTGGTGCCATGTGCTTAGCCAAATGATCAATAACTTTGCGTTTATCTGCTTTGTTCAAACCAACCAAAGCAGCCAAGAAAACAACTTCATAGTCGTATAAACCGTTGGTGACATCCATAATATCAGTATCATGAAATAACATCCTCCTCGACAAGTCAGGATCCGCAGAAACCAACTGAGAAGCCAAAGCATTGGCAGATACGTCAATATCGTAATTGTGGAAGGTAGTGGTCTTCAGGTGGTTTGAAGCCAGCACAATGGAAGTAAGAGGCATTGGACCGGAACCGATGAACGCGATGTGATTCGGGTTTGGGTTTGTGATATAGTTGCTCAATATAGTATACTCAAGTCGGCCAAGTTTGACATAATTTGTGTAGTATGGAAAGGTGGTTATATGATCAAGTGGGTTATCGTAAGAACCTAAAAGGGTGGAATAGTGAGCTTCTAAGAGGCCTTCGGCTTCCCCACAGAGACGAATGAGCTTGGAACGGATTCTTTGGTCTGTGACTGATAATTTGGTGACATCAATTGGAGATGGTGGAATGCAAGTTAGGACCAGTTGAGTGAAAAGAGTGTTGACATCTTTTGAAGGTTTGAGGCTCTCTAAGGTTGATAAGTTGTTGTAGATTTCAGAAACATTTTGAATTAACAACTCTTCTTCGTTGCATGAGTTCAATGAACCTAATGAACCCATAGTTGTTAAGAATAGTAGTGAAGAGCAATAAAGTTTTCTCCAAAAATGAGTTTGAAGAAAATGGTTAGATTTGTTTGATATTTCCATCCTCCAAATTGGTGGCTATTTATGGTTGAGGAGCCCATGCAAAGAGTTGGTTAAGCTAACACATAGCATCTGACCTTTGCTACTATGTAACTGTGTCCTATGTGACACCACATAGGGGGCATATTTTATGATACTGTACATGCCGAAAAGTATAGAAGATCATATGTACGTTGTACTTCTGACATATAATACTCCTACAAAAGAATAAAAATTAAAAAAATATCCTAATGGAGAAAACGTATATTATGATAGAAATTAAGATGACACCTTATGAGTAATTGCTTACTAGAAATGAGTCGAATTGATGGACGTGTAGCGTAGTAGTGTCGTCATAGATAAGCAATTAAAAAACCCCTCAAAATGCACAATGTGGGGTAGAGCATCGTTCTTATATAGAAAATGCTAATGCTGATCTAAGAATCACAAAGTTATTGATCAAAACAGAGGATCAAGGACAAGCACAGAAACCTAGCCTTGGGTCATGATTGGGACAAAATGGAAGAAACTCAACGGTTCCAAGGGCTTTGGTTAGTATGTGGGAGAAAATTACAATGTCTAACTGCGAATCTCCACCTTCTTTAGCTGATGTGAACACAGAAGTAACAATGATGGCTTCGTGTTCACAATCAATGTTCCCACTATCAATAAAACTACAATAATGATTAAAACACACACCAAACAGCATATAATAATTGTAATGGAAACTCTGAGCCTTCGGGCTCGTCCTTGTTTCGCATCATAGAGGTGTCCATGATGATTCAACCGATGCATAATATAGGTATAAGAAAACTATAAGTGCAGAATGTAAATGAGACAACGATTTACGTGGTTCAGCACTAAGGCATACATCCACGGGGGTTCGGTTTTTCACTATGTATCATATAAGGTTACAATAAATACTCGAATGACTCTGAGTAGGGAACGATGATAGAAGAGGGTTGATAAAACTCATACTTACTCTTACACTTTCTCTCTCCTTAACTATAATTCTCTCTCTTTAAATTTTGTCGACCTCTTCTTTCTTAGCTGAGTTGGGTACTTATAGACTCTTCTCGTGGGGCCCTCTCTTCTGGTACAACTGTTTCTTATCATCTTGTTTAATGTGTTGATCCCGATGGCCCTCTTCGTCATGCCCGACGATGTCCAACGGTATCCATTTTGCACCCCTTAAACCAATGTGCAATTTTTTTTTTTTTTTAATAAGAAAGAAATTTTTATTGAAACTTAGAATAGGTTTACATTAAGTTCATCTCTTATAAGAGATTTCAGCCATAATGGAAAATCTGAGTTCCAATATTCATCAGCTCTATAATTCATAGCTCTCTTTGCTAAGCTGTTAGCTACTTCATTGGACTCTCGACGCACAAAAGTACATTTCCAACTAGTGAAACTGTCTAATAAAAACTTGCAATCCTGGATTACATTATTATTTGTCCATCTAAGAGACCCTAAACTACCATTGATAGCATTCACCACATTCATACAATCACCTTCAGATGCAGTTTCTGCACAGCTACAACTTTTGCCCACTTTATAGCTCCAAGTCTTGCCAAAGCCTCCGCCTGCTACTCATCGTTAGCTATCCCATGGATGGATTGAGCCCCTCCACAATGTCCTACATCATTAAAAGATGTTAGTCCTATTCCCATATGTTTAGTTTCTTTCACATATGAAGCATCAAAATTAAATTTCGAAGCCGGATCGGGTAGCTCCGGGCGAGCATCTCTGCTCTGAATAGTTACGATTCTTACAGCTAGAAGTCTCTCTGTATTAGCATTCCACTCACTAATATCTTTATTAACTTGAAAAACCAAGTTAGGCACCTGCACCTAAGCATTATTAAACACCACATTACATCTAAGATTCCAGATTTGCCACATAGAAAAACTGGCAAACTGAATGAATTTTTCCTGGAGTTCCCTGTCACTGCTATTGAGACAAAACCAGCTAGATATCCATTCTTGCAAGTTCACATTAACCATGATACCCGCAACATTTGGGTCTAGAGCAAACCACAATCTCTTAGAAATATCGCAATCAACAAGGAGATGATTCAAAGTTTGAGGGTGCCTATTACAAAAGGGGCATTCTCTAGGAATAAAAGAAACAAAACTGGATATTTACTTCTAACAAAGACACAATCGTGGATACATTTCCACAAGAAATGCTTTATCTTCTGTGGAAGATTAAGTTTCCACAAGGACTTCCAAGGAAAGTTAACATTTTGGTTACCATGAATTTCCTGCATAATACATTTATAAAAAACGACTTAACACTGAATTGCCCATTTGGATTGGGCTTCCATATAAGAGCATCTTTACCATTTGATGATATTCTTATTTGACATATATCCTTAACAGTGTCCCTATCAAAAAGACTACTAAGAACTTCTCTATCCCACTGCCTGTTTCCTGATCAATTAGCTGGTTAACTGTTTTCATATTTATAAAAGCAAAAGTATAATCAAGGCATGAATTTCTATTTGGAACCCACTTATCTTTCCAAATTCCAATAGAAAATCCATCTCCCACCTCCCAACAATAGTACTTCCTAATTAATTCTAGTCCCCTGCAAATTCCCTTCCATATCCAAGACACAAAAACATTGTTAGTAGCATGTAAAGGATTAGAATTGAAGAAGTACTTATGACACAGTATCTGAACCCAAAGAGCCTCAGGTTCATTCAGCAATCTCCAAGCCAATTTGGAGCCTCAGGTTCATTCAGAAATCTCCAAGCCAATTTGGCCAAGAGAGAAGTATTCAAATGTTCTGTTTTCCTTATATTCAAACCTCCTAATTCAATTGGTTTAGTAACATTATCCCAGTTGATGAAATAACCCCCTTTAGAAGAACCTTTCTTATTCCACCAGAATCTTCTCTGAGTAGCATCTAACTTATCAGTTAACCTTTTTGGCATATGAAAAACAGAGGTGATGGGAAGCTAAAGTTCCTAAAGTAGACTTAATAAGGACAGTCTTTCCAGGTTGATTCAGATACTTACCTTGCCAAGTAGCTAACCTTGTTTCACAGGCCTCATCAAGATGTTTAAAAGTTTCCATTTTGTTCCTCTGAAGTAACAAAGGTACACCTAGATACTTATCTGCAAGCCCCAAATTTTTAATTCCCAGAATGGATGTAAAGTGGGATTTAGTTCTAGGATCAGTTTAAGGACTAAAGGCTAAACCTGACTTGTCAAAGTTTATAGCTTGACCAGAATACTTACTGAAATTGTCTAGCATACTCTTTAAGCACTTAGCACCTTTGACTGTAACCCTAGTAAACACAAGGCAATCATCAGCAAAAAACAAATGACTAACAGATGGCGTAGAGGTAGTAACCTTAATACCTTGAATACTATTTTTTCCTTCAGCATCAATGAACATTTTAGATAGAACATCCATGCAAATTATAAACAAATAAGGGGATAAGGGGTCTCCCTGTCTAAGACCCCTTGTTGGATAGTAAACCTCACCTGGTGCTCCATTTAAAAGAATAGAAGTTGACACAGTAGTGATACATTGTTCAATTAGTCTACACCAATGATCATGAAAACCAAGTTTCTTTAGAATATCAAGAATAAAATGCCATTCTATCCTATCAAAAGCCTTAGACATATCTTATTTGATTGCCATAAGTCCAGATTTGGTTTTATTTTTCCTCATGGTGTCTACAATTTCACGAGCAATCACAATATTATCTGTTATTTTCCTAGAAGATAGAAAAGCAGCTTGATAAGGTGAGATAAATTTTTCCATCACAGTTTAAGTCTACTAGCAAGTAACTTAGATATAATTTTGTAACTCACATTACTTAAACTTATAGGCCTAAATTCAGATGCAGTTCTAGGAGCATTATTCTTAGGGATTAAAGACACAAAATTATGATTCATTTGCTTAAGCATGTGACCTGAAAGAAATAAGCTCTTAACCATCTCAACAGTATCAGAACCAACTATATCCCACATTTGTTGGTAAAAACCAGGAGGGTACCCATCAGGGCCAGGACTAGTCCATGGCTGCATTTGCCAAACTATAGACTTAATTTCCTCATCAGTAGGAGGTCTAATAAGGAAAGCATTCTCTTCATTAGTAATACAAGGAGAAAGAACATCTAGGAAACCCCTATCTCTAGGAGGATTAGTAGTCCTACTAATTTTACTAAAATGTTCTCTAAGCTCAGTAGCAATCGTGGTTTTATCAGTTAACCAAACACCAATACTACTCTGAATACAATCAATTTGAGTTCTTCTTTTCCTGAAATTAACTTTATCATGAAAATACTTAGTGTTTTTATCATCATAAGTTAAAACATTTTCTTTAGCTCTTTGTATGTAATAATCCTGTCTAACACCATACCAGTATTTTAAAGACTCTTCAAGACTTTTTTTCACAGAAGCATCATTAACATCATGCATATCAGATGAAACATCTTGTAATTATTTTTGAATAACATTAATGTGAGATTGAAAATTGCCAAAAGAGTTAAGGTTCCAATTCCTAAGTGTTATCTTCACATTATACAAACATTTAGCATGCATATAAGCTTAGGAACCCCTTTCCTCAGTGTTCCAATTGTTAACTATGACATCCTTACAAGAGTTATTCCTTAGCAAGCACCTATTAAACCTAGGAGGTTTTCTAGAATTACTATCCTCCTTTGAAGTGACCAGCAAAATGGGATTATGATCACTAGCTACCTCAAGCAAATGATAAACAATAGCATTAGGGAAAAACTCAAACCAACTTGAGTTAGCTAAAACCATGTCCAATCTCTCTACAATTAGGGAGACTCCACTTCTGTGATTACTCCAGGTAAAAGGATTACCAGTGAAGTTCAGATCAGTAAGACCAAGGTGATCTAAATGATGTTTAACACTATCCAAATGACTTTGAGGAATTCTCACCACCAACTTTTTCCTCTTGTCTAATAATAAAATTCAGATCACCTATAATAATCCAAGGGCAATGATATCTAGTAGCTAGATTATCCAAGTAATCCCATTGTATATCCCATCCTAGATCATCCAAGGCACCATACATACAATTAAGCAGAGTATGACCACTTCTAGAATCCATATTCACTACCACAGTGATGAAATTAACATTCATATCAACCACATCTATGTGTATACCATCCTTCCAAAGTATAAAGAGGCCATCAGAGGCACCAATTGGGTTCACATATAAGTAATTCATGTAGTTAAACTTATAGGTAAACTTTTGCATTTTCTCATTCATGGTTTTAGTTTCGGATAAAAATATTAAATCTGGATCGTTGGCTCTAATCACCACCTAGATGTCTGTCTAGTATCCTTATTCCCAAATCCCAAGACATTCCAGGAAATAATTTTCATTTTTTGATAATTAGGTTTGATAGAAAAAACAATTTCTAGGTCTAAAGCAATCGAACAAACTAATATTGTCATTAACCCAACGGTTCACAAAAGGATGCTTATGAATGGATAACCTAAAATTGAGTTTACTATGAGAAGCAGAAATTCGAAAAGATTTTGAATAGAAACAAACCTGATTTGCTGCACTCCTTCGTGTAATCGTAGGTGCTGGGTGGTTGGATCCTTCACTTCCCCCCTCATTATCAGCATCCGTCATGTTCAAATCTTCACCAGAAAAAGTTGGATTTTGATTATCACTATGATATTCTCAACCAGTCTTAGTTCCTAGGTTCCCATCAGTAAAAGCAAGAGGATTGTCGAGAATGACATAGTTGTCCTCAATTCCAGAATCGCGGGTTCTTTTATTATTTCTTGCATCCGACCCGTCTTCATTGTACTGACCCGACCCACTAGAAGAAACATTTTGATCTTCTCCAGCAGCCTCCGTTGCTTTCTTATTCTCATAAGCTTCCACCATTTGGGCATGTTCAGCATAGTAATCTTCGAACTCTTTATCCGTGAAGCCATAGATAAAGATTTTCCAAGTAATATCCTCACACTTCTCATCATCATGATCAATCACATATCAGTGCAGACAAGTAGATTTTGGCTGCTTTTCGAAATGGTATTTCACCCACACTTTTTGCTTGGCTGCATTATAAATCCATACTCCTATCTTCAGCGGTTCTTTTAGGTCGACCAAGATCTTAGCAGTAACTACTCTCCCCATGATTGTAACACACTTCTTCCTATCTATCTCTACCAGTTGACCAATATCCTTATCCATCTTTTCGATTATCCCATCATCACTATGTTATAAGGCAAGATTCCTAAAAATTATAGAAAAAATATGATGTGAAAAAGAGTAGCTCTCTAATGTCTAAAACTAGATATTCACCTAGTTTTGGGTAGAGGATGTCAAAGATAATGTGCAGATAAGATCACCAAGTTTTGGGTAGAGGATGTCAAAGATAATGTCTAAAACTAGATATTCACTTAAAGGATGTCTTCCCATCCAACTTATCATTTCCCAAAAAAATTAATGCAACAATAAATATAGAAATAATCGTAATTAATCATTAAATGACACATATGCAAGGTAAAAGATTTAAAAATGATGGGTTGGAGAAGTTTATTTTTTACTCCTTGTGTTTGAGAAATTATAAGCTTATATGGAAATTTCATTTGAAGAGGATATCTTAACTATGGTGCCACATACGAAACACACACTTCTACCATTGAAGAAGCTCTAACACTTGTCGTTTTATAATTTATATCTACAAAATCGTAACTTTCCAATTGAAGAGAATCATGAAAAATCTATCTTTAGTAGACTAAATTTTTATTTTTATTTTATTTTTTAACGTGAAGATTAAATTGAAATAACATAATATAAATGAAAAAGGAAATCTATTTGGAGCCAATCAAGATTTTTCTCCTAAAAGAATGCTAAGGGGTGTCTAAAGTGTCTGAAAATACTAAACAACCCTTTACATTAACCTTAATAATTCTAATTAGAAGTGAAAAATACTATAACCCCCTACTATATTGGTTCAATATATAGAAGCCCCACAAAATAGATCCTTCATTGTCAACTCCATACTTTAGGAAAATGCTATTACTAGGCCCCAAATATCAAATTTTCTTCAGATCCGGCCCATAATTAATTATTACGGATTTTGATAATAACAACACTACCCTTTTGAATATATACAAGAGGGAAATCATGAGAGCTTTTCATTTTTAGATTTTCTTTCTCTCTCCATCCTTCTTCAGCTACTTTCAGAGATCTCAAATCTTAAATTACCAGCAACTGATTCAACAACACAAACCTAAATCGAGATCGACACATAGCTAATCAATCGTTCAAACAACAAATCCAGTGAAAAACACATCAAATTCTCACTAGATCTTGAATTTTAATGGAGTTTTTGTGCCTGTAATGGAGAATAATTGAGTAAATTCTTCATCAACGAAGAACTCTGAAGATTTAATCAACAAAGACTAAGTAAAAGATAAGTTACTTTTGCTGTATCCTTTTCATTTTTTTCATGTTTTAGTTTTGAATTTTTTTATTAAGATTTCGAAACCTAAAATTTCGATCAATTCAGTTTTATAATCTGATTTATGATTATCATTCAGATCTACTTTCGCCTTCTATTTCTCTTCATTTTGAGTTAGAAATTTCGATTTTTTTTTTTGAAAAAGACTTTCCAAAACTTTTAGGGTTCTTCACCGAGAATCCGTCGATCTTTTCTATCATTTACCTGATTGAAAATCAGACTCCAGATTTGTAATCTTCATGTGTGAATCTGTGTTACCCATTTAATATTTTCGTAAACAAAGTAGTTTAATATTTTTTCTACCTGATCTGATTTGTTGATTTTTTAGATTTATTTGTGTTGGATTTGAAAATAGGAGTCAATTGATGAAGATGTTGGTTATGTTCGGTTAATTCAAGTTAATGCAAGTTGTAAGGATGAAGGTGAATTCATTTACTGTTGTGAGAATACACATATACTTATGTTGGATGAGTAGATATGAAATGGTTTTGATCATTAGTTGTTGTTGTTCAACTTGTTTGAGCATATCTGAAGGTGTAACAATTTCAAAACCAGATGAAATTGTGAATAAGAATCACAAATCAAAGAATTTTGTTATGTGATTATTATGCACAACATGTGTAAATTTCGTCTACACATCCAATTTGCATGTGTAACTTGTGTCTACACATCCAATTAGCTTGTGTAAATTTTCTCTACACATACAGATAGCTTGTATAACTTTCCTATCACTACGGGAAAAATCGTCATTGACGACACTATATTAGCGTTGTAGTACCCCTACGACAACGCTATTTTATGCATTGCGTAGGTGGGGTATTGTAGAAAGTCCAAACTTTTCTATAATACTTGCCTAAGAGTTGTAAAGGGTGATGTGATTCATGGTTCGACAATATTTTGCCAAGGTTGTGATTCTCTTTCGATTTTTTTTAAGCCTAACACAACCCTTGCTTGTTGTTGTAGGAATATCTTGGACAACAAAGGATGCGTATCGTAAAATTGTGTAACACAATACTTGTATAAGTTGAAGGTCTATATTAGACAACCTAGGATGTGTATCGTAGAAATATGTAACACAACACTTGTATAAGTTGAAGGACTATCTTAGACAACCTAGGATGTGTATTGCGAAATATGTAACAACTCTTATTACTATTATGAATAAGATTTGCACGACACTTGTTAGAGTTGTAGAACTATGTTGGACAACACCTAGTTATGTTGTAAAGACATTCTTTCACAACCTCTCGGTTTGTGTAGTTGAAATATGGAACACAACACTTATTAGAAGTTGTGTGCATAAACCTATTTTGAAAAAAATTAAAGCCGAAAGCGAATTGCCGAAAGTATTTCACATTCACATTTGCCAGTGTAACACATTTACATTGTTAACCTGCCAGTGTTAAACACACACATTCAAAAGATGGCAGTGATACTGATATAGATGTTTGTTACAAAAATTTAAAGTTTCCTAAATAACTCCAACAAAAAGGATGCATTATACTTCGCATATGAGCTTATCGGTCGCATTCCATCGCAAGGGCGTGAATAGTTTCCTCCATGTTGATGTCTATCATCCCCAGAACCTCCATCTCTGTAGTTCTCTACATCCACCACCACCACCGCTGAAATAACCAAAAAAGAGAAGAGAACGATAGAGCCATTAGAATTTGGAACTACATGAATAACAACAAATTCTAAGATAGATTTTACTTCACATTGCTTCACACATCAAAATAGAAACATCTAGCTTTATGCAATTCTCAACCTTTGGTGTCATAGCACTATGCCAACAATGTCAAAATAGATACATCTAGCTTTATTGACAACTTAAACTATGTTCACCGCCATATCACATAATATGCAAGTTGTAACCAAGTTAGAGCATGCTTTTGTTGATGTTATTATACCGAAACCTAATCAACAAATGTACAACACAGCCAAGTATTAAATACTTTTAATGCGAGAGAGATGCTTATCACACCCCTCGACAATTGAGATGTTGGATACTGATCTTCAAAATACAAATGGGCTAAATTCACAAATTCTCTTCACCTCAATTTACCAACTTCAGGTCTAAGACCATCCAAAATCGAATTCTTAGCAATGTTTCGCTACCCCTATTAAGTATGTAATGCAACGTACCACACAACTTTCGACCTCTCAAATGATATTTCAGGCATGGCATCTACTAGCAAAGACTTTATGTCGACCATTACACTTAAGAGTACAATTCAAATAATATTTCAAGATGGTGGCGACCTCACCCACTAGTAAATACTTATGCAAACCATTGCATTTAAAAATACAATGACACTAAAACAACTTTTTTAATATTTAACATGCCAATTCATAAATGATCAAACAAGAGACAAGATACACCCTTGTGATGACACACATAGACTAACATGGTTCATAGTTTAAACAAACTTTGAATACAAATAGAGTGGGAAAAGAAAGGTACCCTTGTCCAAAATCAGGTGTAGGTCTAGGTGCAGATTTTTGCTACCATTGTAACACTGATATTTTTACCCCAAAATTCGTAATCTGATAAAAGCAAGAGAAAGCTTGTGTCAATACTAATCTGATATGAGCACACAGATCAAAATCCAAACATTTCCTTCGAAACTTACTTGTTATAAAACCCTCCAAAGAAGATGTGCCGCAGATGGATCTTCATACGACAAAAACTCCTTCTCCTTTAGGTTTTCCAATCATCTCGGTATAGCCTTATGTTCCAGGGCCATTAATCCTTGTATCCTCTCTTTTGTTTTATACAATCTACACAGTGCACGCCACCAACATTAACATGAATACTATTACATTTTTTAAAGAACAAAAATAATAAAAAACCGAGATATATCTACACGGGGCGCGCCACCAACATACCACCCTTAACCCGCATACGATGTATCAATAAGCACCACATCGGAACCACTTCACCTTGCTTCCTTTGCCACAACAAACAGGATCTTTTTTGTAGCCTTTATCGAATATAGGAGTCTAAATAAAAAGGAATGAATATATCGAATTTGCAACCGAAATCAAAACCCATTGTTAATCAAGGAATGAATATATCGAATTTGCAAAAGAACTAAGGAGTTTCATCTCCATACTTGGAGATTACGAGCACGATTCGGGAGTCGTTCAATCGCCTCTGCAAGTGAGGGTACTTCATCCTCCTCATCACTGTCCACCGAAGCGAGTGCTTGGCACAGAAACATACAGATAAAACATGAACAAATATTGGTGACATCTTTTATGGTGATACCATCCTTATCAAATATTACCAAGTTCAAATATCTCCTCACTTCCTCACATCACACACCCGTCGGTTGAGCAACATCCGAGAGAATAACATCAACCATTCCAACCAACACCGTCAGTAGTGCCAAGCATTAAAAACTCTAGGTCTAGGTACCCGAAATTGCAAATCAAGTGGATATTAAAGTAGTGTAAAGTTTGCAATCGCTTTCGTTCCATCTTCTTTAACAAGTTATAAAACTTAAAAATCTCCTAAAAATGCAAACAACAAGAGGCATTAAAAAAATAAGATACAATAGTTGAATAGTAATCACTACAAGAGTGTACACAAAAATGAGAATTATAATAATTTTGAAAGAATTTACCTTCTGAATTTTGTGCACTTGCACAAACAGACATGAGCATATTGAAAGTACTCATGGTGGGGTTCTGTATCAAATTAGTAAAGCTAAAGGCCTCTTTGACAGCCTATTGAGTTTTACAACAGATAGGCGAATCATCATCGGGCTTCTTCTCATAATCACGGTCAGAAAACATCAATCGGTGAAGCCTTCTTTCAAAAAATTCAGCCAATATCGTCCTCTACCACCTCACACTGCAACACCCCACAGAGATATCAATCAACAGAGGGTTAACATACCATACAAACAAATATAATAACAAGCAGATGCCAGAAAAAGATACGCCTACAAACACATGACCAATCCAATGAGAAAACCCACACTTTACCTCAAAAATGAAGCAACCTTAGACCCAATTTTCCAGATTGTGATCCTCCACCACCACCATTACTAACATCACGATTATCCCATTCTCATCCTCGTCATCTTCATCTTCTTCCCGTATAGTATCCTCCCCGCTTCTATCTAGGTTCAATTCATCACCAAATTCATTCAAGCACCAACCCATTGATATAGTTACTATGAGACCGGATTGTATAAAATAACAAAATTGCACATTCGTGCATAATATAAAAGATAATGAGAAAACAAAACTAAAGAAAACACAACCCGCAGCTATGAAAATCAAAAACTGGAACAATGTTTGTCGTAACAAATTCGAGAGAAACTGAAAAACACCTGTCTAACGAAATTTCATTCACAATTTAAGCATCATACTCATTTTGAGAGTACTCCCATTAATGAGCTCATAATTATTTTTCTACATTTGGGTTAGGTTCAGCCATACCCATTAAGCTTCTCAATAGCTCTCAAACCATCTTCCTTGTTTACAAAATTCACGAACCCAAATCCTCGGCTCAGATCCAATCTGCTTCAATCAACAGTTACAGACTCCATTAAATCACCATCTGCAACTCCATCAAACCACCGTCTCTATCTCAATCAAACCCTAGATTTTCTGTTCTTGGCTATAACAACAATCAAATTGAGAGAAACCCCCAATTTAGTCTCAAATCCTCACTCCTGAAATTCTTCCTCATCATACTGTCTTCACCAAACCCATGTTTAATTTCTCAATTTCTAACTCAATTAGCGATTCACAGAGAAAACCTAGTTCTCGATTCATGACAGCGGCTCAATCTTCTTCTTCATAATTAGCATAAACACCAACTCCTTCTTCTTTTATACGATTTAGTTTTCCTCAAGCCATACCTAAATTTTACTTCTCGATATTCAATAGAAGAAGAGCAGAGAAAAAGAAAGAAGGGTGATTAAGAAAAAAAGAAAATGAGTTTCAAAGTAGACGGTATAGAGAGAGAGAAAATGGGGAGTTAAAGAGAGAGATGGAGAGAAGATGATGAAGAAGAGGGATCGAGAGAAGAGCAAATGGTGGTGATGGAGCACCGCGGTCACCCGGAGAGGTGTTCTTCACATGGTGATTGAGAGAAGAAAAGATAGGAATTGGGTTGAGTGGTTGATTGGTTGAAGGAGGGTTTGACATTCTTCTGAGAAAAAAAAGTGAATCCGAATTAGAATGATGGACGGTTGAGATTGTATATGGGATACTCATACGGATTAAGAAAAGATCTTGACGGTTGAGATTGTAATTGGGATGTCATAATGGATTGAGAAGTATGTGTTTCTTTTTGTGTATTCGGTTTTATTATCAACCTTCGACACTAAAAAAAAAATTCAAAAAAATATTAATAAATTAAGGACATTGTTATCGACATTTTGATATAAAAAATCCAAAAAATGTATAAGAATGAAGTCAAAAATAAGAAATGAATTCGATAATTGGTGTGTTTCTTTGTGCTTTTATGTTTTCTCTTTGTGCTTCCTATTTGAATTTAAACTAGTTACATTGGTCATGAAGTAATTTCGACTAGTCATACAGGTCATGAAGTAGCTTTAGTTCGCATTGGTAGACTCGGGTTACAAGATTACTAAAGATGGACTATGAAGCTCCGCACGAGTTTTGACTTCAAACTTAATTAGTAGGATACATCATCGAAATTGAGATATATGAAACTCAAGTGTTGATTTGAACTTCAAATGTGTTATAACGACAATATGAACAAATAAGCTCTAGGAGGGTTCGACTTCAAACTTAGCGTGATACATCATCGAAATCGATAAATATGAAACTCAATGTCGATTCGAACTTCAAATGTGGTATAACGACGTACAAACTATGAACCAAGAAGCTCTAAGATGGTTCTGACTTCAAACTTAGCATGATACATCATCAAAATCAATAAATATGAAGCTCAATGTCGTTCCGAACTTCAAACTTGGTATAATGGCGTATAACCTATGAACCACGAAGCTCTGAGAGGGTTCTGACTTCAAACATAGCATGATACATCATTGAAATTGATGAATATGAAGCTCGGTGTCGATTCAAACTTCAAGTTCGGTATAACGACTTACGAACTATGAACCAAGAAGTATGAAAGTACACAAAAATGATGAATCCAACCATTTACTTGGTAAGATTTCATAGAAATATTCTCGAAACCTTAAAAACACACAAATTCGTCAACTTCGAGAAAGAAATTGGCCCCGAGATCGAAACTCGGCCAGGGAGCGGACTACTATAAGTCCGACTGTCGCAAAAACGATGAATCCAACCATTTACGGGTAAGATTCCATGGGAATATTTTCCGAAACCTTAAACACACATGTATTCGTCAAGTTCGAGAGAAAAAAATGGCTCCGAGATCGAAACCTGGCCAGGAGCGGACTACTATAAGTATGAGAGTCCGCAAAAATGATGAATCCAAACATTTACTGGTAAGATTCCATGGGAATATTATCAGAAACCTTAAACACATACAAATTCGTCAACTTCAAGAAAGAAACTGGCTCCGAGATCGAAACCTGGCCAGGAGCGGACTACTATATAGAGTCTGAAAGTTCACAAAAACGATGAATCCAACCATTTATGGGTAAGATTCCATGGGAATATTATCAGAAACCTTAAATACACACAAATTCGTCAACTTCAAGAAAGAAACTGGCTCCGAGATCGAAATATACTTTCATAGAAATATCAATATCCACCATTACAGGTAAGATTCCTCCGGAATATTCTACGAAACCTTAAACAAACCCTATTTCGCATATTAGACGCATACCAGCTCCGAGATCGAAACCCGGGCGTGAATGGACTACTCTAAGTCATAAACTTGGTAGGAACAATGAATCCATCCATTTACGAGTAAGATTCCTTTGGAATATTCTACTAAACCTTAAAGAAACCCTATTTGTGCATATTGTATGCATACCAGTGCTCCGAGATCGAAACCCGGCCGCGAGTTGACTACTATAAGTCAAAAACTTAGTAAGAACGAAGAATCCATCCATTTACGGGTAAGATTCCTTCTTAATATTCTACGAAACCTTAAACAAACCCTATTTCTACATATTTTATGCAAACCCTGGCTCGAGATCGTAACCCGGCCGTGAGTGGACTATTATAAGTCTCAAACTTCGTAAGAACGATGAATCCATCCATTTACATGTAAGATTCCTCCGGAATATTTCCCCAAACCTTAAACAAACCCTATTCTCGCATATTTTATGCATACCAGCTCCGAGCTAGATCGAAACCAGCCGGAGCGAATTATTATATAAGTATGACAGTTTTGCAAAAACGATGAATCCAACCATTCACGGGTAAGATTCTATAGGAATATTCTCGTAAACCTTAAACACACACAAATTCGTCAACTTCGAGAAAGAAAATTCCTCCGAGATCGAAACTTGGTAAGATTCCATGGGAATATTCTCAATAACTTCAACTTCGTGGTTCACGATTTTGGTCCCGGAAAAATTTTCGATATTAGTGATTTAACCCTTTTTCTTTTTTTTTTTTTTTTTTTTGCGAAGTGAGAAATTTTTGCGAACCTGATAACAAAATATGTTTTTTAGTGAAGTGAGAAATTTTTTGCGAAGTACGAAAAATTCTGCGAAGTGAGAAAATTTGTCGTATCCTTACGAAGACTTTTCTTAAGAGTTGTGGAAGAGGATGTAGAAAAGCTTTCATCACAACCATCCATTTCCATCTAAAGCCAGTCCGTTAATATTTTTTTTTTTCCCATCGTATCTATTCTTTCCTTTTCCATTTCAAACATTTTTTTCCTTCACAGAGCCGCAACTTCATCTCCCCTCCGTCGCCTTCACTGAAATCACCACCATCTCCCCTCCATTGTCTCCAACTCCAACAACTCTGTTAATTAATATCGTCTTCAACTACATCGATCTCGGCTTCGTCATCTTAGGAGATTTCTTCACCAACTTCATCATCACCAACAAGTAATTTTACACAGACTTGAAGACTTACCACCTCCACTGATTTCTCAAAGGTCTATTATCCAGATCGATCAGTAATCTACTGAGGATATGTGTTGACTTTGGAACTTATTGTTTTGAAATTTGAATTATATGGTTTTGGAAGGGCAGTTACATTTTTGAACTTAACCCTCTTTGGTGAAGTTGTTGTGATTGCGAAATGTGCAGATTTTTCCAAGCAATAGGAGAGCAGTTTGATTTGTGGTACTTGGCTTATACGATGCCAATTATTATAAAGAAAAAATGTATGTGATCATTTACAGAGAAGGCATGTATGTGATTGATTACGAGAGAAGGCTTCCTTACTGTTTGCGGCTCACCACTTGAGCATTACTTTTGTTTTACAACACTTATGAAGGGTTGTCATGAAGTTAGTGTATTAAAGAACCACAAACTTGATAGAACCTATGATAGTGTAGGATGGTCAGTGGTGTAGACTTCCACGCCTGAGACTCAGGATCGAATCCCCCCAACCTCATTTTTTCCAACATTATATATTTTTACTTCAACAACACTTATAAGTGTTGTTAAAGGTTTCTATTTAAAAAAAAAAAGAAAAAAAACCAAAACTTGTGAACTGAAAGGGTGGTTGATGAGCTAGACTTCCATGCAAAGAGGTTCATGTTCGAATCTCCCGTCTAACATATTTTTCATTATCATATTTTTGTGTTCTTCAACAACACTTGTAAGAATTGTGATAGGCTAAGTCACTACATATATGGAACAGAGTTGTTATAGCTAAATGTCGTCACAACTCTTTTTCTTAAGGAGTTGTTGTTTGTTTTCTTAGCGCAACCCCTTGTTTCCTAAGGGTTGGCAGTGATGATATACGACAACTCTTCCTTTGAAACCAGTTGTAAAACATATGACTTTCTACGATGTTTAGCAAAGCGTTGTAAATCTCCAGTTGTAGATGTATATTTTTCCTGTAGTGTATACACATCAAATTAGCATGATAAAGAAATATCCTCATAATAATTATTGAAAACCACATTCTAGATCTCAATTACATGCCTCAGATAAGGTGATTGTGCATCCATATTATGTTAATTGTTGGCTTACACTAATGGTTTTGTGTAGGGAAAAGGAATGCACAGAGTTTTGTGTTGTTTTGTGCAGAGCATAGGAATGCAAAGATGTATGTCTTGATGTTCGTCCTTCAACACAACAGACTCGAGTGTTGAAGTTTTAGCAACAATCTTGCTCAAACAGATAAGATGATTTTCATTTACTTAATTAAATTCAATCTAAACTTATATATCTCCAAAGATGGATACCCTAACTATTAACATAGGAGGATTTGAAGTCAGTAGTAAGTAAGCTGATTCATGCTTTATTATATGACATAACTTGTTTTATTTTTAGCATTTTTTTATGAATATGTGTATTTTGTGTACACATATATAGTAATATGACATGTTATGTGTTGTTTCATTAATGTGTATGGGTAATTTGAAACTTAGAAATTACTCTGCAAGGGTATGAGTCTTGGAATTTTGATGTTGTGTTGGTAAAATTATTAATATGAAAGATATTCTCTAGTTCATAAGAGGCAATGGTGCTAATGGTGGTATTGTAGTTTGAGGTAGTGTGAGTGGTGGAGGATTACATAGAGGAGTCAGATTAGGTGACAGTGGTGGAATTGCCGAGTATCTTATCTGCTCTGTTAAGTTTGTAAATTTGTATAACATTTAGTAACATATATGGGAGTGTAGGCTAGGATATTGGTCAAATTAAGCATCTGTAACTTTCAGTTAGTTTAGGAAAATGCATGTGTAACTCTTAGTCACACTAGGAATTTGCATGTGTAACTACCAATTACACTAGGAAGGTACTGATGATTTTGCTAGATTCAGTGTGAAATCTAATGAGACTGTGGTTAAAAAGGAAGAAACTAGAACCATCATCTATATTACTTATCTATTGTTACGAATTCCATATACTTTGACTGAATTGATCAATTTTGTGTACTTTACTTCTGATTATGTGTAATTTGTTGTAGCTCTGTCAATGAAATCGAATTTGTAACACTAGTATTGTTTATTGGAAATTAGTGGTCATGATGGTTGGTTGTGAAACTGAAATTACAGGTTGCTTTTTGAACTAAATTTCTGGAGCTGAAACAAGGAGGTGTGATGTTGTTGATGAAATTTGCAGAAGAAAGGAGTTGAGATGTGGTGGTGACTGAGATGTAAATACAGGGTAGCATTGGATGTTTATCGCTATGTTAGTGTGAGTTATAGATGAAGATGGAAATTGGTTTGATAATGATTAAATCTTCAAGGAATTATGTTAACTCAATAGCCTATCAGCTTACTATGAGCTTTTAGATGATTAAATTACAATGATTTTGGCACAAGGAGAAGTGTGCTCGCCTAATAGAAACACTTGGTGAAAATTGGGGAGCGCTAGGTAACTTCGTTTTTTTTTTTGGTGTTATCTTGCTATAAATACATCGTTTTTGTGGCACGTTTACTATGAATACATGACACAAGTTTATGGATGTGTAACTCCTAGTTACTTTCATATGCGTAAGAGCTATTAAAGATGTAGATGGATGCAAGGAGGTCCATTTAGGTGTCTACGCCAACTAGTACAAGACTCTGCCTCACTTTGAGAGGGTAAGCAATCGAGTTAATTACTTTGTTTTTTGTTTTTAATTCTTTTGGTTGTGGTTCTCTCTGAATTTTTATTTGGCTCCATCCTAGGATAGATTGTTTGTGGATGTGTAACTGCGGAGTACACAAGATATATGCATGTGTGACTCCTGATTACACAAGATATACACATGTGTAACTCTTGGTTACACTAGTCAGATGCATGTGTAATTGCTGGTTATACACGTGCATTTTGTATATGTACCAGCAGATTACACATGCATTTTGTATGCGTATCAGCAGGTTTTGATAATCGCAGTGTTGTTGGAGTATGTGGTTCATTTTTTTTTTTGTTAGTGATAGAAATATTACAGAGTTAACATAGTGTACATGTCAGGTACACTAGTCATATGCATGTGTAACTCCCAACTACACTAAACAGATGCATATGCACTACACAAAATTCCCGGATTCATAACAGAATTCGTAACGGCTTATGGGACGTTACATATGTCCGTTAAAAAAATCATAACAGGGATAAGACGTTACGATTTTTTTTAGGTGTGCCAGTCACACGCTTGGTCACACCAGGGTGGTAACACCTTTAGAATGTGCGCTTTCCATTCACATGCGTGCTATTGTGTTTCATCTGCACCGTTTATGCCTAAACAAAAATCTCTACCCTTCATTTTATTCTCGAGATGCGTCTCAATCATAAAATTCGTATCTAACCCTAAGTCCTATCTCTTAGAATGAATTTCATTTCCTTTTTCTTCCGTCGAAAATCTCAAACCAGAGAGGCGAAAAAGAGATCCTCTTTACCTTCTCAGTTTCTTCCATCGATCTCTCGATCAAACCTCTTTCTCTTCACTTATTCTCTATATTATCTCCTCCTTTTATTTTATTAATATTTATTTGTCCTGCATAAAGCGAGATAGAGAAAGTATAAATTAGGGTTTCAATCTCTATATTATGACCAATCAATCGATGTTGTGCCAGATAAATTGACATCTAGGGTTTGGTGATTGGGTTTCGTCTGAATTAGGTTTTGAGATATTGGTGACGAGCTATCCAGAAGAATTGACATCTAGGGTTTGGTGATTTAGATGCAAAGAGATTCAAGGGTTCTTGGTACTGGTGTTGGAGAAGGTTTGAACAATAAATTGCAGATGAATGAGTTGATGCAACAGAAAGAATGGAGTCATAGAGTGTGTGAATTATTGATAGTATTAGTGGTTTTGTTGGCTGAAAAACTACAGAAGAAGACTATATGAATGTATTAGGTTTATAGGAAAATGGTGAGATTGAGTTGATGGGTACTTGTTTGAGGTGAAAACGATTTCTGCTGATTTTGGTAATTTCGGGTGTGTGGGTGAGAAACGAGTCTAAACCCTAAACAATGTACTGCAAGGGAGTACTTTAGATTCGAGAGATCAATCTGTACAAATCCAGCCTAAACCAATAAATGGCCGTTCCAGACTTGCTTCGGTCACAAAGTGAGGGAGAAGGGTTGGTTTTGGGGAGGGAAGCGAAGAGAGTGTTGAGACCAGAATAGTTGGTTCTGGAAAAGTAGTTGTTTTACGACTTGGAGAGCTAGCAAATATTTTCTGAGTGTTGTATGCTCCTGACCTGAACTTGTTGTTCGGTGGAAATAGTTAAGATCCATTTATACAAGTCGGAATGAAACGTACTCTGGTCTCATTAAGAAATGGAAAACGGGTAAGTAAATGGTAGGAGGTAGTCACATGTAACGCCTGGAATTGATGTTCCATTAGAGAAGGCGTTTCAAAATTACTCCCTGTATTTACTAACCACTTCATCCTTATGAAACTCTCTTATAACGGGCGTAGTGTATGCCGCATGCTGTAAACCTCCAAACCAATACCCAATGAGCATCCCCCAGTTTGTGACATGCGTTGATGTCTCGAATGTTTTTGTGGAAAACATGTAGCACGTTTGCTGTTGTCTGGCAAGTTGAGCTTGGGAGACTCGTGTGGTGACCTTCGACGGTCGAGATTTTCCATCTTAAGAGGACAGGTAGCCGTAGATTATTTCATGATCAGTATGGCTTTAATATGGCCTAGTTTAAGCGCGGCCAAAAGTTAGGGTTTTGGCTTGGTTTAGGCGCGACCAAACTAGGGCCAAAGGTTGCCATGCGTTAGCTGGTAACCTTGGACGACTAAGATCTTTACCTTAGATGAAAAGTGGTCGTTGATTGTTGCAGGCCTCCGTTTTGGAAACTCTAAAGGGAAGGCCGACATGGTATGGGTTAGGCGCGGCAAGGTGGCTGGCACGGCATGCTATTGGCACATGTGGCATGGTCGGCATGCCTTGGCGCAGTTTAGGCATCGCCAAAACTAGGGTTTTGGCGTTGGGCCAAAGGTTACCATGCGTTGGTTGGCGACCTTGGACGGCTAAGATTTGCATCTTAGATGGAAAGATGGTCGTTGATTGTTGCAGGACTTTGTTTGGTAGCTAGCGACATGAAAGCATGGTCGGCATGGCTTTGGCATGGAGTGGAGCCACTGGCAGTGTGCGGCTTGGAAGGGAAACGCTTGCGACTTTGTCTAAATTAGGTTTTAGTATGCTGAAACCCTAATTAGCGCCCTTTACTAGAATCGATGTAGAATTCTCAAACGGACTCGGATTTTGATGGACCGCCCCTCCATTATGAACAGAAAATAATTTCCTATCTCCTTACGCAAGAATATTTAGGTTTTGAGCTCGTTCGGGAGGTGTAAACAGCTCGAAATTAAACTCAGGAAGAATTCAAGAGGGACTGTGGCATGTTTGGTGCGTTTTTGGGAAGCTAGCATGTTTTGGGAAGCTATCAAGTTTTGGGAAGCTAGCGTGTTTTGGGCCAAAGGTTACCATGCGTTGTTTGGCAACCTTGGACGACTAGGATTTGCACCTAGGATGGAAGGGTGGTCGTTGATCGTCGCACTCCTTCGTTTTGGTAGACGCATAGGGAAGGCCAACATGGTATGGCGCGCCAAGGTGGCTGGCACGGCATGCCATTGGCATATGTGGAATGGTCGGCATGCCTTGGCGCGATTTGGGCATGGCCAAAACTAGGGTTTTGGCGTTGTGCCAAAGGTTACCATGCGTTGGTTGGCGACCTTGGACGGCTAAGATTTGCATCTTAGATGGAAATATGGCCGTTGATTGTTGCAGGCCTTTGTTTGGTAGCTAGCGGCATGAAAGCATGGCCGGCATGGCTTTGACATGGAGTGGAGCCACTGGCAGTGTGCGGCTTGGAAGGGAAACGCTTGCGTCTTTGTCTAAATTAGGGTTTAATATGCTGAAACCCTAATTAGCGCCCTTTACTAGAATACGATGTAGAATTCTCACACGGACTCGGATTTTGATGGTCCGCCCCTCTATTATGCACGGAAAAGAATTTCCTATCTCCTTACGTGAGAATATTTAGGTTTTGAGCTCGTTCGGGAGGTGAAAACAGCCCGAAAGTAAAAACTCAGGAAGAATTCAAGAGGGACGGTGGCATGTTTGGTCCATTTTTTGGAAGCTAGCATGTTTTGGGAAGCTAGCAAGTTTTGGGAAGCTAGCAAGTTTTGGGAAGCTAGCGTGTTTTGGGACAAAGGTTACCATGCGTTGTTTGGCAACCTTGGACGACTAGGATTTGCACCTAGGATGGAAGGGTGGTCGTTGATCGTCGCACGCCTTCGTTTTGGTAGCCGCATAGGAAAGGCCAACACAGTATGGCGTGGAAAGGTGGCTGGCACGGCATGCCATTGGCACATGTGGCATGGTCGGCATGCCTTGGCGCGGTTTGGGAGTGGCCAAAACTAGGGTTTTGGCGTTTGGGCCAAAGGTTACCATGCGTTGGTTGGTGACCTTGGACAGCTAAGATTTGCATCTTAGATGGGAAGATGTCCGTTGATTGTTGCATTCCTTTGTTTTGGTATCCGCATAGGGAAGGCCAACACGGTATGGCGCGGCAAGGTGGCTGGCATGCCATTGGCACATGTGGGGACAAGGGTTTGGCATGGACGGTTTGGCATGGTGGGGCCAAGGTGTGGTTGTCTTGGCATGGTGGGGCCAAGGTTTTGGCATGCCGTAGGCGCATGGCATGCCTTGGCGTGGTAGATGTGGCTGGCATGGTTAACCATTGGTACAGTGGTGCAGCTAACATGGTTGGCATGCCTTGGCGCGGTAGATGTGGCTGGCATGGTTTTTCATTGGCACGGTGGTGCGACTAGCATGGTTGGCATGCCTTGGCGCGGTCGATGTGGCTGGCATGGTGGCGTGGCTAGCATGGTTGGCATGCCTTGGCGCGGTAGATGTGGCTGGCATGGTTTGCCATTGGCACGGTGGCGCGACTAGCATGGTTGGCATGCCTTGGCGCGGTAGATGTGGCTATCATGGTTTTCCATTGGCACGGTGGTGTTGGAATTAGGGTTTGGCCCATCGAAACCCTAATTAGTATTAAAAAAAGGTACCCTGGTAATTTTCTCGCATACATATTAAAGGGTTCAATAAATGCACTCAGTTGAGACATTATTACTCAAATTTTGTGACGTCACTGTCCGACTAGGGTTTTACAATTTTAACCCTAAGCTAAAAACCACCATCAACAGTACTGCAAATGGATTGCTTACATGGGTTTCTGTGTTGATTGTATGCAAGGGAATGAGATTGATGGTGATTTGTCCTAAGAAGAAAGTAGAATGGTGTTCTGCAGTGTTACAATGGGTTGCTTATGGAGAATGCCTCGAGTGTGTTGTTCTGATGGTGTTCTTCCTCAATTTCATCCCGCTGCTGATCAGAATGAGGGTTTGCTTTTAATAGTAAGTCGCTAAAAATGGGGTTTTTTGTTTTGTTTGTATTATGCATATCGGGTATTTTAATTGTACTTTGAAATTGATGTTAGGGTATCAAAATCCTCAAAACTAGATAAATTTTTATATCTACTTTGAAATTAATGAATTTTCTCATTGTAATATAGCATAACTGTAATCATAGCCAGTGCCATATCACCAGACCTATTCAATACTGACCATGAGAGTCATAAGCTTATTTCTGTAGCAGGTATACTCTACAGCGGTGGTATGCAAAACATTGCTGGTGTTTAAGATTGATTGAAGATATTATTTTTTGTTCGCGGTTTCAATTTGATTATAATCAGTAGTTAGTATTATTTTGTGGTAATCCATCTGACATATATAAGTGAGTATGTAAAGCTAATTTTTGTGCAACCGGTTTTAGGATCATTGGTTGAAAAATAAGAATTCTTAACTGTGACACCACTAAATGTTAGCTTACACGCGTTTTGTATAGTTAAAGTGGTATGTGTTGCTTATGCGTTTGGTGATGTACGTATTAAATAGACACAATTCTTGCACAAGGGGAGAAAAAAAAAAGAACTATGAGAAAGTATGAAGACAACCAATAAGTATATTATGATTTGCAAGGGGCTAATATATGAGTTTTGTCGGTAGGCATGTGGAAAGTGTCTGGAAATTTGAGTGCCTTGACCAAGAGGTGACTAATACTTCTTTTGTACCTTGTATTTCAGTGAGATTCTACTTGTGCATCCATTATTTGAGTGGTCCTTAACTTATATTTTGTTGTTTGTTTGTTACAATCATTGTCTAGGATGAACAAGAAAGATTCATGGCTATTTTGGTGGACACTCTACCTTACTGTAAGTTAAACTTTGCTTCAATTTATTTGAATGCTTAACTGTACATTGATGGACATCAAGGTTGAATCTGCAAGCAACTTCAGAATGGCAGACTTTAGTCTCTTCTAATATACGTTGTTCTCACTTTGCAGGCGGTTGCATGGATCTTCCTTGGATATTTGTTGTTTTTGTAGGTTTGGTCCACATTTCTGTCAGCTTGTCCTGCCATTGCTGGTTTATGAGAAGATAATAAGCCCTTTATCTGCATAATAGATTCAATTGGTGCCAAGTATGTCGAAATCCCTTTGTCATTTTTATGTTATTTATCCTTGATTTATTATAGCTGAAAATTTGTATATTACGAAGTGCAAATGTGCAGAGAATTGGAGGTGTGGGGATTACTATACATGAAAAACTTATTGGACAGGTATAATTTGTGATTGTCATTATATTGATTGTTGGAAATTGAAGATACTAGATTGATGAAGTCAAACCATTACTGTCTGGCATTAGAGAGTTAGATTTTCTCAAAGGAAACCGTCTTTTAGGAGTGTCTTCTCCTGAAGTAGCAAGTCTTGTTAACTTGACACATTGCAAGTCTAAAGAGCCTGAATAATTTTCGTTTTCTCCCAGGAAAGTTTCTCTGATCTAACTTATTTATGTTTTGATTGCAGGGATTGTAGGATCATAATATCGCAATGGATAGGGCTCGCGGGATCAATAAACGACGGTACCGCGAGGGAGTCGCAGGAAGCTAAAATAAACGACGCAATGGGAAATAACGACACACAAAATAGCCGAAGACATGAAACCCAGCGAGGGATAAGAAGTGTCGCGAGATTGAATAGTTGTACACTGGCGACACTTCGCGAGACATTCCCGAAAATAAAGGATAGCTTAGCTGTCATCCACTATGTATTACCCTATATAAAGGGTCGAGTGAGTCTGTAAAAGGGGGAGATCTTTTTAGAATTGTTAGGCAAGTCATTAGGAGAGAGAAAATTTAAGAGTGTTTTAACTTCTAAGTGTAATTCTATTTTCCTGTGTAAAGACTTCATGAATTCAATCAATAAATGTTCTTGTTCTTATATCTTCTAATGGATTAATTAGGCAAAATCGAGTAAGGGGTGTAGTGTGGGAAATCCTGCTACTACATATGCGCTAGAAACAGGGACTGTGCAGAGATTGACGTAGAAATTGGAAGGAATTTGGATTAACAGAAAAAAGATTTGGAGAAGATCCTCAAGAATTCATTGAAAAAGAAAAAATGGCTAGAAGAAGAAATGTACAAGGGCAATCAACGGTTGTAAGAAGAAGTGGGAGACTTGCTGGAGAAAGGAGGAATGAAACAGGAGAATCGTCAAGGATGAATAGGAGAAATGATGGAGAAGATCAAAATCAGCCACCAAACTCCCCAGTAGCAAACGCGGTTGAGGATTATGATAGAGTAAGTGTACATACTTGGAGATCTGATTCTGAAGACGAGAGAGAAGAGGAGCAGCAGTTGGTGAACAATGGACAAGGAGGAGGAGAGCAAGAAATGAATGGAGAAATGAATCTAGGTAACGAAGAAATCGCAACATTAGAAAGATTGAGACAAACAATACATGAGGAGAGACGGCTAGAGGCAGAGGAACGAGCAAACTTGACAAGACAGAATCATGAATTGAGGATGGAAAATATGAGATTGCAAAATAGGAGATCTAGAAGTAGCGTGAGATCAAGTTCAAGATCGAATAGAGAAGAAAGAAGGAGAGTTTTACCAACAGAAAGCACCGATGGAGAAACACAAAATCCGAATATAGAGCATGGCGAGAGAAGAGAAGAAGTAGAAGATCGTTATATTCCTCAGCCCGAAAATCTTCAAAATGAGCGGAATAGGGAAAATCAAGGAGACATGCAATTCCAAGAATTGAATGACCCAGCTGCTGAAGGGAGAATAATCTTGCATGGGAGAGAAGAATTGAGAAGAAACCGAGAGATCGAAGATGACATTGAGAGACACTACATTGAACAAGCGCGACTAGCTCGCGAAAGAGAAAGAATGAGAGCGAAATGGAAAATCAAGAGATGGAAGAAGCAATCCGGCAAAATAACCATGACAACCGCGAGAAAGAAGGGAACAAAATCGTACCAATAGGAATATTAATGAAGAATATGAGAGGGTGCGGATGATGAGAGCCGAGAGACAACCAAGAAGAGAGAACAACCGATATAATGGCGTGCGGGTTGAAGAAAGAAACGAAGAAGAGCGTCGCGAGGAAAGGAGAGAAGAAAATAACGAACAAGAAGGTCAAAACAGAGCACGAGCGAAGAAGGAGAGAAGCAGAGCTAAAAAGACCAAAAGAGAATCAAGTTACGAGGCAAATGAACAAATCTTAAGAGAACTCTGGCTGAAATGAGAGGATTGTTGAACAGCGAAGGGAAGGAGGAAGGAGACAGTTGGATTGAAGCCATCGCAGAAGCTGCGAAGAATCCCTTCACGTTAGAAGTACGGATGGGAGGAATACCTCCTAAATGCAATTTGCCTACATTAGCCAAAGATTTTTGACGGAACAACACTGTGCGATCAACACATTAAAGCTTATATGAGATGTATGTTGCAGTGGGAGAGTCACGATGCTATATTGTGTAAGTACTTCGCGTCAAGCTTAACAGGAGAAGCGTTAAAGTGGTTTGAAGGATTGCCCAGGAACACGATCGCGTCGTTTAACCATCTGCAAGCTACATTTTTGGGAGCCTACATAAGCAACAACTTCACGCGACCAGGAATTGAAGATGTATTCGGGTTGAAACAAAGAGTTGGAGAGAGCTTAAGGCAGTTGACAATAAGATGGAGAACCATGTGTAGCGAAATGGCAGGACGGGTTGAGGAAAGATATCTCATCCTCTCATTTGTGAATGCTCTCTTCGCGACTAACTTGTTGTATGTTCAAATCTTTAGAGTTAAAAATACAATCACGATGGCAGAACTGCGAGAATTACAGGAAGAGTATATCGCCTTAGAAGAAAGACAGAATGAAATGAATTCTTATCCAGTCGCGAACACAAACTCGAATCTTTGCGAACGCAAGCTTGTTACCTCGATTCATCAATACGGTGGCGAGCACTTCGCAAGGACAACGAGCAAGGAGAGCTGATGAGGGACAAAGAAAGATAGTAGCCATGGGAAGCCATGATCAAGAAGAGTTTGAACGTGAAAGGAATTACTACAACCGTAATAACAGCAATAATAAGATTCGAGAGGCTAGATCATGTGCAAGAAACTTATGGTGGACGAAGGCAAAATAACCGTGGAGGGCGAGAGAAGTCACGAAACAGTATGGGAACAAATTAAGATGCCTCCACTGAATGCTAGCGTTGAAAAGATCTGGGAAGCTATACTTGTGATGGAAAATGTACCAGCACCTTGGAATGTTGGAATGGAACCACCACCAAGCGATAGAAGTCATGAGTTTTGTTCTTACCATCGCTTCCATGGGCATCAAACAAACGATTGTAGAAACATAAAAAGAATTATTCTCAGGATGATTGATCAGGGAAGTCAATCACTTTCTAAAAAGAAGAAGAAAAAGGCCGGACATTACCACCACCACCGAAATGCATAGAAACAGTGTCGGCGAAAGGAAAGGAAACATTTGTGATAGAAATCGGAACGAAAGCCAAAAATTTGAATTGCAACTCTATCATCCACTCATATCGCACAATCGAAGATTTTCATGACAATGTGCTCGATAGAGTCTTTGCGAGAGATGCTTGATGATAAAGAAATAATGAGCTCTGGCGAGAACGACAGCCTTGATTAGAAAAGTGGCAGTGAAGACTATTTCTTTCTCTGCGGATGAAGTGCCAAAAGGAAGAGAGACACATGATAGCCCGTTGGTTGTGAAACTAGAGATTAACCCGAAACCAGTTGATGGAGAAGATGATGAGGCGAGAAGCTTGCTGGGCGATCAATCAATCCTTATCGACACCGGAAGTTCGGTAAATATTCTCTTTTACCATACTTACAAGACGATGGGAGGAAAAGATGAGGATTTGATTCCCTCTACATACAAGATATATGGCTTTAATGGCACTGCAAACAAACCAAAGGGAGAGGTTCACATGAGAATACCTCTACGGGGATTATCAACGATATTTTATCCTCTGTGTGGTTGACGTGGAATCTCCATACAATGCGCTGATTGGGAGGCCATGGCTTCATGAAATCTTGGGAGTCGCGTCAACATATCATCAATGTATTAAATTCCCACATCCAAATGGCATTGGTATTATACGGGGAGATTGGAAGGAGTCGCAACAATGTCACGAAGTAGATGTCGAAAAGTCGCGAAGAAAGGAATGCCAAAAGAAAAGGTTGGAAACAACATGTGAGAGATGAGCAGAGGAAGGAAAAACTGATGGTGGATGCCATAGAAGTAAGGGCTGAACATACCTCGCGAGGTGAATGCCTAGAGACAGGCGAATATTATGGTGATAAAGAAGCAAAGGATATGAGGAGCAAAAGGCATAAGAAGTGAATAATTAAAAGTAATGCTATGCGAGAATCTCGCAGTCAAGGGTAAATGAAAATTCGATTAAGAAAGAGATAAAGACACAACAAATGAAATGGAATTTTGCGAATACTTCGCAAACAAATATTAACAAGTAATGAAACATGAATGATTGAATGATTTAACAAAAATGAATAAGTAAAAGAATGGGACGAACCTTTATGGCGTACACCTAGTTCGCGAATAACATTTCGTAAGAGGCAAATGTAAGACCTAAAGTGCGTCATATAAGGGGTATCTCTCGACATGACTCGGGGGAAGGTTACACCGCTCCCGAAGCCCGAGTCATGAAAATTTGGGGCCCATGAAAGCCTATCCGGAGGGAGATACCTTGGATTCCCAACTATATATGTAGGTTATACCCTGGTTGGGCGACCGAGGGTCTCTTCTTAGGAGTCGATGTATGCTCAAGGCGCCGGGGTACACGGTTGAGCCGAGTGCCCTGGATGGATGAACCCACCCCGGCCATTCTTGGCAAGTCTTGGCATATGTTGCACTCACCCAAGAAAACTCCACTTAGGGTGCGCTCGTAACCATAAACCATATAGGTATAAGGGATAAGAGGCTGCGAAAACAACTGGTTGTTGTTAAGACCCCGGATGGGAGGAGCTAGTCTTGTATGGCCGATGTTTCGCCTCCTTGAAGGGGCAAACCGGGAGATGATAAGGGCGACGCTCTCCATTAGGGGGTGTCAAAACAGACGCAAATGTCATGAGGCTATGTTTTCGCAAGAGAATTTAGACTTGTCATATTTGTGCAATTATCTGCAGAGGCAATAATACTAACGCGAAGGTAAGGCGAGATCAATGGGTCTTTACACGAAATGTACGGACGTCTGCGATTTCGTCGCTAGACGGCAATGTCATGGGGCTTTATGTTCGCAAGGATATCTAGGCCTGTCATATTGTCGCAACTAAAACATCTGCAGAGGCAAAAATACTTGGAAAATGATAAGACAAGATCAATGGGTCTTTACATGCAAGTGTAAAGACGTCCTGCGATTTTGTCGCGAAGAAAGGTGGCGAGGGAAGACCTCTAATTAGGGAGGTCTGACTTGGAAGACCACACAAAATGATAAGGCAAGGTCAATGGGCCTTTGCATGAAAGTGTAAAAAAGCGGCTGCGACCTTGTCGCAGCAAAAAGAGATAGCATTCTCAATTCATAAAGATATCTGCGACCTCGTCGCGAACATACATTTCAAAGAACATTAAAATTATTATCCAACAAAATACATGAGGATAACTAACTTCTTCCATCGAAGATAAATATCAGAGGCAAGTATGGGAATGGAAAAGATGGAATATTGTTATTCATCTTCTGACGAAAGAGTTAAACATTAATAATGTTAGCCAATTATATTACAAGGAAGAACTATCAAAAAGGGGAGTGAAGATTGAATTCATGAAAAAGAGTTCATATAACAAAGATACAAAGAATGTACGGATATTACACGCAGCAAAAGAAAACAAAAAGAATTATATCTTTGGTGATTCTTCTTCTTCATCGATTCTTCGATTTTATTATTCTCATCGCCAGAATTTTCTTCTTCGCCGGCTTCACTATCAGAAACATCAGAGACAGGTAGATTCTCGGGAACCTTTTCAAGAAGCCAGGGATATGTATGCAAAGGGATGTTCTGGTGTTTACAAACATACTCCATGGCTCCATTGCGAAAACGAACGGCATCATTATTAAAGTTCTCCACTTATCGTTTCAAATTGTTTCTTCAACTTGGAATACTTATTATTACGAAGGAGAGACTCTTCGCAAGTTGTTGTTTTTCGATTCAAGTTCTTCAATTCTCGTTGGAAAATTCCCGTGAGTTGTTCTTTCTCGAGATTCAAGATCCTTAATTCTAACCTGAAGTCTCTTCTCAGATTCTGCAAATAAGTAACAACAAGTTAATAATTTACAAACAATGTTACAAAAGTAAGAAGTAGTAAGGTGTAATAAATAACCTTCTCTATTAGATATCATATCTTTAATCAAGGAAGTATGCTCGGCGTGAAGACTAACATCAACACCTAAGTTATTCCTGGCATTATCTAAAACTTTCGCAGCCCAGGCGAATTCATCGTCACTATTTATAACAAGGAGGGAACGAATTTGATCTTCTCGCTCACTAAGCAAGGAGTTCTGGCGAAGCAATTCATCCCGTTCAATTTGTAGTTCAAGGAGAGATTTTTGAAATGTTGCTAATGCCTGTGCACCATTATTAGCAATGCGATCTTTATCATCTATAAGGTCGCTAATTTTCTTCCTCAAAATTTTGATTTCTTTATTGGACTCGAGAAACATTCGTTTAAATTGGTTGGCAGCACTTAAACCAGATCTATGTTCAATTTCTAAAAGACGATATTTGGTCTGAAGTTCATTTAATGAAAGGGAGTTAATTTTGTTTGATGAACTACTTAAAGAGTCGTTGAGGTGAGCGAGAAGAAGGTTATTATCCATAGGATCGGGAAATGTATGGAGAAGGATAGCCTCATCGGAGAGATTATATACATCTGCGAAAGTAATAAGTTAGGTAGCAATATGCGACCGATAAAATAAAAATAGTGAAAGGAGGAAAAATTTTATACCATAAAGTTCTTTGATTGGCGTTTTGAAGAGTGGACACCTTATCCTTTTGGGAGTTAAGTTCGGTGTTTAACTTTTGAATTCTCTCGTCTTTATCGCGAGATGACGCAACTTCGGTCTCTAACTCTTGAATCTTCTTGCTCAATTGCAAATTCTTCTTTTCAAGATTGTTGCGTCTTCTCTCAAGGTCTGAGGCAACTACAAAGGAAGATCTTCCAACCTGTAAAAGAAGATAGAAAAATCATTAAAACATATATATTAAACAATTTAAAGTTAGCGAGGAAGTATGCCCGTACACGTACCGAGAGACCCAAGTGCATTTAAAAGGTCGGGAGACACAACTCTAGAGACTCCATTGAATGAATTATTGCCTTCCAATAAAGCGAAGATTACACACGTTTGCGAGAGCCCCACAAAGAGAAGCTAGGGAGCATCTCCCATTCCTTGGAAACAATGCGAGAAGATCTTTGGATAATTGATCCATGGAAGAACTGGTCGATGGAATCTTCTTGGCGAGAGAAGGATTCGATTCATGGTTATCCTCGTCGGAAGATTCAGAGCTTGAACTAAGGCGAGAAGAGGATTGGACCTTTCGCTTCTTAGTTAAGGGGGCAGAGGATTTATCCTTGCGAGCGACAGTTTTACCCTTACTTTTAGTCTTCGCAGCAATAGTTTTTTCAACTTCAACCTTCGCATACGCGTAAAGATAAGAAACAGAGGCAACAATATTGTTTTAAATAAGAAGAAAGGAAGTGATTCTTACTTCACTCGTAAGCGATCGAAGCAATGTCAGAGTATCCTCAAGCGGATCCTTTTTGTAGCTTCTTTTCAACCCGGCTATCCGAAAGGTTTCACAAACTCAGCAATTATAGAAAGAAAATTACGAAAACCAAATTTAAAGTCGGAAACATACCTCTTTCTTCTTCTCAGGCCATTTGAATTCCCAAGGATGATATCCTGCGAGATTCGCAGGAAGAATATGCGAGCCCGCGATGTAAGGACCATTTAAGATCAAGGGTACGACCCACCATTTCTCATCTTTGGAATGACGAGGAGAGGTATTATTGCACAGGTGCCAATCAATGTCTTGCATGAGTAATTTATCTTCGAGAGACATTATCCTTTTTCTTCGACGAATGCCCCAAATGAGATCTCGCATTCACCATAGTTATCACCGAGTAATTTTCGAAAAAAATTTCCACAGTATATTTCTCCACGCTATTTCCAAGTCTGCGAATTTGGGATTTACGCGGTGTTAGGGTATAAAGATCCTTTGCACTGCACCGCGGTTCGCGAACTCAAGCATCGAGGCGAATACAATCGCCACTTAATTGATAAACGGCCCGAGAGAATTTTTCATGAGCCAAAATTTCATAAAATAAAGGCAACTCGAGGATTGTACAAGGGAATAGGAAGTCCCGCGAGAAGGCGACCGAGCGAGACTATAATCTTTTGATCATCAAATTGATGATCGGAGAAAAGATTTCTGAAAGAATGGATGAGGGTTCTTGATCGGGAATGGTTGAGAGTAAAACCCTTCTCGAGCAACTTCGTTGAACTTCTTCAAAAGAAGTTTTGTATCCACGACTGATGGAAGCCATTTATCGGTATGGGAATGGATGGAAGATTGGAGATTAAAAACGAGCGCTAGAAAGGATGAAGAAAAGCTTTGCGATAAGGGGAGCGCAAATTGCGGAAGGAGAGAATCAAAGAAAAGTTGCAGAGACAAACTAAAAGATGAAAAGGAAGGGAAAAGAAAACTATATATAGGGGAAAAGAGCCTCGAGAAAAACGAGGTCATTTAATGCGAAGAGACATGAACGGTCAAGAAAAAGTGGTTGAAAGAGACGTGTCAAGAGAAGACATTAATAATCAAAATCCGTGTAAAAGTACAAAACTGAAGATTCTAAAGATAAGTAGTCGCGGCAACAATATTGTAAAAATCTCACGGTACTCTCGCAGGAGAAATATGAGGAGAGATAAGAGACGATACTTCATATATATCTCAAAGAAGCTTCGGAACTTCGCAAAAGAATAGAGGCAAGTACGTACTTTTCAAGTACAGTATTCTTCTGCTCATTCCTTCATCAACAAAAACCAAAGATCACTACAACAACAAATTTTTCCTTAAAGATCGCTCTTCAAGCAATATTCAAGGAAAAAGAGGCAAGATGTAGGATCATAATATCGCAATGGATAGGGCTCGCGGGATCAATAAACGACGGTGCATCGCGAGGGAGTCGCAGGAAGCTAAAATAAACGACGCAATAGGAAATAACGACACACAAAATAGCTGAAAGACATGAAACCTGGCGAGGGATAAGAAGTGTCGCGAGATTGAATAGTTGTACACTGGCGACACTTCGCGAGACATTCCCGAAAATAAAGGATAGCTTAGCTGTCATCCACTATGTATTACCCTATATAAAGGGTCGAGTGAGTCTGTAAAGGGGAGATCTTTTTAGAATTGTTAGGCAAGTCATTAGGAGAGAGAAAATTTAAGAGTGTTTTAACTTCTAAGTGTAATTCTATTTTCCTGTGTAAAGACTTCATGAATTCAATCAATAAATGTTCTTGTTCTTATATCTTCTAATGGATTAATTAGGCAAAATCGAGTAAGGGGTGTAGTGTGGGAAATCCTGCTACTACAGGGATCTTTCGAGCAATAATTTTTCAGGACATGTGACATCTTATGTTGCTGATCTAGAGCATCCGCTTACCTTGTAAGTAAAACTTCCTTTCTCTGAAGAGTTGGGTCAGTTGCATAATATCAACTCCTTATAAGGCCCTGATTTTTATTTGTGTTGCGAAAACTATTGTTGTATACTTAAGAGTTTTATACCTCGGTGTTTGTATGCTTCCTCTTAGTCCTTATGCTGGAACTTACTAGATTTTATTCTGTTATTCTTCAGTTTATGCCGAGGAGGAGAACTTTTAGATAGAATAATAATACTATCTAGATACTTAGCTTGTTATACATTGGCATAGTTGCAAATTTTTCAGCTGTTTAAAATTTAGTAACTTGCATCTTTCTTATCACTTTAATAGGGGTGAGAAGTATTCAGAAGAAGATGCCGTCATGGTTAAGATTCTTAATGTTGTTGCCTTCCTTTATCTTGAAGGTGTTTGTTCATCGTAACCTTAAACCAGAGGCAATTCCCTCATTCTTGATATTTCATTCTGAGATTCGCATAGTATTTCTTTGTTCCTGGTCGTAACCTCCGAGAAAACATCCTCTCAAGTGAAATAGCTTCCTTAGAGATTCTGAAAACAGACACTTAGGAGTTGAAGTGCCACCCGAGCCTTGTGTTGTTATCATGTCTTCAATCACCATCTGTACCTTGTATTCCATGGTTTGTTTCCTTCTATCATGCTCATTTCCACTTCTTTGAAGATTTGCTAATGTAAGTTATCGTTGTTTGCAGGAAGTAATTTGGTATTGAAGTGTTTTCACGGATTAGAGTCTGGTGCAGTTGTTTAATGGTGCAACACGTATGAATGGTGAGAACCTGAGAGGACTGGTATAACACCGCAAAAGAATTATTGTCATTCAATCCAGGTGCAGACCTTGTTGTTGTTGCAAGTCATGGAAAGGTGACAACTTACCCTATTATCCCTTTACCAATGGGATTATTATGTTTATAATCTTTGTTACAGAGAACTTGTATTCCCTTATAACAAAAGAACTCATTTAGTCTTTCAAATAAATTTACTTAAGAAAATTTGTATTCCCTCGGAACTTGGGAATTCTCCTGGATATGAATTGATTGAATATATTTAGAAAAAATAGAAAAAGTTATTGTTGAATGTGGCTAGATAGATTGGGTGATAGTTTTATGCATGTTATTTTGATTTCTGGCAGAAAATGAACTGCCGGTCAGCCTTAACCTGGTCAAAATTGGTCAGTATTAACCAATTTTTATCAGGTCAATGTTGACTGGCAGTAATCTTTTTGTTATTATGAAAAAATTTGTAATGGCTGTAAGCTGTTTCAAACTGCCACGTAGTAACGGCTTTGTCATGTTACTAATGTGCCATGTAGTAACGGCTCAGGGATGTTACGACCACGTTGTTACAAAAAAATTCGTAAAGGCCCTGAGTTGTTACCACATGTCAAATTCGTAACGGCCCTCAGCTGTTAGTAGAGCCGTTACAACCAAAATTCGTAACGACCCCATTGTCGTTACAAAAAAAATGTAACACCCACTTTTGCAACTGGAAAGAGCCGTTATAACCCGTTTTCGTAACGGCTTGGGTCTATTACGGATTCGAGAATTTGGTGTAGTATTGTTGGTGGTGGATTTTAGTTCAGGGATAAAATTGTAAAACCGGATTTAGTGTGACGACATCTTGCAAAGGGTAAGACCATTTGACAAATGATGAACGCAAAAATCCTCTTGTTTTATTTATTCGAAGCAATTCAATAAATACACAAAATTCACCCAGAATGGTGCGTGCAACAACAATCCCAAATATTCTGTGAATTTTACTAGCATTAACAATTAATGCATGATTTACCTGGTATTTTTCATGATGTGTTCTCAGCCGAACTCTCATTATTGACATGACATGATGACTGAGTGCTCACTCTCAGCAAAGTAGCATGAATCTCCGTGCCAATATTGAGACATGCATGAAATACCCACACAGGCTACATCACTCTCTGACAGAGAGAGTCTTGCATCGACGTACTTATATTAGCCCGATCGAGCATATTTAATTTCCTAAGGGAAATCTGGACTGTCCGTGTCCGTGTCAGTCTCAGAAACGATCACGACCATGCAAGTTGACCGCATGATTTAACCAGCCTAGACGAACCCTAGCAGGAGCAGGCGATCACCATGATGACCACCGACGGGCCCACTTATGCCATAGCCGGTCGAATATCACCCGCACCCCTCCAACGCCGTCGAACGCCATCCCATAGTAAGGTGGCCGCGCTTCTTGGAGAAGGCTCGAACGAGCAAGACTGCTTAAAGCGGTCTTAAAATCATCATGACCGTCTAACTTCACCGGCATGGTTGGACGGATTAGATCATCCCATAAATGATTAGGGAAGTGCTAACGCACACGTTGGCAGGTCCACTTCTCACCTACCCGATCTGACTTCTCACAGCAATGCCCCAGAGCAATGAACGTTTGCTCGAAACATAGCTGGCGTGATGCTTTAAAGGGTAGCGGAAGCTCCACTAGTGTATTAAATCGATCACAACCATCCAACTTAGCCGGCATAATTGGATGGCTTAGATCGCACCTATGACCATCGGACAGGTATAGACATGTTCACCATCAGCCCAACATGGGTCCCACACGGTCGGTCTCCTCAAAGGAGGAGGATAGACTGCCAAACCTTTTGGCCAAAGTTGCGCACGCGTGACTGATCCAAAACCCTAATTAGGGTTTGCGGCATTACATATATGTCGCATTTGATCATGACCATCCATCTTCCCCAGCCTAAACGGAAGGTTTAGGCATAGACTTAAGAGGTACCAAGAGTATCAACATGATCACCGTGGGCCCACCTATGTGTGTGACCGACCCTAGGCCAACCATGGCAGAGCACCTCGAATGCCCAAAGGAGGCATGTCACGCGGTTCCCAAATCCTTTGCGGCAAAGGATTTCTATCACAAATCGTTCAAGACCACTCACCTTTGCCAGGCAAATTGAGTGGCCTAGATCGTACCTCCGCGAGACAGAATGGTATGGACATGTACACCGGCAAGCCGTCTACACGCATGCATGGTCGGTCCCACCATAAATATCGTCCATGCTTGATTTCGGTCAAGCTGAAGAGTGATGCTTTTGCACCTCTTTAAAACCCTAAAAATCATCAACGGTCGCAAATATGTGCCGTAGATCATCTCGTCCGTCCAACTTTGCCAGTTTGGTCAGGAAGCCTAGGCTAAATATTAAACGGTCAATGAGGTACCTTGGTGATCACCGCCCATCACTCTACCACAAGGAGTGATCGGCCAAGGGATGGACCGCCCATGTGACGGACCGGAAAATTTCGCCTTTGGCACGTTGCCCCGCAGGCCGTAACTTCCCCGGTGCGCCATGATGAAGCTACGATCCGGGACTCAAAGCTAGGCAAATGCACGTTCATTTTCCCTTGCAAGCATGCTCTTGGAGCATGATGCAGCTAACTTAGCTTCCACACCGTTCCAACTTACCCTTGTTCTGCGAAGGGTTTATTAAGGAAAGCAAAAACTTCCTTAATACGGCAAAAACGGCCTTTTGAGGCTTTAAACGATGGAATTTGGCTAAATTGTGGTGACCATGTGGATCAACATGTCTTGATCTTTGGGCCGTTTCCCATCAAAATGGACTCCTCGTGAGCTAAATTACGACATTCGGGTTTTCGCCTCCAGATAGGCTATAGCTTGCTCTTTGTAGCTTGATAGGAAGTATGAGCATCCACTTACTGGCATGCAACTAAGCCTCATCAAGTATGGCCACAATCATCTCTTGCGTCGAGCTACCGAGCTTAGATGATATGAGGGGCCAACGTCTCTGAACCGCAATGTTCTGAACTCATTGCGGCTGCCTACGTACCCTTCCCTACTCTAAAGGGATCAAGCACAGACCGTAGTTCATCACGAAGGACGAAACTTAAGCCAACTCGTTTGCATGGCCGTGTCCAAGCAATAATGGAAATGGCCTAGTCCGTATAGGCCGTTCCGTCGGAATGCATCCAAGTGATGCATGTTTGGTCCGCAATATGGCATAATGATGCCTAAGCATCAAATGCCCTCTTCGCGAGGCTACGCAACTATAAATGAGCCTTAGGCATCATTTATACTCTTCTGGCTAAGCTATGAAGCTTACTTGGTACATAGTCCGCATATGCACCTTCAACCAACTACCCCTCCCTATATATGTTAATTTGACATTTTTAGAACTCAATTTGGGGGACCAAAAATATTTCATCAACTCCCCGTTTACTATTCATGGCCGTTGCCATGTATTTTCCTGAATATCCCGGCCATGTTGGCCGTACTCCCCAACCGATGTCCGGCCATGTTGGCCGTCCTCTTCCAACCCGATGTACGGCCATGTTGGCCGTCCACTGCCAACCCGATGTCCGGCCATGTTGGCCGTCCACTGCCAACCCGATGTCCGGCCATGTTGGCCGTACTCTGCCAAACCGATGTCCGGCCATGTTGGCCGTCCTCTGCCAAGGTCATCTACCCAACTGACCTAATGCATCATTTGATGCAAGATTGGCTCTTGGCCAATGTAGCTTCCAACCAATGCCATATTGGCCTTAGCCAATATGCATATGCGATGTGCCTTACTTGGCACCATATATGGCCCAGGGCCAAATGCATCTCACCATGCAAAGGAAGCTTTGGATGAAGCTTCATCACAAGAAAATGGCGCATCTTTTAGCATGCGCCATGCTAAAAACACGGGTGTTACAGCCCATGCGGCCTCCAAAAAATCACTCGAATATGGTTGGGCATGCAGCTATTTTAAGACGCTTAATTCGCGACTTACCTTGTTAAGCTCTAAAACAACAATGCTTCATACATATTGATTGTATTCGATGCATTACATGCATAAATTATGCACGATATTTCATTTCCTAAATAACTCAGTTATCTAGCACCGTATGCTACTTGCTGTGGGTCCCACGATCCACTCATTCGAGACATCAAGCATGTCACAAACTGGGGGATACTTAATGGGGTATTGGTCTGGCGGTTTACAGCGTGCGGCGTGCAACACGCCCATATATAAGAACATTTCAGGAGGCATGGACGGTTAAGATGATGATGGAAGTGGGCTAAGACGTGATCGCGCAATCACCTACACGACTCCACTACTCCGTCACTCAACTTCCTCCACTTCATACGAGATGAGGGTTTGCACTTAATGACTTGTATAAATAGGTCCTTTGCCTATTTCCAAACAACACAGACGAACATAGAAAAAACCAAGTGTTGTCATCAGTATCTAAAAATCACCATTCTGATACAAGTCACAAACAACCAACACCTTCACAATCTCAACTCCTTCTTCGCTTCCCTCCCTAAGATCAACTCCATCTCCTTCACTTTGTGACCGAAGCAAGTCTGGAACGGCCATTTCTTGGTTTAGGCCAGAATTGTATATATTGATCTCTCGAATCAAAAGAACTCCCGTGCAGTGCATTTGTTTAGGGTTTATATTCATTTCTCATCCACACACACACCATTATTTACCAAAAACCGCAGAAACAGTTTTCACCCATAAACAATTGGCGACCACAGTGGAAGATTAATATCTCGGTTGCAATAACAATTTCAAAATTCCCAATTTCATTTTTCAATCCCGATTTCAAGATGGTGGAACTTAGGTCAGGAGCAGCAATCAATTCCGATGGAACTAGCGTTGACAACACTCTCGGTGTCGATGTCTCTGTCAGTGGAGCTACCGTGCAGAATGTGACCAATACATCTCGTGGAACCGTCTACTCTACTACCAACACCATCGGAGAAAGAGATATTCCAGTAGGCGTGACACCTCCCATCACCAGAGCTAGAGCAGCCGCAAATCCCAGCATTTCTTCAAGTGTAACGCCTCCAATCGTCACCAGGACAACCGCTACTCCCTCGTCAGGACAAGGGGCTGGAGGAACAAGAGGAGGACAACCCCCTATTACCATTGTGGATTTGATGGAAAGGTAGGAAGTTCTTGCTAGATCCCAAACGGATATGGCCGCAACTCAGAAGGAGGTACTTAATTTTCTCAAAACTTTAACCGAATGATTGCCACAAGGGTCACGACAGTCTCTAGAGCCAACAAGGAACGTGTTCATTACACTCGGAGTAGGCACTTCAATGGCGCGGGCCCACATGGATGAAGAAGCTCGTGACGCTCATGAACGCTCAAGAGAAATAGACCAGCCATCCAACTTCATTACACGTGAGGACCTGGAGCAACTACTCCAAAACCGGGGCAAAGGAAATCCTGCGGACGTGTACCAGCATCAACCACCATACATGATGTACAACATATTCCCCTGCCAAGAGGATACACCTCTCCTCAGTTTCCCCTTTATGATGGTACTGGTAACGCTCGTGAACACATCTCCCGATTTTTGGAATCTTTAGGGGAACACGAATATAATCATGTTCTCCGCCTAAAAGAGTTCTCAAAGTCACTTACTAGAAGAGCGTACACCTGGTACAACAACATCGCTCCTAACAGCATATCCAATTAGAGCGAGATGGTCAGTGCCTTCTAAAGAAAGTATTTCTTCGTGTCTGAGTAGATCACCTTTTCAAACTTAGGAAGAATGTTTCAACGAAACAACAAACATCCAAACGAATTCGTTAAGAGGTTCAGGATTCAAGCGTTGGATTGTCATGATCCGAATGTCACCGAACGCCAATTGGTGGAGTCATGTATCAACGGAATGGTGCACATATATCGTGCCTTATTGGAGAATATGGGCTTTCAAACATTTTCCGAGATCCATGAAGCCGCTAAGCGTTCAGCCACAACGGCCCCAGTATTGTTGGAAAGAACCAGAATTGTTCGAAACGAAGATGCACGTGAGAGTCGAGGAAGCATACATCTCATTAACAAGCAATATAACACCATTCCTTCTATGAGTGTAGTGAGCTAAGGAGGAAAAAGGAAAGCCCCGGCAGCAGAACAGCAACCTAAACATCCAGCACCAGCGCAGACAACTCCGTCCCGAAAGAGTGCGAAAAAAACTCATGTGGAAGAAGCTGGAGACACAGTCATAGACTTCCCCTTCCCAATGAATGAAGTCATAGAGGTCTTAGAAGCATGGATTCAAGATAACGCGATCAAGATACCTCCTATCAGACGTCCGCCGACCGAGGAAGAGGTGTCGAATCCCAAATATTGTCGTTATCATGGATTCGTCCATCACCCGACTAAGGATTGCAACAAATTGAAACACATTTTCAGAGAAAAGGTGGAGTCAGGATAGATCCAGTTAGGAAACGAAGGTGTTCATAGGGATCCTCTTCCTATTAGGAGCTGCATGATATCCGGGGATTCTGTTCACAAGACTGTACAGTCTATGATGGAACATTTATGTGAAATATTGTATTTCTCCAAGGTACAGCATCAAGACATCTTTGCAACCCTCAGCCGCATTGTGTCAGGTAAGCGCTTATATCCAGAAAGGGAAGCAATGAAAATTCAGTCTTTCCTAGGAGATGCAACTAGCAAGGGGAACTGGGGACTCTTGACCGTCACTCGTTTGAAGGATGTCGAGTTCGAGAGCACATTTATTGATGCAGCCTCCTAATTCAACATCGTCACCGTCAAGACTCTGAGGGACACAAAGATTTCGAAACATGAAGCTACTCGCAGCCCAACCGTGATCAGGGGCTCAGAAGGATAATTCAGAGACGCCTATGGATACATTGACCTTGAAGTTAAAATCGGTGATGCTCTAACACAGGATAAATTTTACATAGTAAAAGAGTATCCGAATTACGACATGGTCCTAGGACGCCCGTGGATACACGACAACAAAGCAGCACTGGGAGTGTGTCCTTTGCCGATTTCCATACCTGAGAGAATCTCCAATGAACCGTCAAATCCCGAAGATTATTTGTTGTTGTATCAACACCTTGCAAATGTGACGCAACTTCCTGGAGAAAGCCCAAACTCATACCTTAAAAGGTTCCGAGCCCAAATAAGTCTCATTGGACAACCCTTTTTACAAACAGTAAAACCTCTTCCTGCTGAGGCTCGGGGACATGTTTCGATCAATAATCTAACCGCCACTAAGAGATGTGAGTGGGGTGCCGGTCCTTTCAAGCATTTTGTCAAGATCTTGGAAGCAGTCAGAGACAACACGCCACAGAATCAAGGAGTTGTACCAAGTACAAACCCGTTTCGAAATGGAGATATGGTATTGAAGGTGACCACATTTCAAGTTGGAAACGTAATAGTGAAGATGACCGTTCAACCTGATTTACCAACAACAAAAGAGGATGAAACGTACCTGGTGGCAGATGTCATCCTAAGAGGCTATTGCAAGTTCATCAACGCTGACGAGCTCGAGGGCGTGATTATTCACTCACGATGGCTCAAGCCCTATACAACTGTTTATGGGTGAAAATCGTTTCTGCTGATTTCGGTAATTTCGGTGGGTGAGTGAGAAATTGATTCAAACCCTAAACAAATGTGCTGCACGTGAGCACTTTGTAGATTCGAGAGATCGATCTCTGTACAAGTCCTACCTAAACCAAGAAATGGCCGTTCCGGACATGCTTCGGTCACAAAGTGGAGGAGAAGGGTTGATTTGGGGAGGGAAGCAAAGAAAGGTGTTGAGGAGAGTAGTATCTCGACTTGTATCGAAAGTGAAAGCTTAGGAAGCTTGCAAGAGATGGAAGCTTTTGGGAGAGCTTGCAAAGTTGCCTTTCCGAGAGTGTAAGTGTAGTATATTTCTCTGACCGAGACTTGTTCTGCGGTGGAAATAGGTAAGACCTATTTATACAAGTCGAGATTGAAACGTACCCTGGCCTCATGAAGGAAGAGAGTAAAGGGTGAAATAATGGGAGGAGGTGGTAACCGCATGGTTTAATGGGTGAAAACGTTTTCACCATTATTTCCTCTTTTATTTGACCGCTTTATTCCTTTTCACGCTTTCTTAATGTGAGCATAGTGTACGCTGCATCTTTGTGACCGCCAAACCAAAACCCTAAAGAAGCATCCCCGTTTGTGTTGATGTCTCGAGTGTTGGTTGCATCTTGAGTGCAAGTGGCGCGCTGCTAGTGGCGCGTGTGGCATGTGCCAATGGCATGTGCGAAATGCCTTGGTGGTAGGTTGCACGGTTTGCAAGTTCGGCTACCAAGTTAGGTGTGCGTTTTGGCATGTGCCAATGGCATGCGTGGCCATTAGGGCCGTGACCTTGATAGGGAAACTAGCTAGCGAGCATGTTGGCATGTGCCAATGGCATGCGTGGCCGTTAGGGCCGTGATAGGAAAACTAGCTAGCGAGCATGTTGGCATGTGCCAATGGCATGTGTGGCCGTTAGGGCCGTGATAGGGAAACTAGCTAGCGAGCATGTTGGCATGTGCCAATGGCATGCGTGGCCATTGGGGCCGTGATAGGGAAACTAGCTAGCGAGCATGTTGGCATGTGCCAATGGCATGCGTGGCCATTAGGGCCGTGATAGGGAAACTAGCTAGCGAGCATGTTGGCATGTGCCAATGGCATGCGTGGCCATTAGGGACGTGATAGGGAAACTAGCTAGCGAGCATGTTGGCATGTGCCAATGGCATGCGTGGCCATTAGGGCCGTGACCTTGATAGGGAAGCTAGCTAGTGAGCATGTTGGCATGTGCCAATGGCATGCGGGGCCGTTAGGGCCGTGACCTTGATAGGGAAGCTAGCTAGTGAGCATGTTGGCATGTGCCAATGGCATGCGGGGCCGTTAGGGCCGTGGCTTTGGTAGAAAAGCCGCTAGCGAGCATGTTTGGCATGTGCCAATGGCATGCGGGGCCGTTAGGGCCGTGGCTTTGGTAGAAAAAGCCGCTAGCGAGCATGTTTGGCATGTGCCAATGGCATGCGGGGCCATTAGGGCCGTGGCCTTGGTAGAAAAGCCGCTAGTGAGCATGTTTGGCATATGCCAATGGCATGCGGGGCCGTTAGGGCCGTGGCTTTGGTAGAAAAAGCCGCTAGCGAGCATGTTTGGCATGTGCCAATGGCATGCGGAGCCATTAGGCCGTGGCTTTGGTAGAAAAAGCCGCTAGCGAGCATGTTTGGCATGTGCCAATGGCATGCGGGGGCGTTAGGGCCGTGGCTTTGGTAGAAAAAGCCGCTAGCGAGCATGTTTGGCATGTGCCAATGGCATGCGGGGCCGTTAGGGCCGTGGCTTTGGTAGAAAAAGCCGCTAGCGAGCATGTTTGGCATGTGCCAATGGCATGCGGGGCCATTAGGGCCGTGGCTTTGGTAGAAAAGCCGCTAGCGAGCATGTTTGGCATGTGCCAATGGCATGCGGTGCCGTTAGGGCGGCTTTGGTAGAAAAGCGCTAGCGAGCATGTTTGGCATGTGCCAATGGCATGCGGGGCCATTAGGCCTTGGTAGAAAAAGCCGCTAGCAGCATGTTTGGCATGTGCCAATGGCATGCGGGGCCGTTAGGGCCGTGGCTTTGGTAGAAAAAGCCGCTAGCGAGCATGTTTGGCATGGTTGCCATGGTGCGCAAAGTGCGGCTTGGTTTGGCATGGTTTCCATGGTGCGCAGAGTGCGGCTTGGTTTGGCATGGTTGACATCGGTGCGCAGATATGCGGCTTGGTTTGGCATGGTTGCCATGGTGCGCGAGTGCGGCTTGGTTTGGCATGGTTGCCATGGTGCGCGATATGCGGCTTGGTTTGGCATTGTTGCCATGGTGCGCAGATATGCGGCTTGGTTTGGCATGGTTGCCATGGTGCGCGAGTGCGGCTTGGTTTGGCATGGTTGCCATGGTGCGCAGAGTGCGGATTGGTTTGGCATGGTTGCCATGGTGCGCATATGCGGCTTGGTTTGGCATGGTTGCCATGGTGCGCAGAGTGCGGCTTGGTTTGGCATGGTTGCCATGGTGCGCGATATGCGGCTTGGTTTGGCATTGTTGCCATGGTGCGCGAGATGCGGCTTGGTTTGGCATGGTTGCCATGGTGCGCAGAAGTGCGGCTTGGTTTGGAATGGTTGCCATGGTGCGCAAGTATGCGGCTTGGTTTGGCATGGTTGCCATGGTGCGCAGAGTGCGGCTTGGTTTGGCATGGTTGCCATGGTGTGCGATATGCGACTTGGTTTGGCATGGTTGCCATGGTGCGCAGATATGCGGCTTGGTTTGGCATTATTGCCATGTTGCGCAGTGTGCGGCTTGGTTTGGCATGGTTGCCATGGTGCGCAGAGTGCGGCTTGGTTTGGCATGGTTGCCATGGTGCGCAGAGTGCGGCTTGGTTTGGCGTGGTTGCCATGGTGCGCAGAGTGCGGCTTGGTTTGGCATGGTTGCCATGGTGCGCGATATGCGGCTTGGTTTGGCATTATTGCCATGGTGCGCAGATGCGGCTTGGTTTGGCATTGTTGCCATGGTGCTGCGATGATGCGGCTTGGTTTGGCATGGTTGCCATGGTCGTGATATGCGGCTTGGTTTAGCATTATTGCCATGGTGCGCAGAGTGCGGCTTGGTTTGGCATGGTTGCCATGTTGCGCGATATGTGGCTTGGTTTGGCATGGTTGCCATGATGCGCGAGGGTGCGGCTTGGTTTTGGAATTAGGGTTCTCGTGTTTGAAAACCCTAATCTGGTATTTTGAAGAAAAAAAAATACCCCTATTAATTATTTATACCCGAGTTAAATGCTCTTAGTTAATGTGTTGCGGGTAACACTAGGTCATGGGGTTTTACGATTTTACCCCTTGTTTAAAAACCACCATCAACATTAAGTCCCCCCGCTAGCTCGGAACATGGGCTTTGTTGCGAGGTAAGCATAAGATGGTGACAAACTATCAACAAGAAACCGTAAAGAGAATTGAGGAGGCTTGTCGACCTTTTATAAATAGGATTTGGAATCCTTGCCTCCGATAGTTTTGCACAAATCGGGAGGTGGCACAATTGGTGGGGCCGGTGCAGCTTGGGCGACGTTGGGAAGTTGGCGTGAGTTGGATTACGGCGTGCTAGCTGGTGGGACCGACGCAAGGTGTGGAAGGCATGCGTGCTTGCGGGCGTGACTTGGGCGACGAGCGTGCTAGCTGGTGGGACCCGGCGCAAGGTGTGGAAGGCGTGCGTGCTTGCGGGCGTGACTTGGGAAACTGAGCTTGCTAGGTTGGTGGGACCGGCGCAAGGTGTGGAAGTCGTGCGTGCTTGCGGCGTGACTTGGGAAACGGCGTGCTAGGGTGTGACTGTGTAAACAAGGAGGGAGTAGGTGTTTCTACAGATAGCAAAGTTTCCTTGTTTTGCCTTTCTTCACGCGCGCGGCTTCAATCAGGGCATTATCCATGCTAAAATATGGAAGCGTTATGTCCCTCATTGCTTCCTTTCCTTTTTTAAGGTTTCGTGTTCATACCCAACGTAATTGCATCATCTCCCTCGTTTGAGAAAGGGTTCTTCTTGTTGAGTTTCTCTCTTTGTCATGTCGCACAGAGAGGCGAACCATCTTATAACCAGCCGTGTTCTCCCGATGAAGGCGCGAGGTCGACTGGGCGGGAGCATCCCAACAAAGGTTATTCGGGTTAAGAAAATCATACCTGGTATGTTTTCTTCTTCTTTGTGGACCGACGTACGCTTTCGGCTTGTTTGATGAATGGAAAATTTTCCTTTTGTCTTGAGATATCCCGTTGGAGCATGCGTTCAAGTTATCGACGAGGATGACCTAGTCGTTTCCCTCCCTTCAAATCCAACCTTGTTGACTGCTGCAGACTTGGAGAACGCTGATTTAGGGATCTCTTGTCATGAATACCCCTATGCAGGTTCGTCGTTTGAGACTCGTATGAGGTGTCTCTCCTCCAATTATCGGAATGTTGGCGGTTTCCTGGTGCGGAAAGAATTCGTGGTCCTTTATACGAGGATATGGAAGACATACGGCCATGTCGCTACCAGGAGCGTAGTGAAGTGTTGTTCGTCCGCCTTGGTTTCCGTAGTGAACTGTCTTTTGCCAATGATTGTTGAGATGGAGAATTTGTCCATCCGTGCTGCTGCGGTGAGGCTCTGGCTTGCGGGAAGGAGTGGCGTTGAAGCGAACGTTGAAGCGAAGCCGCTGCTGGAGAACGCTGATGCGTAGCTACTTCTGGAAGAACGTTGATGCGGAGCTACTTAGGAGAGAATGTTGGAACGACGTCTTGCAACTTTCAGAGCCTTGGCGGTTACCATTATGAAGTCGGAGGCCGCGTCACGTTCGTCAAACTCGACATCCCTCAAGAGAACAGAGGTTAGGAGTCCCCGATTTCATCTATCGATCGTGCTTTCTAGGAGAGGTTGGGGTTTGGGAACGGCTTCCCTGGCCGGGAAGCGCCACTTTCCGATGCGGTGCGGTTGAGGGTGCAAAATATGTCTTGGCGCTTCGCTTGGAGAAACATAGAATCTCACATAACCGTTTCATCATAGAAATCGTATGACTTTGTGGGTGAAGTTCCCATTGTGCGGGTCTTGACGGGAGAAGGGTCTATGTGAACTCGGGGAGAGTTGTTGATTTCCCTTGCTTTCGATTTTTGAGAAGTCCTTCACGATCTTCATGTGTGACGAAATTGGATTGCTTATCCCCTTCTCTTTGGGCGTCTAAGAGCAACGCGAGCCTCTTCATCTATAAATGCACGTCTGTTTGAAGTATCTTTTGTCTTTTCATCAAATCAACGATGCTAAAAGAAGGTCGGCTTCTTAGGATCTTCCAGGTATCTTGCCACGATGGTGGAGTAGCGTCTCTTGGTGACGGTTGAAGTTTCCATGCTTGAATAACCGTTGGGTTGGCGGAAGCGCTCTGGTTACGTGATCGTAAGTGTATCGTGCGGAGATGACATGGTTTTGATCACGAAGTCTTTGGAGCCATGGCGCTGTTTCGAAGGGCAAGGATGGTCTTTGGAAGGGCACAAGTTGTTAGCGCCGGAAGGATGCAAACTCTTAGCACGAGTGTGGTACTGCGGCTGGCATGCGCGTGCGGCATGTGTGCCTGGCATGTGCGTCGGTAAGCGTGTCGGTAAGCACGTCGGCAAGCGCGTCACCGTAAGCGCGTCTGCGCGTCTGTCAGCGCGTCAGTAAGCGCGTCGGCAGCGTGTTTCAAGCGCTTATTTTCTTTCTTCTTTTATTTCCTCTTTTGAAAAATGTCTAACTCAAGTTCGCGGAGGAATCCGGTTCGGAGGATGATTACGGGGTAGGGCCACACAAAACTTGCCTTTGTGACCACCGCTGGTGACTTGGAGATGGGCGTTAGCCAATTGCCGGACACAGAGATGTGGTTCAAACGGTGGATGATTCTACGATGGTTGCTGCCGTAGACATGGAAGAAGACCCTCGTGAGTCATAAGGCTAGGTGCGGGCGCCATTTTTGATCCCCGTACTTGGTTCCTTATCCATGTCATGTCTTTGGTTGGCGGCTTCAGTCGTGCGGCTAAGCATGAGGCGTTGTACACGAGAATGGGAGAAGTACGGACATATGGCCACAACCAAGAAAACCACTAGTCGATTTGCGCTTGTTAAAGCGTGTGGAAGAGGCTTTATCTTCCATCGAGGATATGCGTGAGGTGATTGGTCACACCGTTTCGAAGACGTTATTGCCGACCGGGAGCCATCCATCACGACGTGTGTGTAGAAAAGTAGTTCAACACTTCGTGGTTTGTCGAAGGCCTTGCCGAGATCAAAAGTTGAAAGATGCAGCAATCGAAAGCCTTTCCGCCAAGGAGATTGCACAACAGGAGGTGGAACTCGAAAAGCTTTCCAAGATGTTGACTATGAAGAGAGCGGCTCTTGAAGATGCAAAGTTGACTTTCTCCAAGAAGAGCAGACTTTTGTTGGATGATTTTCCTTGAACGTTCCTCTGCTAAACTTTCATTTAGGTTCTTTTTTTTTTTTTGAAAGACATATTGGATGTCTGGTTCAAAACTTGACCTTTGATAGGCAGTTTGGTAGCTTTTTAGGGTATTGGATTATTTACAGGATGAATGGTTTTGATAATATGACTACGATTATGTTTTGGGAAAGGAATATTGCTTTTATGAAAGTGTGTGCTAGCAATAGGCACAAGACTCGGTAGTATGACGGTTTTACTAAGAACCTAAAAATAGATCGTATATCTTGCCAGTCTGAATTTACTCACTTCATAGGTTTTACGAACACGCTCCTCTCCATGTAAAAGGCGGTTTTTTGTGGCGCTTTCTTTGTAACATCGCCGACAAGTCCCCAATCGCCGGTAGCATCTTCGGCGAGTCCCCGTTTCCTCATGTAGTTTTTACAATTAGTAACAAGGTCGTGCGGGTGGTTGAGTCGGATTGAGTGGTAGCATCTTGAGTCCCCGCTTTTCTCGTGCGACTAATAACCGGTTTGCTCAGTAGTTGCATCGGATTGAGTCGCCTTCCCCTACCATCTTGACATCTGGGTCGAAGAACGAGATCGACAGTCTGACATTGTAGCCGATAGATCAATCCTCCCGCTGTGGTCGCTAATTGTTTATGGGTGAAAATCGTTTCTGCTGATTTCGGTAATTTCGGTGGGTGAGTGAGAAATTGATTCAAACCCTAAACAAATGTGCTGCACGTGAGCACTTTGTAGATTCGAGAGATCGATCTGTACAAGTCCTGCCTAAACCAAGAAATGGCCGTTCCAGACTTGCTTCGGTCACAAAGTGGAGGAGAAGGGTTGATTTGGGGAGGGAATCAAAGAAAGGTGTTGAGGAGAGTAGTATCTCGACTTGTATCGTAAAAGTGAATGCTTAGGAAGCTTGCAAGAGATGGAAGCTTTTGGGAGAGCTTGCAAAGTTGCCTTTCCGAGAGTGTAAGTGTAGTATATTTCTCCCGACCGAGACTTGTTCTCTGGTGAAAATAGGTAAGACCTATTTATACAAGTCGAGATTGAAATGTACCTGGCCTCATGAAGGAAGAGAGTAAAGGGTGAAATAATGGGAGGAGGTGGTAACCGCATGGTTTAATGGGTGAAAACGTTTTTCACCATTATTTCCTCTTTTATTTGACCGCTTTATTCCTTTTCACGCTTTCTTAATGTGAGCGTAGTGTACGCTGCATCTTTGTGACCGCCAAACCAAAACCCTAAAGAAGCATCCCCCAGTTTGTGTTGATGTCTCGAGTGTTGGTTGCATCTTGAGTGCAAGTGGCGCTGCTAGTGGCGCGTGTGGCATGTGCCAATGGCATGTGCGAAATGCCTTGGTGGTAGGTTGCACGGTTTGCAAGTTCGGCTACCAGCGTGTGCGTTTGGCATGTGCCAATGGCATGCGTGGCCATTAGGTCCGTGACCTTGATAGGGAAACTAGCTAGCGAGCATGTTGGCATGTGCCAATGGCATGCGTGGCCGTTAGGGCCGTGATAGGGAAACTAGCTAGCGAGCATGTTGGCATGTGCCAATGGCATGTGTGGCCGTTAGGGCCGTGATAGGGAAACTAGCTAGCGAGCATGTTGGCATGTGCCAATGGCATGCGTGGCCATTGGGGCCGTGATAGGGAAACTAGCTAGCGAGCATGTTGGCATGTGCCAATGGCATGCGTGGCCATTAGGGCCGTGATAGGGAAACTAGCTAGCGAGCATGTTGGCATGTGCCAATGGCATGCGTGGCCATTAGGGCCGTGATAGGGAAACTAGCTAGCGAGCATGTTGGCATGTGCCAATGGCATGCGTGGCCATTAGGGCCGTGACCTTGATAGGGAAGCTAGCAAGTGAGCATGTTGGCATGTGCCAATGGCATGCGGGGCCATTAGGGCCGTGACCTTGATAGGGAAGCTAGCTAGTGAGCATGTTGGCATGTGCCAATGGCATGCGGGGCCGTTAGGGCCGTGGCTTTGGTAGAAAAGCCGCTAGCGAGCATGTTTGGCATGTGCCAATGGCATGCGGGGCCGTTAGGGCCGTGGCTTTGGTAGAAAAAGCCGCTAGCGAGCATGTTTGGCATGTGCCAATGGCATGCGGGGCCATTAGGGTCGTGGCCTTGGTAGAAAAGCCGCTAGCGAGCATGTTTGGCATGTGCCAATGGCATGCGGGGCCGTTAGGGCCGTGGCTTTGGTAGAAAAAGCCGCTAGCGAGCATGTTTGGCATGTGCCAATGGCATGCGGGGCCGTTAGGGCCGTGGCTTTGGTAGAAAAAAGCCGCGAGCATGTTTGGCATGTGCCAATGGCATGCGGGGCCGTTAGGGCCGTGGCTTTGGTAGAAAAGCCGCTAGCGAGCATGTTTGGCATGTGCCAATGGCATGCGGGGCCATTAGGGCCGTGGCTTTGGTAGAAAAGCCGCTAGAGAGCATGTTTGGCATGTGCCAATGGCATGCGGGGCCGTTAGGGCCGTGGCTTTGGTAGAAAAAGCCGCTAGCGAGCATGTTTGGCATGTGCCAATGGCATGCGGGGCCATTAGGGCCGTGGCCTTGGTAGAAAAGCCGCTAGCAAGCATGTTTGGCATGTGCCAATGGCATGCGGGGCCGTTAGGGCCGTGGCTTTGGTAGAAAAGCCGCTAGCGAGCATGTTTGGCATGTGCCAATGGCATGCGGGGCCGTTAGGGCGTGGCTTTGGTATAAAAAGCCGCTAGCGAGCATGTTTGGCATGGTTGCCATGGTGCGCGCGAGTGCGGCTTGGTTTGGCATGGTTGCCATGGTGCGCAGATGCGGCTTGGTTTGGCATGGTTGCCATGGTGCGCATGATGCGGCTTGGTTTGGCATGGTTGCCATGGTGCGCGAGAGTGCGGCTTGGTTTGGCATGGTTGCCATGGTCTTGTGAGTATGCGGCTTGGTTTGGCATTGTTGCCATGGTGCGCGATATGCGGCTTGGTTTGGCATGGTTGCCATGGTGCGCAGATGCGGCTTGGTTTGGCATGGTTGCCATGGTGCGCGATGTATGCGGCTTGGTTTGGCATTGTTGCCATGGTGCGCGATGATGTCGGCTTGGTTTGGCATGGTTGCCATGGTGCGCGATATGCGGCTTGGTTTGGCATTGTTGCCATGGTGCGCGATATGCGGCTTGGTTTGGCATGGTTGCCATGTTGCGCAGTGCGGCTTGGTTTGGCATGGTTGCCATGGTGCGCAAAGATATGCGGCTTGGTTTAACATTGTTGCCATGGTGCGCAGATCGCGGCTTGGTTTGGCATGGTTGCCATGGTGCGCAGATATGCGGCTTGGTTTGGCATTGTTGCCATGGTGCGCGATATCTGCGGCTTGGTTTGGCATGGTTGCCATGGTGCGCAGAGTGCGGCTTGGTTTGGCATGGTTGCCATGGTGCGCAGATGCGGCTTGGTTTGGCATGGTTGCCATGGTGCGCGAGTGCGGCTTGGTTTGGCATGGTTGCCATGGTGCGCGATATGCGGCTTGGTTTGGCATTGTTGCCATGGTGCGCATGAGTGCGGATTGGTTTGGCATGGTTGCCATGGTGCGCAGATATGCGGCTTGGTTTGGCATGGTTGCCATGATGCGCGAGGTGCGGCTTGGTTTTGGAATTAGGGTTACGTGTAAAAACCCTAATCCGGTATTTTGAAAAAAAATACCCCTATTAATTATTTACACCTGAGTTAAATGCTCTTAGTTAATGTGTTGCGGGTAACACTAGGTCATGGGGTTTTACGATTTTACCCCTTGTTTAAAAACCACCATCAACAACCTAAAACCACTATGCTACCCTTTTCCTCCAATATTTTCCGTAGAAATTCCTCCAACAATTTCCCTTCAATGCGATGTTTGTAATTCTTCCAAATGATTGCACTGTTTGCTTTCATAATTATCAAGGTTTCAATTTTCACTTAATCAAAGTATTATTTCCTTTAGGAATTTCTTCACCCCAAGGCATGACACAAAATTCTGAGTCATCCTAAATCATTATTACCCGGAAAGAAAACCTTAAAAATAAATCTTCCGTATTTTCTGAAAACGTTGGAGGAATAAAATATGTACGGAGAAAAAGGGGAAAGCGCCTTGAGAAGTCTACTCCAACAGAATGAGACTTACGCCAGGAGAGCGCAGACAGGTTCGTGGTGTTTTATTATGGCATTACTTCTTTTATCACAAGAATCACATGCAATCATATGATTGCACACCACTGCGCCTGAGAAGACTCAGATGCAGTCTTAATGAAAGATTTGTCTCAAAAATAACATAAATAAAAACCCTTGTTCAACCAAGCAAGCGGAAAATAAGAAGACCTTGAACTCAGACGCCACTGATTACAAGGAGAAAATGATCACAAATTACGACAAAATACTCAGAAAAGAAGAAAAGAGAAGGAACATGAAGATTTAGTCATCAAGGAGATCGAATGTGTCTTACCCACCGCTGAAGTCTGCTTCAACATCATCATCGTGGGTCGCTACTGCTTCTTCCGTCGGATCTGCCTCAGCTTCCACTTCGAATATTTTTACAATAATGTTTTCCGCTTTGACAACATCCTTAGTAGGGAAAGCTTCCATACCTTCTCCAAGGGCCACTTCAGAGATTGTGCTGAAAACCTTTGGGTGCTCGGGTTCATCCGTATCAGAATCGAGGATTATTACCTATCACGGATCGAATAATCACGTATATCTTCCTTTTGAGGCCGTTCATGTTCAATTCTTCGCCTTTTCAGCCGTGCTGCAAACCTCTCAGCTCTTGCGCTCTCTGGTAGTAGTAGCGACGCTTCATCATGCCGCCATTTCTCCTCCCTATCGATTGAAGCTAAGAGAGTTTGAATTCGTTCTCGAGCGATGTGCAAGTGTAGAACAGACATGCCCCATATAGCACGATCAGCCTCGCGAAGCGGAAGATCAATTCTAGCCATCACCTCCTCGAACGCGTCATCGGCCTCAGGTTTATCGACTTCAAATCTCCTTTCTGGAGAAGTACTAGAGTAGTCCTTGCCAGCTGCCTCCATGCGATTCTGCGGGAAGAGAGAAGGAGATGTTTCTGCGATGAGAAAAGAGTTTCGGAATATTCTTTATATTTCACTAACCAACAGGACCCTGGGAAGAGAAGGAGTCTTTACTTATCATCTATAAAGGCTACAAATGTGGGATAGTGATCAGCAATGCTTATCGAATATATATTTGAAGGGAGCCGCCGTGCGGTGAAAGGAAACGCATCTAGTCCAAGAAACGGTCCAGACTCTATCCTGGGGACTTGATTATATCAATGTTCGTCCATGGGAGAATATGAGCACAGCGGGCCCGCGTCCACGTTCGAGCAAAGCACGCACACGGCGGGTCCCACGAGCAAAGCAAGCATAGCAAGGCCGACGTTTGATCGTGGCAGACAAACAGTGGACTCATGTTTGACCAAAGCATGCACACGGTGGGACCCACGATTCGTCCATTGTTGCATGTAAGCTACGCAAAAGGCAAGTGGCACTGTCTTCTTTGGGAGGGTCAAGTCGCGACCTAAGTCTAGTTTCTGCATGCAATAACAAAAAAAAAAACTGTGAGGCACCTACCTCGTTCATGGACGGATGACAGCAACGACAGCAATATCCAGTGGAGTCGACGGTGATGGCAGCGTCAGCAGCAGTGGCAGCAAAGCCACAGATGGGAGGAGCTAGACGAATAACAAAAAAAAAAAGAAAATAAGGAAAATATGAGGGTCAGCATCCCTTTTATACACCATTAATTGAGGAATTCTAATAGAAGAGGGATTCCCTTCTTGGCTAAAACACTCAAGGAAGAAAACCGGTCCCACCAAGTTGACCGCATGATTTAACCAGCGTAGACGAACCCTAGCAGGAGCAGGCGATCACCACGATGACCACCGACGGGCCCACTTATGCCCTAGCCGGTCGAACATCACCGGCACCCCTTCCCAGCGCTGTCAAACGCCATCCCAGTAGTAAGGTGGCCGCGCCGTTTGGAGGAGGCTTGAATGAGCAAGACTGCTTAAAGCGGTCTTAAAATCATCATGATCGTCCAACTTCACCGGCATGGTTGGACGGATTAGATCATCCCATGAATGATCAGGGAAGCACTAACGCACACGTTGGCGGGTCCACTTCTCACATACCCGATCGTCCTTCTCACAGCAATTCCATAGAGCAATGAACGTTTGCTCGAAACATGGTTGGCGTGATGCTTTAAAGGGTCGCGGAAGCTCCACTAGTGTCTTAAATCGATCACAACCATCCAACTTAGCCGGAATAATTAGATGGCTTAGATCGCACCTAGGACCATCGGACAGGTACACACATGTTCACCATCAACCCAATGTGGGCCCCACACGGTCGGTCTCCTCAAAGGAGGAGCATAGCCTGCCAAACCGTTTGGCCAAAGTTGCGCACGCGTGACTGATCCAAAACCCTAATTAGGATTTATGGCTTTACATATATGTCACAGTTTGATCATGACCATCCATCTTCGCCAGCCTAAACGGAATGTGTAGATATAGACTTAAGAGTTACCAAGAGTATCAACATGATCACCGTGGGCCCACCTATGCGTGTGACCGACCGGCCTAGGACAACTATGGCCGAGCACCTTGAATGCCCAAAGGAGGCATGTCACGCGGTTCCCAAATCCATTGCGGCAAAGGATTTCTATCGAAAATCGATCACGACCACTCACCTTTGCCAGACAAATTGAGTAGCCTAGATCGCACCTCCGCGAGAACGAATGGTATGGACATGTACACGGCAGCCGCGTCTGCACATGCCCGGTCTGGTCCCACCAAAAATCGTCCATGATTGATTTCGGTCAAGCTGAAGAGTGATGCTTGTGCACCTCTTTAAAACCCTAAAAATCATCAACGGTCTAAAATATGTGTCGTAGATCATCTCGTCCGTGCAACTTTGCCAGCTTGGTCAGGCAGCCTAGGCTAAGAGTTAAACGGCAAATGAGGTACCTTGGTGATCACCGCCCGTCACTCTACCACAAGAAGTGATCGGCCAAGGGATGGCCCGCCCATGCGGCCTCCAAACAATCATTCGAAGATGGTTGGGCATGCAGCTAAAACAACAATGCTTCATACATATTGATTGTATTCGATGCATTACACTCATAAAGTATACATGATATTTCATTTCCTAAATAACTCAGTTATCAAGCACCGTATGCTACTTGCTGTGGGTCCCACGATCCACTCATTCGAGACATCAAGCATGTCACAAACTGGGGGATACTTACTGGGGTATTGGTCTGGCGGTTTACAGCGTGCGGCGTGCAACGCGCCCATATATACGAACGTGTCAGGAGGCATGGACGGTTAAGATAATGAGGGAAGTGGGCTAAGACATGATCGCGCAATCACCTACACGACTCCACTACTCCATCACTCAACTTCCTCCACTTCATACGAGATGAGGGTTTGCGCTCAATGACTTGTATAAATAGGTCCTTTGCCTATTTCCAAACAACACGAACGAACATAGAAAAAACCAAGTGTTGTCATCAGTATCCAGAAATCACCATTCTGATACAAGTCATAAACAACCAACACCTTCAAAATCTCAACATCTTCTTCGCTTCCCTCCCCAAGATCAACCCCATCTCTTTCACTTTGTGACCGAAGCAAGTCTGGAATGGCCATTTCTTGGTTTAGGCCAGAATTGTATAGATTGATCTCTCGAATCAAAAGCACTCATATGAAGTGCATTTGTTTAGGGTTTAGATTCGTTTCTCATCCACACACACACCCAAATTTACCGAAAACCGCAGAAACAGTTTTCACCCATAAACAAGTATTTAGCTCCTAGTTACACTAGATTGGTGCATGTGTAACTTTTAATTACACATTCTAAGATGATTTATTTATATGCTTTTCTATGATCTTTGTTATTCGCCTTTAAATTGTTCTATAATTTTGTTTCTTTCTTTTTTTTCATCCTACCTAATCCCAAAATTGTTTATTTTGTTGCAGATATGCAAGCATTTTGGTATCTAGGAAGGCAAAAATGGATGAGAACAATTCTATTATAGGATGTGGTGGCTCATTTCTAGGATTTTGTTTTTCACATCATGTGCTTTAACTTGTGTATTGTTATCAATAAGAACTGATTACTATAATTGATAGACGGAGAAATTATTGTAAATAAATATCAAGGCTAATACATGTAACTTTTGTATGTTTATTTTGATGTACAGTTGTTACGGCATGTGTAACTGTGGACTACACATGGCATATGCATGTGTAACTTCTGCGTACACATGTGTAACTACTTAGTATACATCAATATAATAGTGTAACTTTGCATTACACATGTCATATGAATGTGTAACTTCTGGATAAACATGCCATATGCATGTGTAACTTGTACACATCCATATGGTGGTGGTGGTCGGCGGTGGTGGCGGGAGGTGGTGGGTGGCGGCGGCGGTTGTCAGTGTCGGTGGGTGGCGGTGGTCGGAGGTGTCTGGCGGTGGTGTCTGGCGGCGGTGGTGGTGGTCGGATGTGGCTTTGGTGGTTGGAACATCATCACACTATATTTTAATAATTTTGGGCCTAAATTTAAATTTTATTTAATTATGGGCTTGACAATATGCATAAGGGTATCAGAGTCTTTTAATATTTCGGGGCCTAGATTTAAACTTCTTTTAATTAGTAGTAAAACACCAATGTGACCAAACTAGTGGTACAAAAACTCCATTCAAATGTTGGGATCCATTAAAACTCCATATTAAAAAAAATTGATACAAAAATCCCAAATTGTTAAAAATTGATAGAAAGACCCCAAACAAAATTGTTTTCATCAAATTCTATGATGAAACCAAATTTGGTTTCAACTTATTTTTGCCTATTTTTTTATCATGAAACCAAATATTTTAATGATGAAACTAAATTTTTGGTGGTACTGTTTCTGATTAGTGGTGGTGTTGGTTTGTGGTGGTGCTTTCTATGGTGATGGTAGTGCTAGTATTTGTTGGTGGATGTGGTATTTTTTGCTAGTAGTGGTAGTCAGTGGTGGCAATGATGGTTATGAAGCTGATGGTGATGGGTGGTGTTGGTTGGTGGAGATGGTGGTGGTGGTATATATTGATGGTGGATATGGTGGTGGAGGCGATGATGTTGTTGTTGGTTGGTGATGGTAAGATGGTGGCAGTGATGTTTGTCATGTTACCGTTGATTAGTAATGGTGTTACTAATTGGTGGTGATTGGTGGTGGATAATGACACATTTGGGGTTTTTGTATTACTTTTGTTTTGATGGGTTTTTTGTGGATGGATAGTGACACCTTTTGGGTTATAACTCACGGCCCGTAAGTATTAATAGACGGTCCACGAGTTATAACCCAAAAGGTGTCACTATCCATCCACAAAAAACCCATCAAAACAAAAGTAACACAAAAACCCAAAAAAAAAAAAACAGAAGTAACACAAAAACCCCAAAGAATTTGATGAAAACAATTTTGGTTTCATCATAAAAATTGGTTTCATCATAAAATTTGATGAAACCAATTTTGAAATATGGGGGTTTTGTATCAATTTTGTTTAAAATGGAGTTTTAATGGATCCCAACATTTGAACGGGATTTTTGTACCACTAGTTTGGTCACCTTGGGTTTTTATGACTAGTTCTGGTTCTATAATACTTAATCAAAATATAAATTTTTTCTCAATTTCCATCAAAATCAAAAATTAAAACCTAATCCCAGGCAAAAATCATTTTTTTTAGGTTTTTCAAAAAATATTTTCGGCGACAAACAATCGAGTTATTCAGTCAAATCCCATTGAACTCGTTCCTTTTAAGAGAGATTCATCAATAAGTTAACTATGAATCTCTGAGATTTCCTTAATTTTTCTGAAAATCAACCATAATAAGTTTCTTTTTTCTTTTTTTGATGGAAAGAGGGGTTTTGGAAAGCCTCTAGATTTATTTATTAGATTACATCATTCAAATTGAGGTTTGGATTATTACATAGCAGTAGTGGTACATATACATATCCTCATGTTTCATCATTATACATTGCACACTGATACAACCAATCTACAATGTGAATTCTTTGATCTACAAGAAACCAAATAAAATGGAAAGGACTAATACGAGTAATGGTGTTTTTATTATTCTTCTACTATTTAGAGGCTTCTTCTTCGGTAAGATAAAATCGGTTGTAGAAATAGTTTCCTCTTATCATTGCAATCACGACCCATTCTGATAGCCATTGATCTTCTTTGTATAAATCTTGATCATCGTCACGTCATAATTGATCGTCTCCAAAGATATGCTTGAATCTCTCATAGGATTTCAATATAAGAGCCAAGAGCCTATGATAAAATGCACTAATGGCGATTGGAATTGGAATTATTATAAGGCATGAAATATCCATAAGAAGAATAGTACCATAAAAGTAAATTCTAAAGCCTAAATCACAAAGTGATTTTTATCGAAAGCAAGAAAAGTTAATTGTACAATTACAAACCCAAATTTACGTGGAAAATCTGATATATCAGATTCAATCCTAGTAAATCTAGGTTTGAAGAAGAAGATTTTGAAAAAACTAGGTTTTGGATATTTTTTGGAAAAAAAAGCGGTTATAGAGAGGATTTTAGAGAGAGAAAGGATTTTTTTAGCATATTTGTAAATTTATGATGATCATAATCAGTTTATGTATGCATTAACATATACCCATTCTAACCCAGAATCGGTCGATGGTGTTTCCCACATAAACCGATTTTTTTTGTTAATTTTAATCTATAATAGGTGAAGTATGATTGACTAAGAATGAAAATTTTATACCCAAATTGAAAACGAGTATACTGGAAAAGAATATTATTTATACTCAAACTGAAAATGAGTACGACTTCATATCCATTATCAAATTGAGTATGAATCATACACTATTTGAGAATGAGTATGATTCCATACTCACTCTTAACTCAAATATGGATTTAAATTGTCAGTCTTATTTTATTTTTTTGTTAGAATCAATTCACGTAAATGTCTATATAAACGGATTCTTAGGCGAAAAAATGCCAATTTTCATGTGTGCTTTTTAACATGGACTCGGATTACATAAGCACTTATATAAATCGTTTCTTTTGTGCATTTTTTGGAATCGGTCTATATGGTATATAATGCTTACCAATTCCTAAAATCAGGCTATGTACTAAGTAATATGCACCAATTTTTGGTGTTCTTGTTAAATTAAAACATCAACCGAGAATCAGTGTACGGTTGCATAAACATCTACCGATTTTAGGTTCATTTTTGTCACAAAAAAATGAAAAAAATAAACAAATTAAGTTTTGATGATGAACTAACGATAGTTGATTTCAAGGTTAACTTGATTAAACATCCATTAATCACCCGAATTAACATTAATTAATCAGGGGTATATTAGCCAGTAGCTAATGAAGACTCACATGTGTACGAATGATCATCAGACATATCATCAAGAATTGGCTGAGTTGCAACATGTGCTGGTTGTCTACTGTCTGCTAGGTCATACAGAAGTCAAGTGCCCGAAACCTCGACAGTTGAAGCATTGAACAACATCATCAAGAGATGTTATATCTTTATAAAATATCTTTTTCTCGTTTCTCAAGATTTTCTTTAAATGTCGAGGAGTATCATCCTTAGTATCTGGCGAACCAGATTTATCCTTAAAAACTACCTGCAGCTTTAATAGAAATCACCTCCTTTTCAGACCGGCGTGCATTATCAAAGATCTTTAACTTTCCAATGAGGGTGTTTCTGGAAAGTGGTGAAAAATCATTTGCTTCTTCAATGTCATGTTTCTTAGACCGGTATCTTGTGGTAGAGACCTGAGAATTTCACACACAATATCTTTCTCCGAAATAGTTCTTCCTAACGAATGTAAGAAGTTAACTATCTGAGAGAGTCATTGGTTAAACTCATTAAAGGTTTCATCATCATATATACGAAGTTTTTCCGAGTCAGATGCTAGGGTTTGAAGCCTTGCTTATTTCTCTACGATATTCCCTTTGAGTACGGTCTGCAAGATATGCCAAGCTTTTTTCGAAGTTTCACATGTAGTTACATGATGTTGAAGATCTTGGCTTATCGAATGTTAATAGCATTCAATCTATCAGAATTATGCTTTGCAGCACTTCTTTCAGTTTCGCTATATGTAGCTATGTCCTTAACTACAATATTCTCACCTTCACGAACTATTGGAAAAATATATTCCTATACAACAAGTATCTATGTATGAAAGTCACGGGCTTGTAAGAAGGAGCGCATATATATTTTCCACCATAAATAATTAGCGTCATAAAATCCTGGTGGTACGTAAATCGAATTTGGTTGAGACAAGCTCAGATTCATGGTTATAGTCTTAGATCCCTACAAAGACATACTTTTTAGACCTTTACGATGTTTTCATGCTCTGATACCAATTGAAAAGGAGAGGGTAACTAGTACACCACCAACTTTTTCGTTCAGAACCAATATAGACAATCCTTGTTCAATCTATACGTTCGGTTACGAAACTATATTTAAGATTGTTTTAACAAGGTAAACCTAGTATATACACAAACATTTCATGGACCGAATTGCAACAAGAATTAGTCTTTTAATCTGTTAGGGCACTGCTCAGTCGAACTCGCAAACGTTGCTATCTCAAGCTTGTTTGTCAAGTTTAGTTGATCAAAACTATATACTTGATTTCTAATCTACTTATATCTATGTCTCGGATTAGGATAGAAGTGTGTAGTTGAGCATTAGACTTCACGACGTTCACCAATTGAAGAAGAAGATCTACTGGAGAGCTTGGAGGAACTTCATCAACAAAAGGTATGTGGAGACTAAAACTTATCTTTCACTCAGAAGTCTATTCTATTTTATCTTCTAAAGAGACTAAGTCGTATAGCTATATAAACTTTAACATTATACACATTTGAAATTTCGAGCCGAGTTTATCTCGTTTATATATTTCTCGAAATACGTGTTGAAGCTTTTTAGCTTTAGCTAAACTTCATCATCTACTTGACTAGTTTATTTGTAGACAATTTATTTGTTGGAAACTAAATATTAAGTCACAATGATCATGTGAAAATTACCTTAAACATCTTACATGATTTGTGTCAGACAATCATTTGATGTTAACTTGGGAAGTTTCGTATTGATCGATTAATCACTTGAAAATTACTTGAAGCTAGTGGTATGTGTAAGATTATCATTGTTGTCTTCTAAGGATGTTTCAATGATTAAATGAGAGTTTTGAACTACTACCAATGTCTGGATATAGCACAACATGCGTACTTTGTATACGAACTGTGAATACTGGTTCAGGTCCGGAACTCTTTTTTGCGAACGGTTTTAACAGTCAAAGGTCCGAAACTGTTGTTTGCAAACTTAATACCATCTGAAACACTAAACAAAGCATGATTTCAAGAGAAAAAAAAGACACGAAAACAAAAAATAACCAAGTCAAAAGTTAAACTAAGCTGAAAGCATAATAATCTAACATAAAATCAAACAATCACAAAGAAGATTTATAAAAAAATCAATTCACGAACAGAAATATAAACAATGAAAATCACAGAAATCACTAATAGAAAGAACATCATTATACCAAAATCATGAAATCGACATAATCTTTATGATTCAGTTGATAGCATAACAAAAAACAAAAACAAACATGATAGAGAAGATTAGATAACATACCTGCAAAAAGAGCGCGACCTTCAGAAGCCCTACATAGAAATTCACCAGCACCAACAACAACAGAAGAAAGAGAAAGGAGAGAAGAAAACATATCTGAAATTTTTTGATCGAGAATATAGAAAACTGAAAATGTTATTTGTTAGGTGAAGGTTATTTTAGGAATTTTTGAAATACACATCTTTGGTCCCGCACGTGTACATGACCAGGTGATAAGAAATTGGGTCTATTTTTTTATTTTCTTTTAATTATGGACCTACGGTTACTGGGCTTTAGTTGGTGGACCTGCCACTAACTAATACCACTATAATAGTACTTATAGGTAATTCCTAGATTCTTAATTCCTGACACTTCTGTGTTCTAGTTGCTTTCTAGTGTCTTCCTCTATGAACCTAGGTTTCCTTTGAGAAACATAATTAGGTTACTACTTAAAAACGTCATTTAGGGACTAGTTCTGATTATCTTTTACCTGATATTTCGTGTATCATGATCTTCTTTTTATTGATCTTCGAAGTTCTTGTTATCTCGGATTAAGAACGAGATGGACAGAAATCACAAAGTTCTCTTCAGCTCATACTTTCTGATTCCTCAAGATATATATCTAAACTCTTCTTCGATTTGTTTGGATTCTTATTAATAGGTGGTTAGTAATTGAGGCTGCTCGGCTGACTGAGTGTAAGTGTTCCAAATTCGTGAGGTTCGCTGGACTTTGTCTATTGCAAATAGATTACCATACATAAATCAAAATATCAAAAGGTAAATCAAATAGGATGTCTGTTATAAGCAAATTGGTACCAAAAGTCTTCACCTAGGTTGAAGCAACTCTTAGGATGTAGAGGGCGTCAACACAAAATCACTTGAGTAGAGTTTTACGAGGTTCAAGAAAGCACGACTGCAACTGAATTATTCAAGGGTCTTTAATTTTGATCTAGTTGCGATTGTATTAGGTTTTGTCCATACAGGTTGCCGAACGAAAAAATTGATGGTGTACTTGGAACCATCTCCTTTTCATTAAGGATCTTAAAAACTACATCCAAGTTTACTCAAATTTACTAGATCATACTCAATTATACTAGTTATACACCAATTGCATCCAATTGAATTCAGTTTTACTCAATTTCACTAGGTCATATTCACTTTCACCAATGATCAACCAATTGCATCCAATTTTACTCAATTTTCAACAATTAAGTCCATTTTTTTTTTAATCTCACTAAATCATAATTTTTCGGCAATTATTCACCTATTATGTTAAACCGAGTCTAATTTTACACGATATCACTAAATCATACTCACTTTCCCTAGTTATCCTAAAGTTACTTCCAAGTTTACTCAATATTACTAAATCATGCTCAACTTTACTAGTAGGTATCCACCAATTGAATCCAATTTTATTCGATCATAATCACTATCACCAATTATCCAGCAATTACATCCAACTTTAGTCATCTCACTAGATCAGATAACTTTCAAAAATTATTCACCAATAGTGTCAAATTTTGTCCAATTTTACTCAATTTTACTAGATCATACTCGTCTTCACTAATTATCCAAAAATTCTAACCAAGTTTACTCAATTTTACTAGATCATACTCAATTTTACCAGTTATCCACAAATTATATTCAAATTTACTCAGTTTTACTAGATCATACTCAACTCACAAAATATATTCAAATTTACTCAGTTTACTAGATCATACTCAACTCTACTTGTTGTCCACTAATTGCATCCAACTTTACTCAATTACCATAAATCGTACTCACTTTCACTAATTATCCACAAAATAAAAATCAAGTTTACTCATTTTTACTAGAAATTTTTACTTAACTCTACTAGTTGTATCTTTTACATCCAATACCGAAAAAAAATAAATGCACGTTTAAATTTTAGTTGAGATGAAAATATGCATTTTATGTGATCTTAATAGAAGATGCACATATGCATATTAGTTATAAATTTATTTATTATTTTATTTTATTTTAAAGTACACATATTGCTATAGCATCTCTTCGATGCTAGATAAAAATCTTGTTATTATAACATGAAAATAGTTGGAGTCCTTATTTAGTGCAAAAAACCATCATTCACAAACATGATAATGTACTATATGAGTGATATAACGAGGGATAAATCTGACAAATATTTTAGTTTTATAAATCCCATCACCAGTCTTCGTTAATGCATTTAGCGAGGTTATTTATCCTATTTGTCTAAATCGGGCACCACCAAAATTACTCATTTGTGGAGGTTATTCATCTATCGGACATTCATTTTTTTCTGAAGCATATCGGACATTCATTTATCCGTAACGCATGTTAGCCAAACCGACGTTGGCCAAAATAAATATTCAACAATATTGGACCGTTAAGGGTGTCGTGTGTTATTTGGAAAACGATATAGGTCCATTTATGGTTCTTGACTTGCCAAGAATAAATCTCTTCTAAATCTGATTTGATTTGATCAACGCTTCGTAACCTGAAATTCAGGGTTTGAATAAGGGAAACTTTCTCTTAGAATATTTATCGGATCGCGACTAAAAATCCCTCCATTTTTTTTTCATCTCCCGCTCTCAGATTTACACTAATTTTGATCCCAGAACAAGCTCCAAAAATTCCCCCTCCCACACCAAAATTTCAAAACTGCAAAATTGGGTCTTAATAACAGAAACTTTTCTATCCCAAAATTCAACTAATTGAGCTCGAACCCTCTCTATTTTCATGTCCCGCTTCCAAATTTGGTTCCAGATCTCTCAAAACTTGAATGATTTTGCGATAAAAGAGGCCTTTAACACAATAGTTTTCATTGTCTCCCAAAAGAGGATTTTTTGTTAAGGTGATTTCTTCGAACCCTTAACTTGTTTCTGAATTTTTAGTATTAGGGTTTCTGATTTTTGATACTACGATTTGTTGTTTAAAAAAAAAAAGGGTCTTAGGTTTTAATTTTTCTCAATTGACTAGAACCAATTACCGGGTTTTCATAATAGTTTGTTGTCTATTGTTTGGGAAAGGTTTTTTTCTTCTTCCGCCCTAAATTCAGTTGTGTGAAAAAGTTAATGGTGACACAATAGCTATATGGGATTAAGCTTTTCTTATCTTTTGTATCTTTTATTTTGAAGATTATGATATCTTGATGCGTTTTTGTTAGTTTGGTAAGGTTGTTACTGAGTTAGAATCTTTTGGTTTGTAGAACTAATACGATATCTCCATTTGGAGCTTGGTTCTTCTACAGAACATCAAATATCTCATCTTCTTCTTCAATCGTCTGTAAGTATCTTCCCCTCATCTCTTTATATTTAACGCATCCTTTTAAAAAAAAATCCTTGGGGTTTTCCTTTTTTCAGTTAAAACCCTAGCTTTAACTTCTTCATCTCATCAAGCAATGTTTTCGTTAACACGTTTGATCAAAATCTATTTGATTGAAAGGCCATGTTAATATGGTAGTTTTAAGTTTCTGCACTAAAAAAACATATATCTTTACATTGTTATCATATTATATTAAGGAAATGATCATTTGTGGTGAAAATTTGAGGGAATTTGGGAGTAATTGGTGTGAGAAATGGGTGAATGTTGTGTTTCATGGTTAATTGTGAAGATTTGATTCTTAATGTACTGATCATTATCTTCAGTTCTTTGTATTCGACCTATAATTATTTGTTTTTCGTGTAGATGAGTGTCGTATACTGTTAAAGACTGTTGATTAAAGGAGTCGCCATTCGCCACACGGGTAAAAATTTTGGAGCAAAGTTGTAGTCCGCCACTCAACCTACCAAGTATTCGTATAAATACTTCTTCTGCTTTAGGTACATATACTTTCAATATCTTTTGTTTGGCATTTGATACAGGATTTTCTTGTAACACGGGTTTTTTATTGCAGGTCAATTTCGTTATCACACAGAACATCAAACACGTCTCCAACAAACATTCTCAGGCTTTTTCACCAGTATTTGCAGCAATCGGTGAAATAATTTTAATTTTACTTGCATAGATGCCTCTTAACATGGATTTGCTTATGCTGAAATATCTTATCTAAAAATAACTGAATATTCTTCCTCAAGATGGTAATGATATTGTTTCTTGGTCTATCAGGTCAGTGACTTGATTATAATTTATTGCTTCATCCAACATCACATCTGGTGAAGGACGTGACTGTCTTCCTTGAATGTAGTTGTCATTACAAGTAAAAATACTTCTCTCATCTCCTACAATCCAGAATCTGAATATGAACACTAACTAAATACTTTTCCACACCATGGTGAAGTTTTTCTCTTTTTTGCATCCAAACCAAAAGTATCAATGAGTTAAAATTCACTCGAACCTTAAGGCAAGTGCCTAACTCCAGCTGTTTTGAGGCCCTTTTTTCTGCTGTACCTAGCCATGTTTCCTGCAATTGGAGCGTTAGAAGTATCAATATCGAAATAGGATAACAAATCTGTTAAATGTTGTGAACTGCACTTGGGTGTTGATTCTAGCTCGATTTTCTTTTGGATAAATTAAATGGAAAGACAGTTATCTACTAGATCTTGAGACTCTTAACCTTTCTCGGTGTTACTGAACATTGAGCTTGAGATGCACTTGTTACTCAAGGACTGAAGTTTGTAAATTAGGTTGATGGCTAGAATAAGTAATGAACTTTGCTATCGGATTGATTCCGAGGCTTGTCCGGGTGGTTCTCACGATTGAGGTATATAGCTCAACTAGTTTTTAAAATTTTGTAACTCTGTATATAGTTCACCTGTTTTTATAAATCACTTCTGTGAGTAATTTTTTTTTACTTTGTGGCATCTTTCTTGACTATGTTGATTTTGTAGCACCTTGTTTTCATATTGCAGGTTCTTTATACCTATTCAACACACTTTCACTGTTACTGCTCTTAGATGAAGACATTTCTTTGCATCTCAGCATCTCACGCTTGCTTGGTAGAATATTTATCAACTTTTCGCATTCTTTTTCATGAAACTATCACGATGTTTGAATGGTCTCTAGTAATTTTGTTCACCCATTCCACTATTATGGTCATCAATCTTCTGTTACTAAAGGTGATAGTTGTGATTTTGTCACTGATGTGTGAACTTGTCGACTGGTTTTAATATTGGAATTGGAATTATGATATAGTGCTTACTCGTTATTATAGTATTCTTATAGCAAAATTTTGTTGTTATAAAATATCGGAATGACAATTACAAAACTAGAACAATAGGATTAGCCAATCAGGACAGAATTATCTCGAACTCAATTCCAAACTTTACGTAGTTAACTTTTTACTTTCATGGCTGTAGTTGCTGTGACGTTCTTAGTTCAATCCAAAAACCATAAATAGGCATAAAAGTTGTCTTCTTTGCACAATTCTATTCGTCCTGTGGCTAGTTTCCAGATTGTTTTTGTCTCAGATCTTCATTTTGTTGCATCGTAGTTCAATTCCCATAACGAGATGGTATTTCACAAACTAGCAGATCAAAACAAGTTGATAATATGGATGAATATGAGAGTTCTGGTTGAGTGCTTCCTTATAACGTCGCAGCTGCTGAAGCACTAAAAACGGGTCCTTCAGATGCAATTTATTCATGCGGTATTACTTTATTGACCACAGTCCTCATCGAGTACCATTTCTAAGTTTGATTATGCATGACATATTCTTCTTTTGAACTCTAATACTCATTCGGATTTGATGATAGTTTTGTTTTAGTTATATGGATTTTATTTTGTGATCTTATTATTTGAGGAGCGAAAAAATTCCTTTCAGCTGTTACCTCGGTTTTTTAGGATGAGGTTGATGGGAATCATTTTGCATTTTGCAAAATATGTGTTGGATGCTTTACGCTTAATCTTATTCTTATGTTTTGAGAATATTTGTGTGCAGTTTTCTTCATTTTAGTTTTTTGTTTACTTGGTTTGGGTTGTGCTTCCAGGCATTGCTATGGATTCTGGTGTCAGAAGTACTTCTCGTCCAACTGTTGAACTCGCTGGCCCTTTTTAATTATTGATTCAAAGGTCTGATAAACACCTGGAACTTGATTATTTTAATCATGTTCTGATGATTTACGAGGCTTGGGATGGCACTTGAACATGTTCGGATTCTGTAAACATCGAGTTTATACCTTATTTTGGATATTTTTTCACTATTGGCATTCTTATGTTTACGATCGGTTTTTATTTATTTATTCAGTTTCTTATGTTTAAGTGGGATTACACCTTGTAAGAAACCTCGTATATTAATAAAACTAGTTTCTCACCCGTGCGATGCACGGGTCTGTTTCTTGCTTATGAAATATTGGATGCTTATTATAAATAATATTATGAAAAGGAGTAACAAATCAGTCAGTATGACATTCTTCTTACAGATAAAAAACCAATAAGCTAATATCTTAGTTGGTTAGCAACAAAAAAAAAAATGAAAAATAAAAGTGGGGTGGGGTGGGGTCAAACAAATATAAACTCTTAAGGATCCAATGCAATTTCGTCATAGACGATACCAAATGACGATACCAAGTGCATATGCTCCTAATACGGTAGTCTTAGGAAGAAGTGCCATCATAGTATTCTTATCTCCGGCTTAGTAACATTTGAAATCCTTTTCTCGCACAAAAAAAAAAAAAAAAAAAAAAAAAAGGGCTTGGTTGGCTTAATGTAATAGGATATCGTTGAGATAATTTTGCATGGGCTGGTCCTAGTTACGGTACTTTATTATCAGATGTATGTCTTTTTTTATCCCTCCACTGGTGCCAACCATATGTATTTGCCTCGATACGATATGGTTCTGTTGGACCACTTTGGAGGCGCAATGCCATACTACACAATGCAACTATCCACATTAGGTGAATGATGCAAGAGTTGGTGTAAATCAGGCTACTGACAGCTGTGAATGACAAACCAAATAAAAATTATGTTCATGACAACCATTTTTTGATAAAAAAAGATAAATTAAAACCCCATCGTACGTTCTCTACGCATGACCTAAACAAACCTTCCCGGTGGGAGTAAAATAAACAAAGCAGTTTGCACATATGAAAAATTATATTCATGTACACTCTTTTTGGAATAATACTACAAATACATAAACCGAGCCTCCTCTGGAATTTACAAAATGTCAGTGGCCATGCAAGGGATAAATTATTCAAAATAATTCAGGGAAAAACTCTGATTATATTACATACATGAATTGCATCCGATTCCCCACTCACTCCCCTTCGATAACTTAGAATTAATTTGAACATTCCTCGAGAATCGTGTTTTCTGTGTGGACCATTACTTGGGCTAAGCTTCCAAACACATACCGACTCAATGGAGGAGGTTTGGCCATCCATAATTTGAAGGCCTTGATTAAATGATGCAAGTTTCATGGAAAATAGCGGCCATAATATCATATATGTTCTATATAAATAAATCAGAAGTGCAACGTATTTAAAGTATATAGTATTTATTGAAGCTTTTCCTCAAAAAAAAAAAAAAATCATTGAAGCTCCAAAAATTGATTGAAGGTTACACCGTTCCAGTCCTTATTCTAGCTTGGATTTTAGAGGAAAAAGTAAAAATAATTTCCAGGTTAGATACTACGCAATTGTCACCGTACTAATCATGCATGGATCAAGCATCTTTATCACCGTATTAATTATGCATGGATCATGCATCTTTACTAAATCGAACATGCGACTAAGATTAACAAAATGGATTGTCTTCCTCCGAAATACGAATAGACACAAATTCTTTTCAAAATTCCTCGTTCAGTTGTACACCAGTTTTATTTGACGGCAGTGAGGAGTCTGATGTATTACACATTTACGGCAAGTAGAATTTATCCCACATCCCAAAACCATTATCAAGAAAAGAGTGTGGCTAACATTTCGGTATATTTAAAGGTATATTTAAAATTTGACAAGACAATCAAGTCAATTACGCATCCAAGGACTAAATAATTTAACAAGTGCGTGCCTCTTGAGTCAAAAAATCGCAAAATTTTGATAGGCAAATAAGCGCCTTCTCTTCTCTCTGCTAAAGTTGGATTTCAAAAAATCGCAAAATTTTGATAGGCAAATAAGCAGTTCTCTTCTCTCTACTAAAGTTGGATTTTAGCTTTCTAGTGTATTTTAGTAGATTCAGTGGCTATAAAACTATTCTTCATTCTTCGTGGCGGAGCCAGAAATCTAAGATGGGGGTGCTAAAAAATTTCTTATATAAATATAGGGATTTAGTGGACTAAATTTAAGATATTTGGTGGGCTAAATATAAAGTTTAAGATAAATACATGGGCTTTTTACTGGTTTTAGTGATTTTAGGGGGCTAAAGCCAGGTTAGTCAACCCTTGGCTCCGCCGCCATTAGAAAATTCTGGCGTTAAAAAAATAAATAAAAATGATCCCCTTTAGTTTTTCGTCTATTGAAATATATATCGTTTTTGAATGGAAGTGTTTGAATGAGTTATCTTAAGATGTAGCTAGAGTCTTAACACAATAGAAGTATTAGAATGGGAAAATTTTGCTAGGCTAGCTCACATGTTTGAAATTTGAAACCACGTCATTGATTGAAAATTCTTCCATTTAAACATGCATGATGTTTCCTTCTCGCCACTGCAATACTTTCAGACTGAATTACCCACACCAATAACCATATCTAATTGACTTGTGTATCAGAAAAAAGCATCATCGATGTTCGGTCATTCAGCTTCAGCTAAACTTCACTTCCAAAGATTCTTTGTAAAGACAAATTTTGCATAGCTAAACACTAAAAATCATGATTTAGAGGTGAGTGCAGAGCATACCCCTACGTAATACATTTTGTTATCATCTCATGGAAACCCATGAAATCACGCAACCAATAGAACAAAATGTGGTATTGTTGTTCCAACTACACGTCCGAGTGTCTCTGAGTTAGCAAGAAAAGTATATCTTACTTGAAATTTTTTTCTAGTTGTTTTAAATTCTTCTCATTATCCTCTCAAAAGAAACTTCCTTGATCCTTGCAAGAGACAGTTAGTCAGTAGTTTATAAGTTTATAAGAACTTTCTTCTTTCAGTTAGTCAGTAGTTTATAAGAGATGATTCTTATAAACGAAATGTGTCCATTAAGCACTTGTGGACAAACAACTAAATAATTAACAGAAATCATATTGTATCGAATAATAGATCCCATACGGATGTAGTTAGAGCAAAATATGAGATACAAATTAGAAAAAGACCATGGTTCTATGGAGAAAAAGATTAAAAAAAAGACATGCAAAAGGCTAAATACAAAGAAAAAAAAACGAAAAATCATTATTTTCTTTAAATCTTGCGTTAAGCAATGGCTACTCTAACTCGTAACTCATCAATGAGACTGCAAAAGAGAGAAGAATTACTGATTAAAGAAACAATTAATGTAATAAATATCTCAAAAACTAATTTATCTCAAAAAATAAATAATAATAAATAAAGGGCCAGTATAAAAAAAATACCGAGCTGCTTTCGAAGAAGAGAACATCATCGATCGATTACATTTTTCAAATGCCTGCATCAAAAACGACAAACACGGGCCGAACACAAAACCCGTAAGTTTCCATTGAATTCAACGAAATAAACCCCCCAAAAAACAAAAAATCAAGCCACCATCAAAATAAGAAGCGGCGTCGATATGATGAATTTTGAATTGCTCGGGCTTTGTATAGGCAAGCCTGTAAACATTCTGCAAAGCTTAGCTAATATCTAAAAAATAAAAGAATATCTAAAAACAAAATAAGATAAAGAGACTTTACCAACCTTTTCCATGCTACACTGTCCCTTTGAAAAAAACATTTGCTTTGCCAATGGATACCTGCACAACGAAAAGAAGCAGATCAAGCAGCAGAATTTCATGCGGTACCTGCACAACGAAGAAGCAGATCAAGCAGCAAAATTTCATGCAACAATAATCCCCTTGATATAACATTTTCATTGCCAATAGATATCTGCACAAGAAACAAACGCGGATCAGAAAACAAAACAGAACAATAATGATAGATCAAAACAAAACAAAAAAATTAGATTCCACCAGTTGATCCAGAGAAACGATGTAGAAAAGTAAATTTCGCTTTTACTCGAATGATTTATATACACCAAACCCATAATTGGATATAATATAAATCAATATCTTAAAATATCTAGAATTTCCATTTCTAATTAGTTAGCTATATTTACCTACTGTATTATTTTTGGCAAACTCAAGGCATAAAAATGTCGGATTTACCTATTGTACTAATGTTTTACTAATTGATTTACCAAATCTAGCTTTTTTAGTGAAATTCAATATTTTTGGATACAAAATTATTGTAAAAAAATAAAAATAAAATATTTTAATTAACAATATTTTTGGATACATTACTTAATTAACAATATTTTACCGTATTTACTTGCAAACAATTATTAAGTGATATTTTTGTCTTTGGATAGCAAATCGTATTTTTGGATAGTCGCGTTTTTCCCCAAAAAAAAATTGAAATTATTTTATTTTCTACTTATGGAACGAATAATATTAAGAAAAATAATACTGAAACTAATTCATTGTTGACTATTGTATTTTTCTTCTAATGTTTTTTGATTCCCCGTTCTCAAAATTTTGTTTAATTTCATGTATTTTTCATCACGATAATTGACCATTTTGTATTTCGACTACTGGACAGGATAAACTATCATTTCTTTTTTTCTTGAGGATGAAGAAGCACACTCCAATTTACACGTAAGTATCAACAACTATGTAATTTTGATATTCTGTCCATGTCAGGATTTCTTAGGTATTTTGGTTTTAAATTCCCCATCTAAATTTAATCAACATTTTTCTTAATGCTAATGGAATTGTAATTGATAGGATTAGTTTATTAATAATAGATTATTTTAGTTATAATAAGTGTAATCGGACATTGGACATTAGTTTTTTTAAATTTTATTTACCAGTTTATTTTTCGGATTAAATCATGATGATTTTTTTGATTAAATCATGATGCACAATTTTATTATGATGTCATTTTATTTCTGAATTTTAATATTGAACTTAATTAGAATGAAATATCTCAAAAGAGATTTTCTAATATATTTTTGGCAACACTATTAAATTTTATATGATTTGAAAATTAATATTATGGTGTAACATTACCAAATTTAAATATGGTGGGGCCAGAATCAACCAGAGTTCCATTAACCACGTCGCTCGAAAAAACTCTATTTTTATATAAAGAATATGAAATTTATTTTGAATCAATAGTTTAAATATAGTGATGCTTTTTTCTTTGTAATGGAAGTTTTTATAAAGATGCACTTTTGTATGCTCCACCAAAGTAGTCGAAAATGTTCCTCGGTCCTACTCGTTTGGGGAGCTTGGAGCGAGGAGCAATAAGTTCGGACTTGGAAATCGCCAAAACTCGGTCAAATAATCGGAATCTATTTAATAAAGACTTATACATTACTGCTCATAAGTCATGATTCTTACCTAATTAAAATTAACATTTAACACTATCATGTAATTAAGTGTGAAATATTGTTATATTGAACGTATTTAGCATATTATAGAGGTTTCTCTATTTGATAACTCCCATCTGAGGGTTACGGAATTTTTCTTTTCTGATTTTGGTGCATGCAAGGCCAACCCGGAAAAATCGTTAACTCGTTTTGCTCAAAAATTGGTCCAAATCGGAAAAATCGACTGCCTTAATCGCTAAAAATTGGAATGGCTTGGAATCAGAAATCACCTCGATCATATAGCTTGTAGCGATTACTCGGCGAGTAATCGTCCTTGGAGAGCGATTTTAACTACATTGTGCTCCACTTCAGCTTAGATGTTCATAAAAAGAAGAAGAGTAGTCTAATTTTAAAAGAAATTTGTTAATTAATAAGTTTCTCCGTGGGTGTTGAGCCTGGTTTAGGCCATCATCCATAAGTCCGTCATAGGACTAAGTTTCCATGGACTAACCCATAATTAATATTTGTAAGATGTAAATTATCTTGTGGACTTGAGGGCATGAGCCCCGGTTAATGCCCATCTATCCCGTAATTCGAACTGTTGTGTCTATAAAACTTACACTACGGCCACGCATATTAGCGTGTCCAATAAAACTAACTTTTAGCCACGCATAAAAAGTGGCATGTCTATAAAACCTACCCTTTGGACACGCATACTAGCGTGTCTAATAGAGCTAATTTTTTAGCAACGCAAATAAAATGGCGTGTCTATAATACTTACTCTTTGGACACGCATACTAGTGTGTCCAATAAAACTAACTTTTTTAACCACGCTTAAAGTGGCATGACTATTTTTTTGGACACGCCACAATTGCTTATGGTGGTTATAGAGTGGTCTGTAGACACACCCATTAAAAACCTGAAAGTTAATGTGACTAAATGGTGATATTTGGACACGTCAATAACCCTAGCGTGGCTAAAAGCACCCCAATGGACACGCCAATAAAACATGGCGTGGCTACAGGGTGGAAGTCTACCCTATAGACACGCCAAAACCAAAAAGGCGTGACAGGGAAATTTATATCTGGCGTGGCTAAAGGCCATTTCTGTACTAGTGTTTATATTCATTTGATTATCTATCATGATTGATTGATCATCATATTTGATTTGGAAGTGTTAGATGAATATGGCTAAACTATAAGTGTTCATGTGGCTAACTTCGGTTAACTAGTATTGAGCCAACGATTATACACGTTTAGGTACGGTTCATCCATATATAAATATAAGTATATTTCATTTGTATGTATCAAGCTAATACCATTTAATGGTGGAGATTGATTGCTTATTTTCTAAGCATACTCAGGAGTTCATCTAACGGTGAATATCAATTGCTTTGTTACTAAGCTATCTTAGCTTTGATTGTAAGCAACCCTGATTTGAAGGACACTCTCGATATCTGGGAAACCTAATCCCGACACTCTCGTGTTAATCGGGTAATTAATTGGTGTTTAATCATGTTAACCTAGAAATCAACTAATCTTTCATCATCATCAAAATATGTAAAAAAATTGATTTTTTTTTTTGAAAAATTTCAACTCATAATCGGTATACGTTCATGCCCTCATGAACCGATTCTGGATTGGTATTCACGAAGCGCCCCAAGAATGGGTTAACAATAAAATACGATTATTACATTCGGTTTTTGATTAGGCTTACAATAAAAAAAAAATGATTTCACCCAGAATCGGTCTATATGGACATGAACATCAACCGATTATATGTTGAAAAACATCAAACAAAATCATTTTCAGATCGAGTATGAGCCATACTCTATTTGAGAATCATACTCATTATCAGGACGAGTATAAACCAACATACTCATTCTCAGAACGAGTATAAGCTATACTCATTTTCAGGTTGGGTAATTTTTTATTTTTTTTTTATAAATGTATACTCATTTTCAGTTCGAATACATCACTTGAATTTTTTTTTTTTTTATATATTTATACTCATTTTGAGTTCGAGTACATCACTTGGATTTCAGAATGAATATGAGATAATACTCATTATATGATCGAGTAAGTCATAAGATTGTTAACAATCGGAGGATGTTATATGACCACATGGACCGATTCTTGCAGTTAAGAAATCAAATGCTATACAATCGGTTTATGTGAACATTAACATAATCCGATTCTAGCAAAAAAAAAAACATACAAAAAACTTGATATTTCACATAACCGGTTTATATGTGAGGCACATAAAGACCGATTCTTGATTTCTCTATAAATCCAAACTTGGAATCAGAATCGGTTTATCTGTGCATTAGCATAAACCGATTGTGGTTGATGTTCATCATATCAACCCAGAATCGGTTTATGTATGTGTACACCAAAAATCGATTCCTGGTAACATCAACTACAATCGATTCATTCTATGACACACATAAACAGATTCTGGGTTGATTTTTCAGAAAGTTAGATGAAGAAATTTCAGAGATTCATGGTTAAATCATTGTTGAGTTTCTCTAAAGGAACGGATTAAAGGGAGTTAACTCAATCACTTGAAATTGTTTGTCGCCGATTTTTTTTTCAAAAACCAAAAAATAGAGAATTGAATTGTTGTTTGTGATTAGGTTTTAGTTTTTTATTTTGATGAATTGGGTTTTAATTTTTGATCGAGGATTGTTAATAGAAATGATTAAGATTTTAGAATTTGTTTTAGGAATTATTAAGAATGTACAAGGGTAATCTAGTATTTTAATACACTTTAGACACCCCTTATCATTCTCTATTGGGTGGATGAAGAAATCCATAGGCCCCAATTAAACACCGTAGGCCTCAATTTAGCGAGGTAAAGAAAAAGTCTAGTTTGTTTGAATTTCCAAAAACCAAATTTGTGGCTATCAATGGGCGACAGTCGTGTGGCTGTGGAAAGACTTGGTTGAACCAAAATATTCTATCATATGTATAATTGTTTATGATGATGACATTTTCTAAAAATGAAAGAGATATTTTGATTTTGGTGCCTATAAAATGGTATATTTTTGTGTTTGGTGCATAATTTTGTCCAAATTTGAGTTTAGTGCCCAGTTAATTACCTTGACTTTGTTTGACCGTTTTTATAGTTAAAAATGACTAATTTAAAACTAAATTTTAATATATTACTAGCTCTATCCACTTGAATACCATTAACCCTTCCATAAAAAGTTAGTTTTTTAATTAGTCATTTCACATTTTTAACTATAAATTTGGATGGTCAAACAATGTCAAGGCGATTGACTGGGCATCAAACTCAAATTTGGACAAAATTAGGCACCAAACGCAAAAGTATATCATTTTATAGGCATCAAAACCAAAATATTCCAAAATGAAATAAAATATAAGAGAAGAGCTTTATATGTCTATCGGCTGTTGACATATCACATCCTTAAAATAGAATAAACATCAAATTCCTAACAGAAAATGCATAGCATCAGAGATGGACTAATAGGAAATGAATTGAAATGATGGATGTTTGGCGTAGTAGTGTCGTCATAGAGAAGCAGTAGAAAACCTCCACGGAAAATACCTCTTCAAAATACTTTAGTTACGTGGGGTAGAGTCGACTAGAGCAGTTCTTATAAAGAAAATGCCAACTCTGATGTAAAAACCTTAGCTTCCATTCCCTCTTTTTCTAACAATGAGGTTGAGGAAAAACCGCACTAATTACTCATCAGAGGATGAAGAATTTCGACAGTTAATGATCAAAACTGAGGATCAAGATGAAGAAAAGAAGCCTCTACAAAAGAAGAATATTAGTAAACAGAAAAAGGTCGTGGAGTCACCGGGACCATGTGGTCCATGTGGAAACTCATCGGTCTTGAGGGCTTTGGGTGGTATGTGGGATAAAATTGCAACATCTACCAGCAAACCTCCACCTCCTCCACCTTTGCCTAAAACTAAAAAGAAACGTTCTTTAGCCGAAAAGAATCATGAAATTGAAATTCGTATACGAACTTTATCTCTTGGGTTGTAATTGTCTTGTGTTACCTCCTTCTGTGACTTCTCGACACATACACACACCAAAATTTAGGCTACTGTTGCCTAGTTGTTTTTCGGGTCTCAGTTGATCCGGAGTATTATCTAATCCTGGTTTTCAATTAAGAGCATCTCCTATAGCTGGTGTAAATAACTCTATGTGGAGGTATTATTCAGACCTTAACAAATGAAGGTGTGTATATACGTGGAGAAAATAAAACTTCCCTTTTACTTTTTCTTTTTTTACTTATGAACAATATTCTGAAAACTGACCCAGACATCGGACATCGAACCAGTAAAGTTACTGGGTCAAGGGTCATACGGTTCAATCAGTGGGTCAATCCGGGTTCATTGGGTCTTATATAATTTAGCTTATATTAATGTCTTGGTCACTCTTGAGTAATGAGTACTTAAGAGAACGGTAGTGCCTAGTTAAGTTAACTGCCCTAGTTAATAGTGCCTCCTCATTTTCACTTCTGCCCGGGCCTTCTTTTTCTCTTCCTTCACAGCATTAAAAAAACACAGTGATAATATTTGGATCTTCCTCCTCCACTTTCGTTTTCTCTTCCTCCCTTACTACATAAGAACACAGAGTAGTTTTAATTTGATAATCTATGCTCTATCTTCACTAATCATCATCAGAACATACACATCATCTAACCAATATTTATTTGAGTATGAATCTGTTCTATGAGCATCATAATAGCAGTGCCATAATCCTAACATCTTCCTCAATCTTCACAACATTACACGGATGTAGATCTGTTCTTGTATTTTTTTTTTTTGATCCAGTTTTATAGATACTTTAAGTTCAATTGTTATTATTGGTATCAAACAAAGGGGAATAATTCTGTTTTTTTTTTTTTTTTTTTTTTTTTTTTTCCCCTGAAGATTAATCTTACTCTGTTCTTGATCTGTAATCTTAAATTGGTGTGGATTTATAATTTTATGTCGATCTATTTGTGAAATTATATCCCTTTTTGAATGATATTTCTGATTGCTAAAATATTTAGCTGCGATACCAAAAAAAAAAAAAAAAAAATTATTCGCTTCTGGATTTTGAGAGTAATAATACTGGGTCAAACCAGTGAGGACTGCATTGGATAGTTGGCCGGGTCAGACGGTTTTTAATAAATAAAGCGGTTTCTATAAAATTACTGGGTCAGTGTTGAATCGGACCGGAAAAGTGACTGGTTTCACGGGTTTCCGGTCCGACCGGCCGGTCCGGATCGGTTTTCAGAACACAGCTTATGAACCATCTCCAATGGTACAGGGTTTCTAGTTTCGAAATTTTCATATGAAGAGACCAAACAGCTTTCAAATATGGAATCTCAAATGTTAGCTTATATCAGGTTTCTTCTTTATCCAAAGCTAAAAGCACTGAACTGGACTCTGTTGGATGAGAGAGAGTGCTCTCAAATAGTGTTTTTTCCCAAGAAGAACTTTGTGCTTCTTGGGGTTGTCTGGTTTGTTTTTTCTTAGTGATTGATTGGATTTACAAAGATCGTATTGATTTTCTTTTCTTCGTGAGAGATTGGGTTTGTAGTGATCAATTTCATTCGTGATTTCTTTTAATCTTTATCAACAAGATCATTGGTTAGGTGAGCTCTTTTTTAGTTTCTTTCATTGATCTCCCATGGTGGTGTTCTTTAGTGGATTGTTCTTGGATTGAACTTTTTATCAAGAATAAGCTTCATAAAAGTTTTCACCTTCTCGCAATTTTTAAGCAACAATCATCATTAACAACCTCAAGTATTTGGTCTCGACCCATATTCTCTCTTTCTTCTTTTTGGTTTTTACCGTCTTGGGGTGTTGTCTTTCTTCTTCATCTAGATCACTGCTTTTGGGTTCATCTCAAATCCCTCAAAATTATTCATTGACCTCTTGTGTAAATTTCAAATTACTCTTGGTCCAAATCAAGTTGTTAGTGGTTTGTCTGCTAATGGAGGAAAGTATTCTTTGTGAACTCCTTTGTTGTTTCAACATCTCCTGAATGATTACTTGAGGAGTTCTTATTCCAACAACTGGGATGTGGTAAATCTTCGCCTCCCTTTGATCATTTCAAAATTGCAGGTGAAGTTTTAAATATTTCTCCTAAACGCCAGCGAGTCTCATGCTATACCGACCTAACTTCTAAACAAGTGCAAGTATGTGGAGCGTAATCAAATTTCCCATAAGTCTAAGGGAAGACGGTAATTTTTCACCGTGGCCCAACTTCGGAAATCGATTGTCCTTTTGAAGACTTATTTTCTATGATAAGTTATTCTTTCTCTAAGCATCTTTCTGAGACTTCCTTTGGGCATCTTTTTGAGAACAGTGATGTGTGTGGGGCATGTGGGTATCTTTCTAAAAACAACAATGTTGCGGTTATTGGTCCTATTTTGTTTTTGTACGGAAAATTCAGAGTGACTTCTATCTTTTGACTACAAATAGTCACAGCAACATCACCAAAGCTCGGAAGGAGCATGATCGATTGATAGTAAGAAACATGGTTTCTTCCACATCAGTTACAAAAGGTTACACAACCCTTAGTAACTTAATTAATATTAAACTATTAATTATATAGGTTTATATTTCAGTTTAAGTAATAATTGCATAACTTATCCTGTCCATATCAATTATATCACGTTAGGGAATATAGATCCCAACGTTATCCTTCGAGATGATTTCATCAATAGAGATGTTAGGCTTGTATATGAATTACAAATGCGTGATTCCATATACTGGCAGTTTACTGGGGTTAACTACCTCACCTTTGTTCAGTCTTCAATTTTGAAGATTGCCATGATCCCTTTGAGTCGTCGTGGCAGCTCTACTATTGCTAGTAGAAGGCTTTGGGTCTTTCTTGGGAGTATACTCTTTCTAATGAAAGAATTTGATCCCTTGATTATCAAGCACATACATATATATCTTTTGGAAGTGAAGAAACTTCAACACCATCTATGCATGGAATTACTTACATCTTCTATGATTAAAAAGATTTCAGATGAGGATAAAAGAAGAACTTATGAGATTAAAGAAGCTTGGTCTATGAAGGGATATGTTTATGCATTTTTAATTTATTATAGTTGTCACCTATGTTTAAAACTTAGCAAGATATTATCTTCCATCTTGGTTTATAGTTTTTATCTTTGTATTGCTATGGAGCTTGATACCATCTTTGGGACCTTTCACCCTTATGACTGTCTAGTCAACTAGTGGATGCGGTCTCATCTATGATATATATATATATATTGATTTGCTTAAAAAAAAAAAACTAAAGCAATCGGTTTTTTATCAATCTAGTAAAAAATTTACTGTTGCATTTTTAATGTGTATCTAAGATACAAAACAAAGCTTAGCTAAGTTTGACAATGTAAGTGGTGGTCCAGATTTGTCTAGAGAGAAGATAAATCTATGGTCATGGTTTGTTCAACATAAATATTAATTAGTATAAGTGTTTTATTAATTGGTGTCTCATTAATTTCTCATGATAAATGATTTATTAATTTTACATTATAAATGTCCCTTAATTAATATTAATACATATCTCTATCAATAAATAATTTTGACAAAAATTATTTCAATAGATATTAGAGGTGGCGATGGTAGTAGAAGAAGAAGTAGGTGGTAGAAGCGGTGGAAGGTGTTACTAAGTGGTGGAGGCTGTAACATTAGTTTTGGTGGAAGAAATAGTGGCGCCGGATGGGTTTAATGGTGGTGGTATTGGTTTTTTCTTTTGAATAAAAAAAATTAAAAAAATAAAATTATATGATGGGTAACATTGTATTGTGAAAAAAATATAGTTGGTTGTTTTTGACACGATCAATAAAGGCGGGTAACAAATATTTTTGGGATGATACCAAATCATATAAGACAAAATGGTTGTTTTGGTACCATTAACGCTATCTTTGGTAACCGTACGTACGCATGATTTCCAATATTAACGAAAAACATATAGTTGAATAAATTAATTGACGAGCTAAGTTTGTTAAACCTAAACTTTATACATGACGTTTGGGATTAAAAGTTATAAGTGTGCCCAATATTCTGCGATGGATTGGCAATGGTGGTGGTGGAGAAAGAAGTGATATCTCGGTGGTTTTGTGGTCTTTGGCGGTAATTATGTGTCGCTGCAAAAGGGTAACACTATAAAGTAGAAAATGTGGTTGATCGTCTTAATGATAATATAAACTTCGGTTAAAATACATGAAAATTAAGAAGACGAAAAAAATATTTGGATGTCACATTATATAATAAATAACTAGGTCTCAAAACCGTCGTAACGACACGGGCAAGGATATGTGTTTCAAATGTATCCATCGATTCGTATATAACCCTTTGGGACAAACATGTACTTATCCTCGAATCAAATGTATCCATTGATTTTAAAGTAATTTTAGGTGTTTTTAGTTTTGTTACAAGTTTGGTGAATGGCCTTTGATGATATTTTTTGAAGTAGTGATTGAAGTGATTGAAGTAATGTTGTACTGCCCATAGGATTTGGTCTAACAATTAACTATGTTTGTCCCAAAGGGTTGTATGTCTTACATACACAATATTAAAAGATTCGATAATAAGGACATGTTTATTAACCAACTCCTCAAAACATTTAGACCGGATCGATCGGTTCGATTCTTCTCGCACAATTACGACATGTATGAACCAATGGATACATTTGAAACACATATCCTTGCCGTTGCCGTTACTGACGACGTTGAGACCTAGTCTTTTCATATAATTTTTGTTCTTATGCTCACATTTTCTCATTATTTGTTGCGCTTATATTTTCTTATGCTCAAAACCGTAATAACCTAAGTGTACGTATACTTTGCAACTCAACGTTATCTCAAGTTGTCTTTATGATCTCATTGGGACTTGCCATAATAATGAGTTGTACAAGCAAAATCAGAATATCGTGGTCAACATCGGATATTCGTTGACCACCTAGAGGCATCCAAGAGACTCGAAAAGATACGCTAGGAGGATGGTGGTGCACTCGGTGCTTGGAATCATCCTCTTTGGCAAGACTCAAGATATCTACCCGTGAAGATAGGATGTTAACATGTGGAAAGTAGATGAAGGATGGACTGGACAAGTGAAAAGGAGGAACCAAGGATTTAAATGAAATACACATAGGACACAGAGCCGATAAGATGGACGTGATAGTACAAGATGCTCCCCGAGCGTGTGTACAAGTCCCCGAATTACAGTTGGTAAAAAGTGTAACAGTAACTATAAGACTACTCTATATCTATAACTTCTTGGGCTAAAAAAGGGAGCATTGTTTTTTGTTTTTTTTTGCAAACGAAAATTAGATTACTTAGACACCGTCGTGTCAATAAAATTTAACAAGAAGGTTGGAGGAACTCTAAAGCATGTTCTAGGGATACCTTTTTTATGTGCATAATTTGCTAGTTCATCAGCATATTTATTGGCTAATCTATTTGTATGCTTATATGAAAGAAAATAAAAAATAAGTAATATCTTCAACTGTGCCTCTATGTTCCCATGGGACTTCTGCATCTTCTTCCTGGATTGCTTTCACCAAAGGTAGATAATTTATCTCAATGAAATCTTCTCAAACTTCATCTCGCAAAGCCATCTTGACGATCCTCTAAAACTGCCACTCTAGCCGAGATCCGGTTGCTCCATTGAAGACTACACTCCTTGAGGCTATATGCACACCTGCAGAGTTCCTATCACTACGGGAAAAATTATCATTGGCGACACTGTATTAGCGTTGTAGTACCCCTACGACAACTCTATTTTATGCATTGTGGATGGGGGGTATTGTAGAAAGTCCAAGGTTTTCTACAATACTTGAATAAGAGTTGTAAAGGGTGATGTGATTCATGGTTCGACAATATTTTGTAAAAGTTGTGATTCTCTTTCGATTTTTTTTTGAAAGCCTAACACAACTCTTGCTTGTGTTGTATGACTATTTTAAACAAAGAAAGGATGCGTATCGTAAAAATATGTAACACAACACTTGTATAAGTTGAAGGTCTATATTAGACAACCTAGGATGTGTATCGTAGAAATATGTAACACAACACTTGTATAAGTTGAAGGACTATCTTAGACAACCTAGGATGTGTATTGTAGAAATATGTAACAACTCTTATTACTATTAGGAATAAGATTTGCCACGACACTTGTTAGAGTTGTAGAACTATGTTGGACAACACCTTGTTATGTCGTAAAGACATTCTTTCATAACCATTGGTTTGTGTAGTTGAAATATGGAACACAACTCTTGTTAGAAGTTGTGTGCATAAAACTATTTTGAAAAAAAAAAATTATAGTTGAAAACCGAATTTCCGAATGTATTTCACATTAAGTCGCCACCGTAACACATTTACATCCATTCAAGTTAACCTGCCACTCCAATTGCATTACCTAGCTAACTTCAAATCACCTTGTATGAAAGTGTGTTGCGCAACAAAAGAAAAGAAAATGATAGATTTTTTTACATGACCAAGCATATAATGGACATAACATAAATCAAACCACGCTTTCAAGAACCATTTTTCAAGCTTGTTTGCAAAGAAGCTCATCAAGTATTCCCAATGTTAACCCGAACAAGCTTAACTAGTAAATCGACGAAGAATTTTACGCACTTCCTTGGGCCAAGTTGCGGTGTACATCGGCGTCGGCGGCGGAGGTATCTCATTAACAATTTTCCGAATCTTTGGCTCAAAAATCCATGTCCAACATCCTGTCTCGCCTCATCAAGATGTCAAGAAAGATGCTCCCACCGCTTGTTAATATTAGGGTGGAATAACTTTGTCTGAAGGCAACCTGCAAGAACAGATATAAGTTAAACATCAAGTCTTGATTACGAATATACACTTTAATCTACACCTTAATCATTACTGGATAACCGTTCCGGTGCCTCCAGTATCATAAAACCGAGTTTCCAATACTATCTGTATCAATTAGGGTAGTACCAGCATTGTTCTTTATCCAACTAATGGAATTTCTTTTCCTCCTATAAAGAATAATATTATGAAAATATGGAGTATTTCTATTACCTTCCATGAGCCAGACTTCTCTAGATTTACAACTCTTCAAGGTTATATCAGTAGGATAATCTAGATTTTAATCTAGAGATAGTAGGATCAGAAGTTTGAATATCAGCTAGCTCCACTCTAGTGATAGATATATTAGTTTGAATATTACCAAAAGAGGATTTATTCCAATCCCTAAGACTTTTTTTAGTACTCATAAACTTATCTCTAAGCTTAAAATTAGGTGAACCTACCATATTAACAGACCAAGAATTGACAATTATATCTCTACAAGTAAGATACTCAACCACATTGATATGGAATGAAAAGGTTTAAGCATGCAAACATTTTCAAAATTAAAACCAATATGCATGGGACAATTAATGGTCATATGAGTCTCTAGGAAAATTATTAACACATAAATTAGGAAAGAGTTGTTCTACCACCTGATTTATAAGACAACTATCAAGTCTCTCAAGAATATAATCTTTATCATGTTGCATATTTGACCAGGTGAATCTATGGCTAGAAAAACTAGAATCATGGAGATTAAAGGTATTACAGAGATTTATAAGATTGATAAGTCTATATTGATGTCTGATCGAAGATGTCTGAACCAAAGTCTCACTGCAAATGTAAACAACCATACACCATTTCTAAGTATTATCATGTTCATCTAAAACCACTGTTTTATCAATGAAAACTGGTTCAGTAAGAGTTGGGGGGAGGTTTGTGGGTAAAGTAAGTTTTTCATCCATGTGAGATGTTAGATCTTGTATATTAGAAACTGTAGGATTAATCTCTTGTTGGGCTATATATGACTCCATACAAATAAGCAGATTGTCAAGAAATGAGAAAATGGATGTTGAATGAAATGAGTGGTTACGGAGTGTTTGGAAAATTGTATATTAATGCAACAAAGTTGAAAAGGATATAAGGTTGAGATACTCTGGGGGATAGAACCTTAAACTTGGAAATATTTGAACGTTGAAACTGGTTAGTACAACAACAAAGGGTAAAATTTGATGAAATTTTGGATGCCTCTCTATCGTGTAGATGGTCCAAATTCCTGTCAATCTTAAAGTCCACATCTTTTGTAGTCTTCTCTCCGATATTTATGAGAGCGACCGACTTTTTCTAATAGTACTATTATACCAACTTATCATGACACCTATATCAGATACGTCATCACCCAGCAGATTATGGTTGTTAAATAATAATGACTATTGTTTTTACTCCAACTAGTGAACATGGATAAATCCAAATGAGATTAATGTTGCTTTGGCAGGTTTAAAAATGGGTTAAAATAGATGTTTAAAAAGGAGGTATAAATGGCAATTTGAAGTAATATTAAAATTCTGTATTTGGGAGGGAAAATGAATGTATCTTTGATGAATGGTTTAAGGGTTTGGTGAAAGGTGGCTTGAAAGTATTATGGCTTTTGCGAGGCGGAATACGGAAAAGTGGTAACATGGTTGATGTGCTCCGGCTAACGGTGGTGCCTCCCCAGCAGTGCTTCCTTATTTGGATCCGCAAAGAATCAAAGATCTTAATCAATGACCAAATGAAACCAATAGAACCAGGTGACTACGGTGCATCTCATAACGACAGTTTTGAAATGAATTAAGGCTAATGAAGCGTCTAAAGTTGGACTTTGAATTTGTGGTTTCGAGAAATAATGATGCCTATGAAAGGGTTGCGAATGGCTTTGAATATGCATGAATTTCTCTAAGAGACGAGACGTTCCACCAACGCCATAAATGGCTATTAATGATAGTTTTGGGATGTTTATAAAGGGGATTAGAGAGATAAACTCATAAATCTGTAGAAAATTAAACAAAAATTAGAAATATTGGTACTACAGTCAGAACAAATTAGGCATGGAAAAACAAGGATGAATGAACAATTGAGCATTTCGGATACCTATAGCTTTGCAAAAAGAGTATACCTTTCTCTAAAAACCAATGAACATATTTATCTAAAAAATTTCCTAGGAGAGATAAATAGAAGGAATCAAAAGGCGGGATATGAGAGGGGTAAAGACAAGAAAATTCTCATGAGTATGTTCGATAAGGATAGCAAGAGATGAAAGAAAGCAACAAGAGAGAGATAAGGGGAATGAATCAAGAGTTTAGGCAAAAAGTGGAAGTGCAACAGAAAGTGAGACTGAGGAGGAGTAACAGATGGAAGAAGAGGAAGTTGGGAGTGATAATAAGGAGAAGAGGAGAAAGAGAGCAAAGAGAGAAGAAGATACATGGTATGAGAGATATCTAGATGAGAAGGCAAATCCACCCATTATCGCAAGAACCATGAGGGAGCGATTAACTGGAAAGTCAGGTGGTGATCAAGTTGAGGATGGTCTTGGAAGTCTTTGAAGATAACCATGAAGAGATGCAAGAGGAAGATGAAGATTGTGAAGATGCATCTAATGTTTATGGTCTGCGGCATCCGGTGGTGATGAAGAGTGAGGCAATTGAAGTGGAAGGTTTTGTAACCAGTGATGAGGAGGGTGATTATCACGAGTGATCATCAAAGAATCAGAAAGATTGAAAATCTTCTGCTCTTTGAAGATTATTAACAAGTTTTTTCTAAATAGATCTTTCTGGTACTCTTTGTTCTAGCTATGGTGTTTGGAATATTTTTTGCTCTATATATGATATGCGGATGGTAGGTAAGGTTTTTAAATTTGGTTTGGTAAGTTCTTGATATTTAATTTTCTTAGTTTGTCCAGAGATGTTTTTGTTGATATTTTGCTTGGATTTAATGTAATTATGGTGAAAAAAAAGGCAATCGTGGTTAGCAGGGGTATAATGACTTTGAGAATTCTGAAGATTTGCAGAAGGTTCAAGCAAGATTTTAGGATACTTGTAGATGTTAGTCTCGGTTGTAATGAACTGGATTCCTTCTACGTGTTCGATATCTTGCTTGTAAAGCCAAGGGATTGTAAACAATAAAGGGTTTTTAATTATGTTTGTACTCGAGCTTTTATATAATTGGATTAGTAGTATGATGTTGCAAGTGATCCGGTGAATGAAATGATAGTAATTGCTTGTGATAAGATTGTAAGTTCGATTAACAGTTAAGGATGTTGAAGAAAGAAAGTTGAAAAAATTCTCAGAACATGCTTACATCACAATAACGGAGCAGAGCTTGTGTGACATAAAATGCTTTTGGGGATGGTATTCACATAGAACCCACCATTTCGCAAAAAGAATTTTGCCTTGTGGCCCCGCACATAATATTTGCCCGACCCAGGATAGTTAATCTCGGCCATCTTTAGAGATATCGCCGATTATTTCGGTATCACTAGTGGAGCGAGATGAGAACTAACTTCTCATGATGCGATATTCTCGCCCAAAAAATCGCTGTCTCGTCTCGGCAAAAACCGGTTTGATTCGGTCAAAAATCGCCTCAAATTTCGTTCTCTTTATATAAAAAGATCACCATTAAGTGATTATGCATAAACACATCTTATGATTGAAAACGACCAAGAATTGCTTGGTATCTTAATGGTTGATTAAATTGATCATTATTTGATGTTTCTTTCATTCCGTTAAATACTTAATGGAATATCTATATTTGCTAAAACTCAAGAGATTTCTGGCTAGTTATGGGTGATTGTGGAGACGTTGGAGCATGAGAAAAAGAAATACAGGGAGAAGAGATGCACGGAATATGAAGCAGTATTGATGAGAAGGAAAAAACCGAAAGTTTTTTCTTTATTATTACTCGTGGATGGATGTTACAAGGTTGTGAAAACAGGTAGTTTCTTTTAATTCCACGTGGATAGATGTTACCACTTACACGGTTTTGGTTTGGATACTAAACTCGGTGTTTATCCACTTACAACCTTTAACAGGTGTAATATGGCCAAAACACTTTATATATTATTAAGCATAAAATAAAATTATATAAAATTTAGACCGGTATTTAAAACCGAAATCTCCCTAATACAACGTTGTATCGTGTCAAACCGTCTTCATCCGAGACAAACCGATATCCCATATTAATTACATTGGCCCAACCTGCCTTTCTCGAATGAGATGGGCATTGGGGGTACACCGTACATCAATAAATGAGTTTCCACTTTAATTCAAACTTCGGATGTACACTGTATCCTATGTTTCACGAGAGTCTGAGTCTGAGTCTGAGACCCTCAAAATTCAAATTGAGGGCAAACACATCCATTTTCGATTTCCGGCAAAAGAAAGAACATTCAAAATAATCAATCTTCCAATTTCCAGATGCAGGAACCAAAGATAATCTTACTCTCCGAGCTCCTTCAAAGCTCCCGCCCTCTCACCGGCGCTTTTTCTCTAAACCCTTCTTCTTCTTCTTCTTCTTCACCGGAACATCTCATTTCTGGTTCCGTTCCTCAAACCAAATCAAAAAAATCTCCAAATCATCCAGGAAATGATGAAAATGGTTTCAATAGAAGTTCTTATTTAGAATCCCTGGAGTACCCCAGTATAATAATCGGAACCCTTAATCTTCCAACTGCGGATAATAACTGTAAGTACAATAAAAAATCTTGCTTTTCATTTTCTGATGGTTCTTCTTCTAGGGTTTGTTGTGACTTTCTTGACGTAGACATTATTAAGACAATTGGTAAACAAATTCATGTTTTAGCTTGGAATTTTATTCCATTTCATTGTAAAAAGAGGGGATTTTTAGAGATTATTAGATGGAGGAGTAGTAGCCCTCATGATGGTTGTGTAAATGACAAATGTAGTAGTGCCTCTTTGGATTCTGCTTTTATGTTGGCTTCCAATTCTTACTGTCAACAAGAGAATTTCAAAACACGATCGTTTATTCACGGTGTAATTGCTTCTGTTAGTCCTGTTTTCTGTGTTCCATGTACCGTGTCTGATAAAAGTTCAACGGAGAGCGGATTCCTTGCAGAATTATTAGTATGCAAATGTGAGTTGTGCACTTCTAAGATATCAGTGCAGGATCTGCTTCACGGACGGAGTAGTAGTCATTCTTTCACGGTTCCTGTTACTGTATACTTCTTGGGCTCTTCTGCTTCTTGCCATCCCATTGTTACAAAGCTTCTCGGAAATGTTGTGTGCTTCACTGGGTTGAAAGAAAAAGTGGTTTTTATTGGGAAACAAGACTCATGTTCTATGCTGATAACCACAGACAAAGCTACATTGCGATACAGGCAAGGGTTTCCGGATGAAGCGACCATGATAAAGAAAATTGGAGATTCTTGGGCATATAGTGGTACTGTTACGGGGGTATACATGGAAGGCATGGTTGTAGAATTGGATGACAAAGTGTGGATTTTAATTACTGATCGTCTACTTGCTCCACCCCATTCTTTGAGAATTGGGGTTATGATTTCTGTTATAAATGTCCATTTTGTACGCCCAAGTTTTCTTGGACAAGAATGCTTTTGCTTGGGACATGCTACAAGACAAGCATTAAAGTGAAGTCCTTTTCACTGATGGAGACTCCGTGCCATATCCAATCTCAGATGCAGAGTTTGTTGGACAAGTTCATTGAGTCCTTAGTATTTTCGGCTAGATTTTGGTTACTGCTGATGATATCATGTTTCAAGAAAAACATCTCTGCTTTTGTCTCCGAGAAGGAGATCTTGGGATCAAAAAATAAAATTGGGATGGTTCAGATGTATGCAACATCAATCTTACCGTTGTATGCTTTTAGATCTCGGTGTGGCGTATTCACGGAATTCTGCAAGCATAATATGTGTGGTTGTGTTAATGAGCAGTACTGCAGCTCCTTAAAATTGGCTGTACCCATCACGAATTTTGCCAGCCACTGCGAGCGTTTGTGGGTGAATATGCTGTTAGAAATCCAAAATGGCTCGAATGTAGTTGAAAGGAAAAATTGTTCAAGCCCTTTGTCCTGTGAAGGGAAATCTTATTGCCGAATTCTCAGGAGGATTATGTCAAGTGAAGGTACTGGTATTGTCTTGATTGGTTCTTTGCAGATCTCTCCTTTTTCTGGGCGATTGCAGTTGGTTGATGCAACTGGCAGCATTGATGTTGTCATTCCAGACTTTCCATCAAATTGTGATGTCAGAAGTATATATGAGGTAAGGACCTACAGCATTGTTCTAGAGGGATTACCTGCAGAAGTGGATGATTTAGGCTTTAGTAAAAGTAAGCCGTTCTCGTGGAGGGATATCTTTCATTCTGTTCAAGTGGAAAGAGAGATAAAACCAGCAGCAATTTATCTTCACTTTTGTATGACGGATACAACTTGCCTAAATGAAACCTTGAATCATCCTTTTAAAACAGGTAGCTTTGATAATCATATGGAAATCCAAAGTGGATTATTCCATCTGGTTCTGGTAACACAAGTTTCCGCCGTAAGAGATTTCCTCGGCAGCCAATTATTTCAATAAGACAAGCTTGTTTGCAGAGGCGATAGTCTTGCCTTGGAATTTGCTTCTTGAAGAAGATCAAGTGACCGATTCTCACGGGATGCCCCAGAGGAATGCAGCAGAAGGGATTACTCAGGAAACTTGCCAAATAAGAGGCCTAAACATGACCACATATCAAGCCTAGCTTCAACTTCTACCTCCAGCGAGAACATAAGAATTTTGAGCAGCAAGTCTTTTGGCTGTCCAATCGGTGGGAAATTTTCTTATAGGGGATTTAATGACGACCATAGACACAAAATACAATTTGAGATCCTAGTAAGGAGTTATAAGAATGCTTTTGGCAGACTAGCAAGAAAAGGAAGCTTGATTTGCACAAATTCTGATGCTATGGAGGGTGTTATCAGCAAATCAAATCGTCAGAAGGTTCTGCTGGAATTTAAGTCTGAAACTCTTAGAATGTACGAGTTGCTACAAGTTGGTGTGTGTTATTTGGTAAGGTATGATAATGAAGAAACCCCTGGTACTGTAAACCACTATAACTACATATCATGTGGTAAGTTTCTTATTACTTCTCGAACACCAATGTGGAGCTTCTCAATTTCATCTGATAAAGTTTTGCCTGCCAGCGAGGTACAGAAGAGCCATGTGTTCAAAATGGCTTCTGTTGAGAATGATGCAGTTCCTTCTAAAATTTCAACCAATAGTGAACTATTTTTCCTCAGATCGCCGGTGCAAGACCCAGGGAATTGTACTGAAATCATTCTGCATATGTCTGCTGATGCATTTGGCCGCTTGAAGGTGGATATTGAAGGATCGAAGGACAAATCGATCAAGTCTATTGCTTTATTTGTGGACACTGCTAATATCTCTTTCTGCCTTAAGACGATGGCTTCTGAGTTGCAGTGTTCCAGACCAACTGAATTAGATGGCAGGTTGCCGCAAGGTGCTTTAATATCTGTTCACGGATATGTAGTAGATATTCATAGTTTAGAATCTGATAATGTCCATAATGAACATTTAAGATGTGGTGATAGTGGAAATATTTGTCAGTTGAGGTCCTTTAGGGGGTCATCAGGGAGCACTTGCATTCATATATCCGATGGCTGTCAACTTGTGAAATTACGTGGTGTTCTAAGTCAGCATGCTTATCCAGTTGGAATGGGACCAGGAATACGGGCAACATTCCACCGTGTTCTTGTGAGAGATCAGGCATTGATGTTGACTCCGGTGACATTCATCGTGATTAACTCAGTAAAGAAGTCTATGATAAGGTTGGTCTCAGGTGTTCAGGTCCGATGTTTGGTTTGGATATATTACAAAATGAGTTGCGAGACACGGTTACTAGCAGTTTGATATCAGAGTTGATTCCGTGTCAAGATAGCAAGCCAAAGCAGTTTCGTTGCAGGGTTGTGGCAATCCATTTACTGTGGCTGGAAAATCAGAACTGCGAGTTAAACAATGCACAAATGAAGGAGAAGAGCAAATCATCCCCTGTCAATATACCACTTGCAGGTTTTATAGTGGATGATGGTTCATCGTTGTGTTGTTGCTGGGCTAGTACTGAAAGAGCTGCGGTATTGCTGAGACTCGATGAACAAATTCCAATCAAAGCTTTCATCAATAGTGCCCGCAAAATGAAGGCTGTCAGATCCGCCAAGTCCCAAAGTACTGCTCGATATCATCTACAAAATGTTTTAAACAAGCACCATAAAGTTACATTGAGTTGTTCTGACAACTTTCTGGATTCATGTGAAAATCTTAGATTTACTGTGAATTCAATGTGCAGGCTGAGTTGTTCAGATGAAAACCTCCTTAAGCGCATCGTACTGAATGCAAAATGTGGCCCTGTTGTAAATATTGTAGGTAGTAAGATGGATTCAAATGCGGTCTCTCATTTAAAGGAGTTCACAGGAATTAGAATACCAAAACATGTAATGCAGAACATATGGGTTCTTGGAGTTCAGAATGTTGATCCTCGAACTGAAGCGAATACTGTGTTTCAAGAATTATTTTAGTCATCCAAATTAGAAAGAATTACTCTAGTACTTTGAAACAAAAAATAAATAAACACAAACTTGGTCAAAAAGACTAAAATCAACAATTCCTGAGTGAAAAGGACGTTTAGATTTTGATACTGTTTAAATGGACAAAAATGTAAAAATAGTCGGGGATGTAAACAGTTTCATCCTAATTTACATCTAATTTACGTCGGGATGTATCAGGTTCATCCTTACTATTTTTTAAGTTTAAGTCAAGATGAATCCGGTTTCATCCTTCTTTATTTTTTTAGTGTCCATTTCACCCATACTAATTTATATCTCGTCCATTTGAACCATGTTTTAAAATATTTGGACAAATGACCCATTTTCCGATAAATAAATTAGGAGGACTAAATACAAGAAAACTAACATCTAGTCCAAATTATGCACTTATTATTTAACCACATATATTATCAGCTCTGGATGTATACTAGCCAAATCTCATTTGATACAATTTTAATGAAAACAAAAGAAACACTTCCTCCATTCTTTTGTACCATCATTTTCCAAAGCAAGTAGTTTTGGGTAAAACCTTCAAAAAATTTTCACTTGCGTTTGCCTTTTTCTCAAAATTTGTTCTCCAACATCTCCACCTTCTTGATTGATTGTTCTTTTTCTTCAAGTAGAGAGTGAAAAGATGGAGGATCAAATGGAGGAGGCATGGTGCATGGCCCAGTATCACTAGGATGCCTCACAATGGTTTCCATCATGTAGGTCTTCTCAAGTCCATCCGGATGAGGACAAGCCATGGTCGCAGAACAAAATTCTACGGCATTTGGAGGTATTGTTGGTTTATATGTCAATAATTTAGCATATTCGTTTAAGAGATGAAACATATAGTCATAAACATATTCCATCTTTATATTTTCGCGGATGAAGTCACTGGAAGCCTTCCCAATCTCCTGGACCTGTTAAATCACAAAGGTTAGTCATTATGCTGCAGGTAGAAAAAAGGGTTCTATTCCACATTGCCCTACACTTGTATATGATCATATGGCTATATTACTTGCATTATAACTTTCTTTTGTCTACGTAAATAAATCTTTCGTGTAATCCATGCATAGGGCAAGATTTTTGTACAGAGAAAGAAATATTAGAAAGACAATCACCTTCTGTTCGTGTGTGTTTCCCCAACCAACAGCAAACTTTATGGATCTGCACATGTCATTGATCTTGATAGGCCAGTAATGTTTCATAGGCTTTAAACCTCTCGTGAAGAAATCATAGAATCGGGGCTTAACCAGCAGTGTGAGAGAATCACAAGCTAAAATGTACTTTTGGCTGACAGACCAAGCCCACCCTTCTATATAGACCTTGTATCTGTTCACAACATTAGCAAGACACCTTAGTTAGTTGCATGATGATGCAAACCAAAGACATAAACTAATTAATATGGAATGGAAACTTTGTATGACCTGTGAGTACATTGATTTGCTAAATTAGACTGCTGGAAACCATTTTGAGACTCACGACCCCAATCCTGTAGATGCATGCTATGCATGGTTAGCTGCCAACACAATTTTGTACACTTATAGTGTTATTTTAGACAAACTAAAACAAAAAAAAGTTTGTGTACGTAGTAATACCTGTTCATAAAGTCGAGCACCCCAATCTTGTTTGTCTGAGACATTGCACTTGATGAGATCCTTCCTAGAGTAACCTACATCAGTGTTTCCTTTCCAATAAGCATAGGGTTCCCTTTCTGTCCATTTGAGCTTCCTGTTTTCCTCTTTCATCTCCTCCAACAGTGTATTCCATGGTTTTATATTGATCTCAGGCCTGTAAAGAAATAATATAAACGTTCCAGGGTTTAGGCAAGCATTAGTTTAACAGAATGGGTGAAGAACAATTACCAACCCCAGAAGGACCAGTCAGGAAAGACGATATCCAAGTGAGACTCATCTGAGCAATAACTAAACAGTGCTGGCGGCGGAACAGTGGAGTTGGGTTGCATATATAAACTAGATTCGATGACTGGAGGGTCATTGCAGTCGAACAACAAATCCAAATCGGGCAACTTCCCTGGGTACCTCCTCATAAGTTGTAATATTCCCCATAGATTCAATGTATCTCTTGATTGATAAGCCTTCCCATACGTCTCCAGATAAGCTTTACCATCAACAATTACTAATCTGAAGTTTGCTGTTCTCCTTGCACGCATTATCATGTCGTTCGAGATCCCAGTCTTTCTCCATGGCGATAGGTCTTCATGTATCCAACGAAAATATTCAGGGCATACTTGGGTTGATGATATGTTAGTCGACGTGATTTGTGTCTCTGAATTACTTAAAGGACAGGTAAGAGTCAGGTTTCCAAACAAGCAACTAACTGGAGGGGTTTCTGTTCTCTTTGTGTGTTTTGAGGTTACTACTTCTTCCTTTTTGCTGAAACTATTTGTGATCATAGACTGCAAGAGTGAACATAAAACATGAGCGTAAAGAGGTAATTGAAAGAAGAAAAAAAATACCAAGCACCAAATTATTCTCCTTCAAAAAGAACAGTACAAAAATACATTAGATTATGTAGCCCAAAGCAATACTATGTCAGCTTTGGTTTATGTGTTGCTATTTGTTTGCACATCGATTATCTGTAATGCACGTTTTTGTAAAGTAATTATTCTTTCGTAGCGTTGATTAATTCCAGTATTGTACTAATTATTGGTAATGTATTTTTTTGTAAATTAATTATCCTTATATAAAGTGTTTTTGTGCATTGGATATAGTCTAACCTTGATAAACGAATGTTCGATAATGAATAACCTTGTCAAATGAATATTTTTTTCTCGATCTTGACTTGGTAAAAAGGTTAAATGAATAAATTCGCTAAATAAATTACAGAATAATTATATTTGAGTTCCAAATGAATACTCCCTCCGTCCCTAAAAGATAGGCAGGTTTGTGTGTAAAGGGAGTAATTACTAACTTTTCATTCAAAAGATATATATATTAGACTAAAATATTTCATTCATTCAATAATGTCCATATAAGAAGTCATTTCTCTTCATCCCACCTAAACCAAAATGTACTAGGCCATTAATTTTTATAATACATGCACAACTTCTAGAATGTTTTGCTAGCGTTGTAAAAAGTAATTTTTTTATGGCAATTACTGTCATTTGATACGACATTATTGTTGTAATAAGGTAGGTGATTCCATAACTGTCACTTTCGTTAAAATCGATGGTTTAAAAAAAGTTCAACGTCTATCATAATCTATAAGTTACTTAAAGATGACATCAGTTAATAAAATGAAAAAAAATACTCTATAAATGAATAAATATATATTTTCGATAAATATATAACCTTACTAAACAAATACTACTTTTTATAATTCCCAGGCTATTCATATATATTGAAGTTAGACCATTGATTATCTTTTTCATACACTACTAGTTTTATGCTAACTGCTAGTATTTTATGTGTAGTGAATTGTTTAATGTATTCGGGAAATGGTTAAATTGTCTATTGAAAAAAAAAAAAACAATACTCCAAAAGTGAGTAATGATAATTGGAAGACAAACTCATGATCTGGTCCAAAACTGAGTTGGACCGAATCGGTCTCAATTTAGGTCAAACACTCAAACCATAATTTTCTCGGTTGCTACAATTGGAAGACAAAAGGGTGTTCCACAGTTTTTGGAAGAGTCAGGAAGGAAAATCAAACTAAACTAACCAATAGAATGCTAACAACATGACGGGCCCCACAAGTTAAAATCAAGAAAAGATTATTAAATCACCCGATAGTATATAGTCAATAAAATATGATGCCACCCCAATTATATCCTTCAAACTAATCAAAATCAAAGTCGCCACCATGACTTGGCCGCCAGCAACTGCTGAAGTTACTGCTGGCCGCAAGTGAAGGCTGATCGGCCATTTTTTTCTTAGTGTGATTTCTAGATGGAGAATCACAGATTAGATATAATTCAATTCATCAACCTTGCAAGATATGTTTTCAGCTTAATATACACTCTACAAAAACATCAATATCGTAAACAGAGAAGAAGTCGTGTCAAGTAAAAACATCTTGTTGTGAAACCCTAACTGATTTTTGTTAAACAAAGTCATTTCTGGCTTCCTTAGGTTAAGGCGACTAATCAGTTTCGGTTGAGAGAATGAGTAGACAAACACGAGTAAGCAAGATTCTAATACCCTTTTGACGAAAGTTCATAAGTAAATGTTTGATTATGATAGGATGGAGAAGAGATAAACAGAAGAAAAAGATTAACAAAAACGCAGATAGAAGAGAAAGAGATAGCTTACCACATCGAGTTGGAGGTAATAAACATAGAAACCAACAGAAAGAATGAAGAAGAATAGGACCGTTGAAGTTATTATTTTTGTTGTTGGCGCCATATTGATGATGATTTGTATCCACTCCCAATCTCCTGTCCAATCTGATTTCTTCACATATTAATCGTAAAACAACTGTTTTATTTGATTATGGACTAACTTTGCTTTGTAACTCAGAAACATCTAATAATATTAGAACTTTACTCTCTTTGAGTTGTTCTCCGAGAAATATGGATTGCTTTTGTTGGAGACGCAAAAATGAGAACTACAAACAAACTAGGGAACAAGATTCTTGAAGGAAGGGGGTGGGTAATGAATTATATATATAGACTATAAAGTAAATTAGGCGTGGAAAAGAATCCTCTAAACCAACGAAAAGTGGCCAGGGGGATCTTGTAACATGTAGCTATTTGTATAATTGCAATTTAAATTGTAACATGTACCTAGCTAATTTATATAATTGCAATTTAAAATCGAATATTATATGACAAAATTCCTCATGACGTTGGCGCAAGATTATACGATTTATTATGGTTCAGTGATTTCCACCTACTCCGGTAAGAAGGAAGAGAGAGTTGGGAAATCGATCCCCCACCGTAAAGTTTCTAGCTAATTGTACAGTAGGGTTTCGCGGATTGGATCCAGCAGTGAAGGTAGTATGACTATAAGGGTATGGATCCGACTATCGTGTATCAAATAGGGAAAAAAAAAAGGGAAAAATACGGTTTAGTCCAAAACCCCATCCAAATATATTAGTTAGTCCCGACCTATTCAACTAGGTGTACAAATTAGTCCTTTTTCATTGAAAGTACACAAATAACATGCGATTTACAATTTAGTCCAAATATTTACGATTTAGTCCAAAGTGACTCCATGATGATGTCGGCAATTTTAAATAATATAAAAAGAATTAAAACAATTTATCTTTCTAACAGTTTCTTCAAAATTCACAAACTTTATATTTTCGGAAAGCTCTTTCCGAGAGCTACAAAAAGAGTACCGTATGACTATATAATTCTCATTTTTAAAAAATCTTAGTTTACATTGGCGTACAAACATATACATGTCTACAAAAATCCAAAAAATCAAAAGACAAAACAAGGTGCACCAGTTTGTACACCAACATAGCAAAAATAGCATTGCAAGTTGAATCTCATACGATAACAAGTTAGCTAGGTGATCCATGCCCAAGGGTTTACCGAACGCTCCTCTCATATCGAGTTTGAAGCCCTTTCGCGGCTCCGTCACATGAAAAAGCATCTTGTTGATACGCAAGACATGGAAATGATGTATTTATCTTGTTCATCTATACATACAATGACGAAGAGGACAAAGTGGTCGGCCACGAGAGATCAAACTATTATTTCATGAAGTTTTTAAGCTACTAGGAATCTAATAAAATAGCAAAATAATTATACGGTGGGAGCTATATATTGGTGACTCGTAAGCTAAAATACCGGTTTTGTAGCACGATTTCTAACTTCTTTTCACCTAGGCCTATATAATTGAGTAATCAGCATTAGCATGAATCTTGGGTAACACATTGATAAACCATCCAGGTTCTTACTGAGGCTCTGACTCGGAAAAAAATGATTATACTAACTTACAAGTATGAGCTTAAATCTATTCATCTGTCTGCAGAGATTATTTTAATAAAAGCTGTTCGAAAATGGCACTAAAGCAACAACAAATATCCTAGAATGTACATTATCTTTGCCTAAGAGATGTTACAGGATCTAAATTTCTAATGAGAGGACAACTTTTGATGGTATAAGATCACGGTAACTTTTGATGTTTTGTGGTATAAAAATCAATATTTAACCACAAAAATGCACATTCTAATGAGATAACACAATAGTGTACAACTTTGTACACATCTATAGAAAATCCAACACCTGTACAATTAGTGCTTTCCTAATTTTTGGTTTGTATACATAAATATGGTCTACAAGTGTACAACTATTTACACCTAAATAATCAACATTTGGACTACTATGCACACCTAAAAACATAATATGTGTACAACTATGTACACATTAGTGCTTTCCCTAATTTCTTAGACTTCAAAATGAATAACATGTATGCGACTATGTACACTTTAATAATCAACACGTGTAAATAAAAATGAAAATGAAACCACCAAAATCAGGAGAATTTAATTGGTTGAATCGGAACATCTAGGCGCTAAGTGATAAAAGACAATTCTTCGATATACAAACAAAAACGGATGATGGGCATATGGTATGTATTTAAGAACAACAAGCTTTTAGCAATTCTTCAAGTAGTTTTATGCAAACAAAACTAATGATGGGCATTAAGTATGTGTAACAAAGCATTTTGCAAACCTTTATGTAGTTTCGACATGAGCCAAGTTCTCTGGAACTCCCGGCTCGAGGTGGTAAAACTTTGGCGCCAAATTCAAATTAACAGGCCGGACTTACTCTCCATTGACAAAAGGATCACGAAACAAAGAGAATACAATCACAAGTTATCAACAATACAACTACTGATCGAACAAAAACTAAGTACATGTAAAACAGAAGAAGCAAATATCAACAGAGAGAAACACATAAAATAAGTGTACAATTATGTACACATTAAAAATCAACATGTGTACAATTATGTACACCTTAGTTACTACTCTATGAATTGCTGGTGGGAACCCATTTAGATGAGGACATAACAAACACATGTGCCACGTCTAAATCGTTCCATCTCGTTCACCTGGTAAGAGAAACTTCTGCACAATCCTTCATTGCATCAACAACTGTTTTATTTGCATCACTTTTTCCTCCCTTAAAACCAAATCAAGTACATTTTAGATTTGTATTTCAATAACAATCAATCTACAAAATTGATGCGGTCGATTCAAGTATCAATCTCGGAAAAAAAAAAAAAAAAAAAGGAGAAATTTGAAGAACAAAACTAAACCTAGAACTGAGGCTGGAACCATCAAATTCTTACTACCGAAAAACAATATATGCATAGATTACACAAGTTCAAGTTCACACAAAAATATGAACTAGTGGTGCATAATGTACACTTATATTAGAAAGAGAATACCTTCTCAACAAGCTGCTGGTTTCACCACTACCTGGATTTGCATGTCTCTCCACGCAATTCTGACCCTCAATTTTTTAATAAACACATTATGTTCTTAGATTTACAAGTACAAAAAATGATGAGTAACATTACATTCATTAAGGTGCATTATTATGTACACATGTAATTTGTCACATGTGTACAATAATGTACACCTATATTATAGGTGTACTAATACGTACATATGTAATTTCTGTCATAACCAGCGATCGGTGACTCATAGCATCATTGATTCGACATCAAGAAATGAAAAAAGATTGTTCACTAAAATTTGATTAAGAGTCCTAGAGTGGGCTATTATCTACACATGTAATTTTTATCACATGTGTACAACAATATACACTTATATCACAGGTGTACCCATATGTACACATGTAATTTCTGTGACAACAATCAGTCAGCGACTTTCAATAGCAGTTGAGCACTAATATGAACAATAAACATGTGTACAAAAACTAATAGTAAGCATCATTTTTTGTTAATAATGAATGCTACTGATGAGAGTATAAAAACTATCTAGAAATGAACAATAAACATGTGTACAACTATGTACACATTGACAATAAACATGTGTATAATCATGTACACGTTAATAATTGTTATGAAATCCAACTAAAAAGATAAAATCATAACTACTTTATCGACTAAACTTTTCCGTGATTGGAAGGACCACGATTAGGGCCTTGATCTTCATGTTGTCTTGAGGTCTTGACTTTATAGTAGAATCGGCGAGCAAAGATTAAAGACATAGAACAAATTATCCTTAAGGTGATGGTCCCGGGGAAAAAGACCTCTCAAAAGAGAAGGAATATATGCACAAATTTCGGAAAACAAAGGATTTACAACACTAGAACTGGTACTTCTGTAAGAGGGATGGTGAGGAACCTAAGTCGATAAACATATTTGTGCCAAATTAGTAGTTGTGTTGTTGTGGCTTCAAATCCAAGACTACAACAGTTCCTTATAGATAGCCCATCACCAACTACACAAGCTAGAGTTAAACAATAACACAAGTGCACGATTGAATTTCAAATAGCATACATCCTATTATTTGTATCGACTATTCTATTCGTTATACCACTTGCTTTGAAGGTGTCAACAATTGGTTTTCAATCAAATTATGATGGTGAGGCCACACAAGAAACAAAACAGAGATTACTAACTCTAAATAATAGTCAACTTAAAATGTACTACAAAACAAACCACGAAGTATCCAAATGACAATATATTATCACAAAACTCATTTGGTAAAAGTAGTATCAACTACAAACGAAGGAAAAATCAAAGCTATTTTGCCTACTGAACAACAAAGTCAACCACACATTAGGAAAAAGAGATTGACCTTAACTTTTTCAGAACCTATGATTTTTCTAAGTTTAATTCCAAGGGAAAACATCCCGAAATTAAATCAAACATAAAATCAAAGAGAACTTGACTCAATTTGAGATATCCAATAACATAATCATAAGCTCGCAGCTAATTGGAATCCTTAGAGGGCCAAAAAGTGCGGTCCAACCATACCAATTTTAATACAAACATTTCAACCAATACGTTGTATGCATTCAACTAATCACCTAAATTTAATCAACTGTTTTAATCTACCTTTATTGTTAATGTTTGTTAATACAACACTCTAACTAGTATACAAGATAATCTGGGAACAAAATTCTTTCAATGTACTGATATTGTTAGCTGATATGATTGGCAACAACATAATAGCTTGCATCCATGTTAAACTTGTGGGTCCTAAATTAGGGATTTGTGATAATGTCGATGTCAATTACAAAAACTGAGACTTAGCTGATTTGGGTAGAAAACTTATAAATCGGAATGGATAGATGAGATTAAATTCATATATATTAGCAATTGAAATCAACAAAATAATAACAAATTCAATAAAAACAGTTCTTGAACATAGAAAACGTAGATCAGAACTCGAAGGAATTGAAATCGGATATGGAACTTACGTCTATTAAGAGATTCAATCATATCTTCTTCGTTCTCCATCGGTTAGTTACAACTAAACTTACTCCTGGAATTTACATTTCAGCGAACTTCATTAACACCGAGAATCTAAGATTTTTGTAAATTGAATGAAGAATAATTGATATAAGATGAGAAAATTGATGAAGATCTGAAGAAATGGAAGATTTCTCATAACCATTAGTTCCATATTAAAGAGAAATGGAAGAATTGCAGTTCTTCGCGGTAGGTTTCATTACTTAGATGGAAGAGTGAAGAAATGAAATAAGAATAAGAACAAATTAGTACTCTAAGTTTTACGGAGGGTTATATTTGTCATCGAAAAATTCGATTCGGACTAAATCGTTAAAAAAGGGCTAACTCGTTTTGGATTTAGTAAATTAGGACTAAGCGTGTACTAGGCACGAGAGGTAGGACTAAAACGTCCAAAGCCCAATAAATATGGGATTAACGTCAATTTCTACAAAAAAAAATCTTTCCCACCACCATAAAGATTTGTAGTAGTTTAGGTGTACAATTGGGTTTGGCGGCTTGTGTCTAGCGGTAGGATCGGTCCAAGTTGTCTAGTTTCGGGTAAAAACCTAAATTCACCTTTAGCATATTAAAAAACAAACACATACAAAGTTGGAGATATAAAATGAAAATTCTTGTGAATAGAGAAAGAGACACAAAATAGGGGAAGAAGAGAGATTTCTATTAATGTGTGTGTAGAATACAAAGGTTTAGAGCAACCACATTGGACGAGTATAACTATAAATATGGTCCAGAAACGAGACACAATTGAAAGGACTAAAGAGTAAATCTAGACTAAAACCAAATCTCGGAGTATATTTGGTCCGAGACCAATACCAAAAAGAAAATTTAGCCGAGCGAAGTTATAATGTACGTTTGTTAATAGTGAGATTTTAAGTTCGTTTGAGTTGGAAACGGACGTATATTTTCCGTCCGTGTAGTGAGGCGTACATATAAGTTACGCCTCGGTGAAACACATGTATAAAGTGATCCGATGGATGATGGGGCGGATGTATAAAGTGATCCTGATGTATACTTTTTCCCAAGCGAACATTATATGTGTGCTCGACCAAATTTACTCTTCCACCCTAGTGTAACACCACAGACTAAACTCAAATTTGGTCGTTTTTTTTTTGTCTTTGGTCTATGGTTTTAATCGCACCATTGCAGTTGCTCTTAGGACTCTATTTATAGAGTGTACATATTTGGTGTCCAAGTAATAGGGTCCCACTAAAATGGGCATCTACATGATAAACTGTCGTTTATAACACTGCCCCTAGATGACCACTGTATCTAACTCAATGCAACAACTCAAGGCAGTTAACTATTTACGGCCAGGAAGGTTGGGAAAACCAAGTCGTGAATAAGAACTTTCCAGGTCAATCATAAGAAATCCCAGATTTACAGCCAGAATCCATGGAACGACCAGACCGTATTCCACTTTCGGTTGGGTTTCAATCCTTACCAAGCCGTAAATATGAACATTCCCAGCCGATTTAAATACGTCCCAGCCTCAAGCTTATCTGAGATATCTCAGTTCAGATTTACGGCTGGGTCAGGTTTAAAGCAACCGATATAGTAAATACGGTTGTGTGTTTCCATGCTTTCTAGCCGTAAATTTGGGTCAATGCATTGAGTTTTTTGAGGAACGACTAGTTTTTTCACCATAAAGAGACCCTTCTCCACCTTGAATTTGTGCAAAAACTCTCTCTCACAAACTTTCAACCTCTAATTGTGTCATAGTCCGTCTACTAGATATGCGCTTGCGCCAAAACCGACAATTTAAGAGGTGAGTGCATCCATTTATATTTTCTAAACGAAATATCTAAGAAAAATAATAAAGAAAGAAGTAATTGTTAGAGCACTGCTCGATCGAACTTGCAAGCGTTGCTATCTCAAGCTTGTTTGTCAAGTTTAGTTGCCAAAACTATAAGCCTTGATTTCTAGTCTACTTATAGCTAAGTCTCGGATTAGGATAGAATGTGTACTTGAGCTTTAGACTTCACGGTGTTCATCAATTGAAGACGAAGAACTACTAAGGGAAGCTTGTGGAACTTTATCAACAAAAGGTATGTGGAGACTTGAACTCATCTATCACTTAAAAGTCTATATACTTTATCTCCTATTTGAGATAAAAGTCGTACAGCTATATAGACTTCGATTATACACATTATTTGATATTTCAAGCTGAGTTTATCCCGCTTATGTGTTTCTAGAAATATGTGTTGGTAAGCTTTCGCTTTAACCAAGTTCATCTTTTATTCTTGACTAAATTCAAAGATGATCATGTGAAAATTGCACTGGTAACATCTTACATGATTTGTGTGAGACAATCATTTGGTGTAGACTCGGAATGTTTCATATTGATCATTTGATCACTTGAAAATCGCTTTGAAGCTAATAGTTTGTGTGAGACATCTATTGTCGTCTTCTTAGAATGTTTCAATGATTGAAATGAGAGTTTAGAACAATTGACCTATGATTGGATATAAGCATAGTATGCGTACTTGCATACGTGTAAGTCCAAGTCAGAACCTAGTATGCATACCCATTGTCGTCTTGGTGAAGTCGATTGAAGTCGAGAACCTTAGTGTGCATACCATTATGCGTCGGCATAATAGTTCAAGTCCGGGAATTCAGCGAGTTTGGATGTGTACAACATATGCTTACACGTTTGCATCTTTGTGAACACAATCCATGTCCGGCTACTTTGGTATGCGTACTTGTTTGCATACTTGAGTGGGTTATGTTCTAAGATCAGTTTGTTCATGAACTAATACATTTATATAATAAGGAATGTAATCTTTTGTAAACCGTGGCTATAATGTTCATGAATTGATTCGAGTGAATCAAAACCGATTTGGCTTTAATTGTGTCTTGTATACGTCTATGAGAATATAAACAATTGAACAACTCTATAACTAGTTTCATTTGAGTCGAGTTGAACTAGTTGTGATAAAGATGAATAAGGTTTATATGAAAGTGTTCATATGGCTAACTTGATTAACTGTTGTTGAGCCAACTAAGTGTACACATTTAGTTACGGTTACCCATATCTAAATGAACGTACATTTCATTTGTGTGTAACAAGCCAAGACCATCTAACGGTTGTAAGATATTGGATTGATCTAATCAGGTGTTTATCTAACGGTGAATATTGAATTCTTTGTTATCAAGGTAACATTGATTACAAATCCTGATTTGAAGATTATATAATGGATAACTCTACCAACTAGGAAACTTAATCTCCACACCTCTTGTGTGATACCAGTTGCGACTAGAGTCGATTCTCTTTTAACCTAGGTTTTTCTAAAACCATTAGAAGTTAACGACTTAAAGACTTCATTAGGATTATGAAGCCAGACCCAACTATTTTCTGTTTTTCTACAAAAGGTAACACTTTTAAGCTATCGAGTTCACAACATAGTATCTAAATGAAGTTGCATTTCATTTGTGTGTGACAAGCTAAGTTCGATCTAACGGTTGAAAGATATTAGCTTGAGTCTAATCGAGTTTTTCATCTAACGATGAATATTGAATGCTTTGTTACCAAGGTAGCATTAATTTCAAACCCGATTTGAAGAATATATAAGGGAGAACTCTAGCAACCGGGGAACCTAATCCCCACACCTCATGTGTGATACTAGTTGCGACTAAGTCGTTTCTCCTTTAGCCTAGGTTTTCTAAAACCATTAGGTTAACGACTTGAAGATTTCAATGGGATTGTGAAGCGAGACCCAACTATTTTCTCTATAGTTGCGTGTTACGATCTTGCTCTATTCTATCTTATAGAGTATTATGTTCTCTAAGATTTGCTCGAGATTTATTCTCCGATAGGCAAGATAAAAAGTAGTCACAAACATCTTCGTCTCATCGTTTGTGATTCCACAATATCTTGTTTCGCTACCATACGATTAAGATTATTGTGAACTGATTGATATTACTTGGGTGTTCTTCTAGAATATAAGTGCGGTGTATCAATCGGTTCCTGTTCACCTTGATTTATCAAAAGACGGAACAAAACTCGTAGGTATTTCTGTGGGAGACAGAATTATCTATTTAATAGACTTTTATGTGTGAGACCGATTTGTTTATCAAGTCTGCGGATTTGGGTCGTAGCAACTCTTAGTTGTGGGTGAGATCAGCTAAGGGAATCAAGTGTGCAAAATCCGACATGGTTCTAGAGGAGTATATAAGGAACGCGACTGTATCTTGATAAGTGTGAGATTGGTTAGGGATCAACTAAATTCAAGTCCGAAGTTAACTTGTAGTAGGCTAGTGTCTGTAGCGGCTTAATACAGTGTGGTGTTCAATCTGGACTAGGTCCCGGGTTTTTCTGCATTTGCGGTTTCCTCGTTAACAAAATTTCTGGTGTCTGTGTTATTTCTTTTCCGCATTATATTTGCTTATATAATTAAAATATCGCAGGTTGTGCGTAGTTCAATCAATTAGATAATCCAACCTTTGGTTGTTGATATAAATTGATTGACACTTGAACATTGGTCCTTGGTACCGTTCAAGTTGATTCGGATAATAATTAATCGGGCTCGTGGATTTCTATCTTTTGATTTCTTTGATTACATTGTGAAAGAGAGATACAACTCTTGGATATATTTCCATTGATTGGGTATGACTGTCTAGTTGATTCTCTTGGAATTATATTGGAGTTTGTCCATCTGATTTCCTAAACGAAATATTGGGTGAGGTTGTTAGACCCCGCCTTTTCAAGCTAGTATCGGAGCAGGCAAACACGTTTAAGACCTCATAAGTCTGTGTTTTTAGCAATCTAACTCTATGGACAAGTGCTATCTCTATAAACGTATCACCCGGTCTTCGATGGCTCCAATTACTTATGGTGGAAAATTGTTATTTATGCATTTATTCAAGCGCGTGATTTTCAATCATGGGTTCGTGTAGTTAATGGCTATGATCCTCCGGTTGTTACAGAGAAGGCGATGTAACTGTTCCAAAGGATATTGGCGATTATGATGCGGTCGAGATTCTTGCTGCTATAGTAGGGTAAAAACTGGTTCTGCTGAAAATGGTAAATTGGGTGTGCCGCTGACAAACGAATCTAAACCCTAAACAAATGTACTGCACATGAGTACTTTAGATTCGAGATCAATTTGTACAATTCTGGCCTAAACCAAGAAATGGATGTTCCAGTCTTGCTTCGGTCACAAAAAATGAAGGAGAAGGGTTGATCTTAGGGAGGAAGCAAAGAAGGTGTTGAGATCATGAACTATGAAAGCGTGGTTGTTTTATGACTTGTATCAGAATGTAGAACCCGCTTGCAGAATGTAAGCTATAAGTTCTTGGTATTTTCTGGATACTTACGTTAATGAACTCTTGTCGGTTGAAATAGATTGAAAATCTATTTATACAAGTCATAGTCGAACACACACTGATCTCATAGGAATATCTTAATCCTGACACTTCGGGAAACTCATGCTGCTCAGCTACAAACGAACATTAGTTTTCATATCATGTCAATATTAAGAGTTCAGCTGTGGACATAGCATGGGGAAAATACTCAGCAAGCCATGCATTAGTGAATAATGCGGGTAAGAGATAAATAAAATTTGCAGAATATCTGGGATTTTTTGCAACCAACACTATTCTGAATAAATTTCATATATAAGTATATTGAATTGATCAATACATATGTAAGAAAAGAGTCATAGGCACTCATCACTTTTAAATGGATCTCTTTCTTTGCAGAACGACGGCACATTAACTACGGGGTTTTACAATTTTAGCCCTGAACTAAAAACCACCATCAACATTAAGTCCCCTGCTTAGCACGTAACAGTGACATTTTTGCGGGGTAAGCACTAGATGGTGACAGATGAAAATTCATGAGAATAGTTAGACAGACGTTACCAGGATAGAGGCCAGCTTGGTCTTTGAGCAGGACATGTTTAATGAAACGTCGAGGCAAATAACAATCACCCATCTAGCACGTTGATGCCGAGAACACTAAAAAAATGATGTATTTAAGTAGTGGAGCCTCAACTGATGAGTGTTAAGGCAGTTGAGCCTTGAATACAAAGATGAGTGTTGAGGTCGTGGAGCCGTCAGCACTATGAGGTGTTGAGGTAGCGATGCTTGACAACACGGGTAAGTATTGAGGAGGTTGTGCGTCCTAACACTAAGATAAAGATGTGTTAAGGCAGTGATGCCTGACAACACAATAGTGAGTGTTGAGATTGCTATGTCTCAACACTAAGATGAAAATGTGTTGAGGAAGTATGCCTGACAACACAGTAGTGAGTGTTGAGGAATTGCTACGTCTCAACACTAAGATGAAAATATGTTAAGGCAGTATGCCTGACAACACAGTAGTGAGTGTTGAGGAATTGCTTCGTTTCAACACTAAGATGAGGATGTGTTGAGGCAGTATGCCTGACAACACAGTAGTGAGTGTTGAGGAATTGCTACGTTTCAACACTAAGATGAAAATATGTTGAGGCAGTATGCCTGACAACATAGTATTGAGTGTTGAGGAATTGGTACGTCTGAACACTAAGATGAAGATATATTGACAAAGTATGCTTGACAACACAGTAGTGAGTATTGAGGAATTAGTACGTCTCAACATTAAGATGAGGATGTGTTGAGTCAATATGCCTGACAACACAATAATGAAAAGACGAGGGTACCCAAATATACCATAATCTTAAACTTTTCCACCTATAAGTCCTCTTACCGAAAGTGATTGTCTATGTACTGAGTCGAGACAATACAACTAATCAGTATTCACACTTTGTTTGATCGTCTATGGATACGAGATCGAGACAATACAACAATCAAAGTGTGATTACTTGATAATAGGTTCGGACTTAACCAAACTCTATAGAATCACTGTCAAGTAATACATAGTTAAGGTTTGTGTAATTTACTTTAAATTATAATAAAAAAATTATAATTGTGGAAAACAAAAAGTAAATGGCACAGCAAGATTTTGTTAACGAGGAAACCGCAAATGCGGAAAAACCGGGACCTAGTCGAGTTGAATACTCTCATAATTAAGCCGCTATACAAAATAAAACCAACTTCGTATAGTTGAGACCAGGCAACTAAACCTATAGTTCACCTAGTTTCTTCAGTATCCTTTTGCGCTTCCAACATTAGATAAGTGCACGCACTAGAACAATTCCTTTGGATCTAATTCCAAACGAGTAAAGGAACATAAATGCGTTAGGTAACAACTCTTATTTAATCTCGGTGATATGAGTTAGACAAAGGCTCTTTTGTTTATTCCAATAAATTACTTTGTCGGGTTTAGATCTATCTATCCAACAACTACAAAAGTAGAAGAGTTTAGATATTGCAATCAAATATAGAATCTACCAAGATACTATATAATGATGCCGATTTACGCAACTAATCAATCAAATCTATCAAGGATAAACCGATTATAGTTGGATCCCAGGGCGATCAAGTTTTGTGCACACCAAAGATTATGAAACCAATAAGAAATCTTCTTTGTCTTCAAATCTTCTTTAATCTTCAATAAACACCTGCACACCACACCTTGAATCTCTTGTGATCAATCACGCACAGAACGGAGTCTGTTAACAATGGATTATCACAAGACGTTTTTAGATCTACAAACAGTTCTAAAGATCCCGTTGATACTTCGATCTAGTTTGAGTGAATCTTATATCAAAAGAGAAGATTCTCAAGAATAAACAAAATAGGTGCAATCAAAGTTCAACAAACGTTATTCAATCAAATCAAATCGAAAACTAATAATACTGCAATTATCTAGTTTCCCACCAACGGTACTCGTAGAGCTTCTTGATCCCACGGAAGTCTTTAAACGAGCGATCGTAAGAGATTTCACCTAATTAGGGTACTTTCCTCTCCGAATAGACGGCTCCACCATTAACAACACAACAAGGTAGTTTTGTTGGCTCTTAGGATAGTTTGCACGAAATTCAAACTTGGGTATTTATAGAACAAGGAAGTTTGGACACCAAGGAATTTCCAAAACCGAAATATTCTTAAGATATGCAATAAATACCCAAATCGGTTTTCATAATTCCTGGAAATGCTCTGTCCAATATTAACCTAAATCTCACTAGAAAATCTCCAATTAGTAAATGTACATTACCAATTTTTATTTTCCAGAGATATGCATTTTAATTTACTTTGGTAATTAAAAGCATATAAAATTAATAATCTTAATTAAAAGATTCTCAATTTATTTCGGTCCGGGATCTCCTTGAGTTATTGAGGAATATCTTTGAACAATAAAAGATAAGAATTACTGAACATGTTCAAATTATATCTCCATCTTTTTCTTCGTTAATCATTTTTCATATTTACAATTTTGGAACCGATTATACCAAACTTCCAAACAAGTTTAGAATTGGTTCATCGACTTCCAAGAACTATGTGATTGGTCAAATATCAATACACTAATCATGGGTTTACGGTTCTACCAAACACAAGGATCGGTTCTACCTTAATATGGTTAATTGGGACCAGGTTACATCGATTACGAGGATCGGTTACATCAATTACCATGACCGGTTACCATATTCTCATGGTATTACTTGTGATCGGTTACACTAGTCACTAGGATCAGTTACACTAATTACCAGGACCGGATACGCCAATTACAAGGATCGATTACAACTCTTTTGTGATCGGTCATACCAATTACCAAGATCGGTTACACCAATAACAATTATCGATCATACCATCTAAGGTGATTACTTAGGATCGGTTACACTAATAAAAGTCATACCAATACATAAGTCGAGCATTGTGACTAATTTTACCAAAATACATAACAAGTAATGATCGGTTCTACTAACTCACACATATTGGTAATCCAAAGATATGCAATGAATAACAATACCAATAAGCCTAGCGATTTCCCTTTCGATTCATAAAACAATTTCATGAATGTAGTTCCTTTAAACAAATGTAAACATTGTTTCATAGGATGAAATCTTCACCTTTACCCATACACATAATCACAATAGCATTCATACGATTATGTCGATGTCTTATATCGAAGTTCAAAAGATAAGCGTTATACTTCGTATTCTAATTCCTTAACACTATGTCTACTAGAGTATAATCATTCACAGCTTCCGCGATTATGTTTTCAATATAGCATGACTTGAAAGATACGTTAGGAACGAAACAGTTCAAGTCACAATATTACTAACCTCAAGAGGAAGGATGATGTCGTCGATGTAGCTTGTTACTTCTTCACATTCTTCAAGTCTTGAGTAATACTTGTATGTCTCATATCCTAACCTTTCTAGCCTAACATATACGAAGTTGTCTCTAGTATATAATCAAGCGACTCTTTAATTGATTTTTGATTCACTAAAATATGACAACCAAAATTGACATACCAACGCTTGGTGGGTTCAAACGAGATATGCTCTAACAACTAAGATAAAAATGTGTTGAGGAAGTATGCACGATAACACGGTAGTGAGTATTGAGGAATTGCTACATCTCAACACTAAGATGAGGATGTGTTGAGGAAGTATGCCTGAAAACACAGTAGTGAGTGTTGAGGAATTGCTACGTCTCAACACAAAGATGAAAATGTGTTGAGGCAGTATGCCTGACAACATAGTATTGAGTGTTGAGAAATTGTTATGTCTCAACACTAAGATGAGGATGTGTTGAGGTTGTATGCCTGACAACATAGTAGTGAGTTTTTAGGAATTAGTACGTCTCAACACTAGGATATTTAAAATTATTTGATATGCCCAATAGATATAAAACATTTTCTTCAAGGATAGTTACTTAGCTCTATCTCCGCTAGGCATGTCCTTTGCGCATGATTGGGCTTTGTGTATATTAGGATCTCCCGTGAGTAAGCAGCATCGACATCAAGATGACGACAGATTGATAGACGGACAAAGTCCCCAGGTATTGATGAGACAAAAAATAGCCGGTTGTAAAGAGAGTTGTTCAACAAGACTTACTTTTGTTCTAATCTGCGAACAAATGTTGCTACAATCTCTCCGATAATTGCGTCACATTTGCGAGTTGTCCATACGACAACAAATAATCTTGATTAGACGACTTGTTAGAGACCCTCTCGGTATAGACACTGGAAAGGGACATACTCCTAGTTTCGCCTTGTTGTCATGTATCCATGAGAACCCCAAAACCATTTCATAATTTGGGTATTCCTTAACAATATGAAGCTTGGCGTATGTTAGGGCGTCTCCTATCTTGATTTCATGATTGATGTACCCATATGCACTTTTGGGCCCCCTTCTGAGTCGGGCAGTGAACAACTTCTTGCTTTGAAATCCATGCATCTCTCAGAGTCTAGATGGTGACAATGTTAAAGTCAGAGGCCGCATCAATCAACGTGATATCGAACTCGACACCTTTCATATGAGTAGTGGTTAGGAGTCCCCAGTTGCATTTACCAGTCGTACTTTCCAGGAGAGGTTGGGATTTGGGAGCAGCTTCTCTGGCTGGAAACAGACGCTTCCCTGATACAACACGGTTGAGGGCTGCAAATATGTCTTGACGTTGCGCCTTGCAGAAATAGAGAATCTCACATAAATGCTCCATCATAAACTATGCGATTTTGTGGACTGAGTCCCAAAAAAAAATCATGCGACTCCCGAAGACGGAAGAGGATCTCTGTGAACTCCCTCGGTGTCCAGTTGAAGCTCCCGCATCTACCTTCTCTTTGAAAATGTGTTTTAATTTGTTCTGATCCTTTGGTGGGGTGATTGGCGAACCTATGGTAACGGCAGTGTTGGGGTCTTCCATTTCTTTCTCGGTAGGTGGACGTACGAGACAAGGTAGCTCGATTGCATCATCTTGAAACCATGCCTACAGGAGCTCAATTACCTCTTCGATTGTAAATGGGAAGTTTGGAGCAGCCTCTCTAGTTTCTTGTTGCTGTGCAGGAGTCTTAGTGGCAGCCTCCCGGGGTTGAGTTGTCTGTTGTGCTGGCACCGCACGTATGTGTTGTTGTTCCACAACTGGTTGAGTTGTATTTCCTACTTTACTTACCACGCTTACAAAGGGTTGAGTATTGTATTATTTGTTGACGAGGCGTCTGCTTCCTCGAGTCTCGCGTGCATCTTCATTCCTGGCGGGCCTGGTTGTTTCCAGAAATGCAGGTGTTGTTATGGCCAGAGCGCTTAGCGGCTTCATGGAGTTCGGAGAATGCAGGCGTGGGTTCTCCCGATGTAAACGATAGACAGGTACTATGCCGTTGATGCATAACTCTACCAATTGTTGTTCAGTCACATTTGGATCGTGACAATCTAGCGCCTGAATTTTGAATCTCTTGACATAATCATTTGGATGCTCATTATTTCGCTGAAACATTCTTCCCAAGTCTGACAAAGTGATTTGCTTAGACACAAAGAAATATTTCTTGTAAAAAGCGTTAAACATCTCACACCAATTGGTTATGCTGTTTGGTGCAATGTTATTGTACCAGGTGTAAGCTCTTCCCGTGATAGATTTTTAGAATTCTTTCAGGCGGAGAACGTGGTTGTATTCATGCTCTCCTAGTGATTCCAAAAAATGAGAAATGTGTTCACGAGCATTACCAGTACTGTCATAAAAGGAGAATTGAGGATAAGAATATCCTCTTGGAAAAGTAACTCTTTGCACATGAGGAGGGTAAGGAGGTTGGTGTTGTTGAACGGTGGCTGAACCTTATTTTCCTCGATTTTGGATGAATCGTTTCAGATCTTCACGGGTGAGGAAATTGGATTGTTGATTTCTTTCCGATTAACGTTCAGAAACCACACGAGATTCTTCATCTATAAAGGCTCGCCATGTTGAAGTGTTTGCACCAGGAATCATGAAAGCGTTACCTGCCTGCTCCGTTTGATGTTGACGTTGCTACTCTGGTAATAGCCGCTTTGTCAGTGTCTTGAGAAAAGTGATTACCTCCTTCTGGGTTGCAGCCATGTCCGTCTGAGCTCTAGCAAGGACTTCCTGCCTCTTCATTAAATCAGCAATGGTTTTAGGAGGTTGATTATCACGGATTCTTCTAGCATCCTGTCTTAACTGAGGAATGGTAGTAGTTCTGGTGATGGGAGACATCACACCTGAAGAGGTGTTAGGAGAGGTGGTAGCGTCTTTGGCTCTTGTGATATGAGGTGTTACACCCGAGCAGGTGTTATCAGCGCCAGTGATATTTTTTTTAGGAGATGTAACAGCAGGGAGCGTGTTCACAGCGCCGACAGGGGTTGCATTTATGGCATCAGTAGGAATAGTGGCACCAAGAGTATTGTCAGCGCCATCAGCATCAGGATCGGTTACTGATCCAGACCTAAGATCCACCATTTTGAAATTGAGAAAATCAAGATGAAAATTGAGAAATTGATTTTGCAACCGAGAGATTAATATCCCACTATGATCGCCAATTTGTATTAGGGTAAACACTGGTTCTGCTAAAAATGGTAAATTGGGTGTGTCGCCGAGAAACGAATCTACACCCTAAACAAATGTACTGCACAGGAATACTTTAGATTCGAGAGATCAATCCGTATAATTACGGCCTAAACCAGAAATGACCGTTCCATTCTTGCTTGGTCACAAAATGAAGGAGAAGGGTTGATCTTAGGAGGAAGCAAAGAAGGTGTTGACATCATGAACTATGAAAGTATGGTTGTTTTATGATTTGTATCGAGAATGTAAAACATGCTTGCATAATGTAAGCTTTAAGTTCTTGGTATTTTATGGATACTTGCGTCAATGAACTTTGTCGGTTCAAATAGATTGAAAATATTAATACAAATCATAGTCGAACACACACTGATCTCATAGGAAGTGGAAGTAGTTGAGCAATGGAGAAGTTGGGATCGTATAAAATGGTGAAAACTACGTCCCTATCATGAGGGGAGGACTAGTTAGTTTTACACCCACTACTTATCTACTTCCACTAATTGTCCGCCTTTCACGACACTTTCTCATAATGGGCGTGTTGCACGCCGCACGCACGTAAACCGCTTAAGACCAATACCACTGATGAACATCCCCCGGTTTGTGACATGTTTGATGTCTCGAGTATTTTGTAGAAAAATATGTAGCAAGTTGCTGAGCGGGTCTTGCTTGTAAGACCTAATTATTTAGACCAATCACGCACAAACTAGGCGGCAGGCAGTCATATGTGACAAGTCAATTTGTGAGACTTGCCACAAAAAATAGCACACAATGCTTTTAGGTCAAATAATTAAGTTATTTGTGAAATCGATATTATAAAATATCGTTTGTAATCGATGCATATAAAGCATCGCTTTTAAGTAAGCAACTCAAAATAATCGATGCTCATGAAGCATCGTTGTATAGAGCCTGTTTTGGTTAGTCGTGTAATTCACGATCTTAAAAGGAGCGTGGCCGACCATCTTTGAGCAGCTGCCAGAAGATGTTCGTGGTTAAAGATAAGGTAGTTGATCCTCATAGAAAAGGATGGCCGGCAGCCATTATGACATCTCATTGGTCGGCCCAAATTAAATCTAAACTGGTTAAATCAGCTAGCCAAGTTGGATGGTTGATATGATTTGTGGAGGTTTATGTTAATTTGTGAAATTTCGGAATCAGAAAATTCAGATGTGAGACCCGTACTAAAACTGCTGTAGAATTCTCATACGAACTCGGATTTTGATGATCCGCCCCTCCATTCTTATCTGAAAAGAATTTCCTATCTTCTTACGGAGGAATATTTAGGTTTTGAGATCGTTGAGGAGGTGAAAACATCTCGACATTAAAAAATCAAGAAGAATTCAGGAGGAATTCTGTCAGTTTTCGGCCATGACCTAGTTCGCCTTTTAAGCTGTATCTTTTAGCTCGTTAATCCGATTGATGTGATTTTTTAGTATGTTATACTAGACATCCATACTAAACTTTTGTCGTGTATGTCTGATACTCAAATTATTTACCAAATGCTCTAGCTGTTCGTCCAATCTTTGGTGAACTTTTGGATATCGTACGACTAATTTGAAGAGATATGATTGGTCAAAGCCAAAGACGGGCCACCGACCACATTTAATTAAAAGTGTAGGTTGAGTCTTTGGAGCGATTTGATTGGATGATGGGAAAGAGGATCCCGCGGACAACAAAATAGAAGAAGGAAGGCCGGCCAAAGAAGGCTCGAGTTAGGGCAAATCGGCCGGCCAAGTGGCGCGGCCAAGCCCTTTCTGCCACTTAGTCACGGTTTCCTCTTTTCTTTCTATATCCCATTTCTAGTAGGATTTGCTCCTACTAGTTCCATGATAGATCAATTTCCTAGTTTGGATAGGTTTAGTCTCGACCAATAGGGATTGAGATATTGCGCAGACCGCAAAAACCTTGTAGGATCATAATATCGCAACGGACAAGGTTCGCGGGATTAATAAACGACGGTGTCGCGAGGGAGTCGCAGGGAGCTAGAATTAATGACGCGATGAATAACGACAAATAAAACAATTGGAATATATGAAACACAGCGAGGCTAAGAAGTGTCGCGAGAATGATACTTGTGCATTTGCGACACTTCGCGAGACATTCCCTAAAATAAAGGATAGCTTAGCTGTCATCCACTACGTATCACCCTATATAAAGGGCTAAATGAGTCTGTTGAAGGGGGGAGATCTTTTTGAATTGTGAAGCAAGTCATTAGGAGAGAGAAAGTTTAAGAGAGTTTTAATTTCCAAGTGTAATTCTATTGTACTGTGTAAACATTTCATCGAATCAATTAATAAATATTTCTTGATCACACATCTTTCAATGGATTAGTCAAGCAAAACTGAGTAAGGGGTGTAGTGTGGGATTTCCTGCAACTACATATGCGCTAGAAACAGGGACTGAGCAGAGATTGACGTAGAAATTGGAAAGAATTTGGATTAACAGAGAAAAGGTTTGGAGAGATACTCAAGAATTCATTGAAAAAGAAAAATGGCTAGAAGAAGAAAGCGTACAAGGGCAACCAACGATTGTAAGAAGAAGTGGGAGACTTGTGAGAAAGGAGGAATGAAACAGGAGAATCGTCAAGGATGAATATGAGAAATGATGGAGAAAATCAAGATCAGCCACCGATCTCCCCAGACAAACGCGGTGGTGGATTATGATAGAGTAAGTGTACATACTTGGAGGTCTGATTACGAAGACGAGAGGGAAGAGGAGAAAGAGATGGTGAACAATGGACAAGGAGGAGGAGAGCAAGGAATGAATGGAGAAATGAATCCAGGAAACGACGAAATCGCAGCGTTAGAAAGATTGAGACAAACCATACATGAAGAGAGACGACTAGAGGCAGAGGAACGAGCAAACTTGACAAGACAGAATCATGAATTGAGGATGGAAAATATGAGATTGCAAAATAGGAGATCAAGAAGTAGTGCGAGATCAAGTTCAAGATCGATTAGGGAAGAAAGAAGGAGAGTTTTACCAACAGAAAAAGAAGAAGAAAACCAACAAGAAACACAAAATCCAAGCACAGAGCATGGCGAGAGAAGAGGGAAATGGAAGATCGTTATATTCCTCACCCTTGTAAATCTTCAAGATGAGCGGAATAGGAAAATCAAGGAAACATGCAACTCCAAGGGCCGAATGACCCGTGCTCTTTGAAGGAGAATAATCTTGCACGGGAGAGAAGAATTGAGAAGAAACCGAGAGATTGAGGATGACATTGAGAGGCACTACATTGAACAAGCACGGCTAGCTCGCGAGAGAGAAAGGATAAGAGCAGAAATGGAAAATCAAGAGATGGAAAGAGGCAATCCGTGAATAACCATGACAACCGGGAAAGAAGGAGGGAACAAAATCGTACCAATAGAAATATTAATGAAGAATATGAGAGGGCGCAGATGAGAGCTGAGAGACAACCAAGAAGAGAGAACAACCGATATAACGGCGTGCGAATTGAAGAAAGAAACGAAGAAGAGCGTCGCGAGGGAAAGGAGAGAAGAAAATAACGAGCAAGAAGGTCAAAACAAAGTACGAGCGTAGAAGGAGAGAGGCGAGCTAAAAAGACCCGGTAGAATCAAATTCCGAGGCAAATGAACAAATCTTAAGAGAACTCAATGAAATGAGAGGATTTACCAACAATAGAAGGGAAGGAGGAAGGAAACAATTGGACGAAGCCATCGCGTAAGCGAAGAATTCCTTCACGCTAGAAGTACGAGATGGGAGGAATACCTCCTAAGTGCAATCTACTGCATTAACCAACATCTTTGATGGAACAACCTGTGCTGTACAACATATCAAGGCTTATATGAGATGTATGTTCTTTGTGGGAGAATCATGATGCTATACTGTGCAAATATTTCGCATCAAGCCTAATAGGAGAAGCACTAAAATGGTTTGAAGGCCTGCCAAGGAACACAATCACATCATTTAACCATTTACAAGCCACATTCTTGGGAGCATACATAAGTAACAACTCCTCACGACCAGGTATTGAAGATGTATTCGGGTTGAAACAAAGGGTTGGCGAGAGCTTAAGGCAGTTGACAATAAGATGGAGGACCATGTGTAGCGAAATGGCAGACGGGTTGAGGAAAGATATCTCATCCTCTCATTTGTGAATGATCTCTTCGCGACTAACTTGTTATACATTCAAATTTTTAGAATCAAAAATACAATCACGATGGGCGAATCAGAGAGTTACGGGAAGAATATATTGCCTTAGAAGAAAGACGAGAATGAAATGAATTCTTATCCAAATCGCGAACACAAGCTCGAATGTCGCGAACGCAAGCTTGTTGCCTCGATTCATAAATACAATGGCGAGCACTTCGCAAGGACAAGCAAGTAAGGAAGGTCGATGAGGGACAAGGGAAGATAGTAGCCATGGGAAGCCACGACCAAGAAGAGTTTGAACGAGAAAGGAACTACTACAACCGTAATGAACAATAATAAGATTCGGAGGCTATATCATGTACAAGAAACTTACGGTGGACGAAGGCAAAATAATCATGCAAGGCAGAGAAGTCGCGAATAGTATGGGAAGAGATTAAGATGCCTCCACCGAATGCTAGTGTGGAAAAGATCCGGGAAGCTATACTTGTAATGGAAGATGTACCAACACCTTGGAACGTGGGAATGGAACCACCACCTACATGACGAAGCCATGAGTTTTGTTCTTACCATCGCTTCCATGGGCATCAAACAAACGATTGTAGAAACATAAAGAGAATTATTCTCGGGATGATTGATCGGGGAAGTCAATCACTTTCTAAAGGGAGAAGAAAAAGACCCGAGACATTACCACCACCACCACCAGAGATGCACGAACGAGTGTCGGCGAAAGGAAAGGAAACATTTGTGATAGTGTTTGGAACAAAAGCTAAAAATTTGAATTGCAACTCTATCGTCCACTCCTATCGCTCAATCGAAGATTTTCATGACAACGTGCTCAGTAGAGTCTTTGCGAGAGATGCTAATGATAAAGAAATAATGAGCCTAGCGAGAACGACGCAGTTAGAAAAGTGGCAAATGAAGACTATTTCTTTCTCTGCAGATGAAGTGCCAAAAGAAAGAGAAACACATGATAGCCCGTTGGTTGTGAAACTAGAGATTAACCCAAAACCAGTTGATGGAGAAGATGATGAAGCGAGAAACCTGTGGGCGATCAACCGAATCCTAATCGACACCTAAGTTCGGTGAATATTCTCTTTTACCATACTTACAAGACGATGGGAGGAAAGGATGAGGATTTGATCCCCTCGACATACAAGATATATGGCTTTAATGGCACCGCAAACAAGCCAAAGGGAGAGGTTCACATGAGAATACCTCTACAAGGATTATCAACCGATGTTTTATTCTCGTGTGGTTGACGTGGAATCCCCTATAATGCATCGATTGGGAGGCCACGGCTTCATGAAATCTTGGGGTCGCATCAACATACCACCAATGTATAAAATTTCCACATCCAAACGGCATTGGTATTATACAGGGAGATTGGAAGGAGTCGCAACAATGTCATGAGGTCGATGTAGAAAGCTGCGAAGAAAGAAATACCAAAAGAAAGGGTTGGAAGCAACATGTAAGAGATGAGCAGAGAAAGGAAAAACTGATGGTAGATGCTATAGAAGTAAGGATCGAACATACCTCGCGAGGTAAATGCCTAGAGACAAGGATAATGCGAATATTATGATAATAAAGAAGCGAAGGGTATGAGGAACAAAAGGCATAAGAAGTGAATAATCAACAAAAATGGGGAAAGAGTAGCAATTGAAGTAATGATGTGCGAGAATCTCACAGCCAAGAGTCAAAAGAGAATTCGGTTAAGAAAGAAAAATGAAAATACAACAAATGAAATGGAATTAAGATACTTCGCAAACAAATAATGAAACATGAATGATTGAATGATTTAACAAATATGAATGAGTAAAAGAATGGGACGAACATTTATGGCGTACACCCTAGTTCGCGAATAACATTTCGTAAGAGGCAAATGTAAGACCTAAAGTGCGTCATATAAGGGGGTATCTCTCGACATGGCTCGGGGGAAGGTTACACCGCTCCCCGAAGCACGAGTCATGAAAATTTGGGGCCCATGAAAGCCTATCCTAAGAGGTACCTTGGATTCCCAACTATATATATAAGGTTATACCCTGGTTGGGCGACCGAGGGTCTCTTCCTAGGAGTCAGTGTATGCTCAAGGCGCCGAGGTACACGGTTGAGCCAGAGTGCCCGGGATGGATGAACCTACCCTGGCCATTCTTGGCAAGTCTTGGCATATGTTGCACTCGCCCGAAGAAAACTCCACTTAGGGTGCAGCCTCGTAACCATAAACCCTATAGGTATAAGGGATAAGAGGCTGCGAAAACAACTGGTTGTTGTTAAGACCGGATGGGAGGAGCTAGTCTTGTATGGCCGATGTTTCGCCTCCTTGAAGGGGCAACCAGGGAGATGATAAGGCGACGCTCTCCATTAGGGGGAGTGTCAAAACAGTACGCAAATGTCATAAGGCTATGTTTTCGCAAGAGAATTTAGGCTTGTCATATTTGTGCAATGATCCTGCAGAGGCAATAATACTAACGCGAGGGTAAGGCGAGATCAATGGGTCTTTACACGAAAGTGTACGGACGTCCTGCGATTTCGTCGCAAGACGGCAATGTCATGGGGCTTTATGTTCGCAAGGATATCTAGACCTGTCATATTGCCGCAACTAAAACATCCTGCAGAGGCAAAAATACTTGGAAAATGATAAGGCAAGATCAATGGGTCTTTACATGCAAGTGTAAAGACGTCCCCGCGATTTTGTCGCAATAAAAGGTGGCGGGGAAAGACCTCTAATTAGGGAGGTCTGACTTGGAAGACCACACGAAAATGATAAGGAAAGGTCAATGGGTCATTGCATGAAAATGTAAAGGCAGCCTGCGACCTTGTCGCAACAACAAGAGACAAAATAAAGACTACCGAAACGATAAGGCGAGACAAGTAGGATTCTTGATCTATGAAGATACCCGCGACCTCGTCGCAACGATACATTTCAATAACAATAAAATTATTATCCAACCAAATACATGGTGACAACTAAAATCTTCCATCGAGAAGATAAATAACGAGCAAGTATGGGAATGGAAGAGATGGAATATTGTTATTCATCTTCTGATGAAAGAGTTATACATCAACAATGTTAGCCAATTATATTACAAAGAAGAACCACCAAAAAGGGGAATGAAGATTGAATTTAGGGGGACAATCCAAGAAGTACACTATAATAAAGAGATACGGGAATGTACGAGATATTAGAGCGACGAAAGAAAACAAAAAAGAATTATCTCTTTGGTGATTCTTCTCTTTCATCCGATTCTTGATCCTATTATTCTCATCGCCGAATTTTCTTCTTCGCTAGCCTCACTATCGAAACGCCCGAGACAGGCGATTCTCGGAACCTTTTCGAAAGCCGGGGATATGAATGCAGAGGGATATTGTGGTCCTTACAAACATACTCCATGGCTCCATTGCGAAAACGAACGGCATCATTATTAAAATTCGCCACTTTGTCGTTAAATTGTTTCTTCAACTTGAAATATTTATTCTCGCGAAGGAGAGACTCTTTGCGAAATGTTCTTTTTCGCTTTCAAGTTCTTCAATTCTCGCCGGAAAGTTCTGGCGAGTTGTTCTTTTTCGATTCAAGCTCTCTAATTCTAACTTGAAGTCTCTTCTCGGATTCTACAAATAAGTAACAACAAGTTAATAATTTACAAGCAATACTACGTAAGTAAGAAGCGATGAAGGTATAATAAGTAACCTTCTCTATCGTATATCATATCTTTAATCAAGGAAGTATGCTCGGCATGAAGACTAACATCAACACCTAGGTTATTCCCGGCATTATCTAAAACTTTCGCAGCCCCAGCGAATTCATCATCACTATTAATAACAAGAAGAGAGAATCTTTTTCTCTTCTCGTTGCTTAAGTATGGTATTACGATGAAGGAGTTCATCTCGTTCAACTTGCACACCAAGAAGAGATTTGTGGAATTCTGCTAACGCCTGTGCACCTCTGTTAGTAATGCGATCATTCTCATCTATGAGATCACTAATCTTCTTCCTTAAAGTTTTGATTTTCTTCTCGGAATCAAGGTACATTCGTTTAAAGCGATTAGTTAAATTTAAACTAGATCTATGTTCGATCTCTAAGAGATGATATTTGGATTGAAGATCCTTTAATGAAAGGAGGCTGGTTTTATTTGAGGAACTACTTAGAGATTGATTGAGATGAGTAAGAAGGACATCATCTTTCATAGGCTCGGAAATGAATGGAGAAGAATGGATTCTTCGGAGAGATTATATACGTCTGCGAAATAATAGTCGACAAAGAAAAATAAAAGATAACGTGAAAAGGATTTGAGAATTGAAAATTACTATACCATAAAGTTGCTTGATTTGAATTCTCAAGAGTAGATACTCTCTCCTTTTGGGAGTCCAGATCGGCTTCTAATTTTTGAATCTTATCGCGAGATGACGCGGCTTGACTTCCGGCTCTTGGGTCTTCTTGTTCAATTGCAAATTTTTCTTTTCAAGATTGCTGCGTCTTCTCTCGAGATCCGAGGCAACTACAAAAGAAGTTTTTCCAACCTATGAAAGAAGATAGAAAAACCGTTAATATATATATATTCAAAAATTTAAAATTAACAGGAAATATGACCGCATGCATACCAAAGACCCAAGTGCGTTCAAGAAGTCGGGAGACACAATTCTAGAGGCTCCATTGAAAGAATTATTGCCTTCTAGTAAAGCAAGATTACACACATTTGCGAGAGTCCCGCAAAGGGAAGCTAGGGAGCATCTCCCATTCCTTGGAAAGAGTCCGAGAAGATGCTAGATAACCGATCCATAGGAGAACCCACCAATGGAATCTCTTTAGTGAGGAGGGATTCGAATCATGGTTATCCTCGTGGGAAGATTCGGAGCTTGAACTAAGGCGAGAAGAAGACTGAGTCTTTCGCTTCTTAGTTAATGAAGCAGAGGATTTATCTTTGCGAACGACGGTTTTACCCTTACTTTTAATCTTCGCGGCTACATCTTCTTCAACTCCAACCTTCGCATACAGTTAAAGATAAGAAACAGAGGCAACAATATTGTTTCAAATAACAAAGGAAATGTTTCTTACTTCACCCGTAAGCGATCGAAGTATCGTCAGAGTACTCTCCAACGGATTATCCTTGTAGCTTCTTCTCAATTTGGCGATCTGAAAAATTTCACAAACTCAGCAAATATAAAAAGAAAGTTGCAAAGGCAAGATTTGAAGTGGAAAACATACCTCTTTTGCCTTATCGTTACCATTTGAATTCCCAAGGATGATATCCTGCGAGATTCGCAGGAAGAATATGCGAGCCCGCGATGTAAGGGCCATTTAAAATCAAGGGTACAACCCACCACTTCTCATCTTTGGAGTGGCGAGGAGTAGTATTATTGCCCGGGTGCCAGTCAATATCTTGCATGAGTAATTTATCCTCAGGGACATTATCCTTCTTTTTCAGGCGAATGCCCCAGCGAGATTTCGCATTCCTCATCTTTATCACTGAATAATTTTCAAAAAGTTCTCTACAATTGTACTTCTCAAAGAGCTATTTCCAAGTCTCACAAATTGGGTTTCTAACAAGTATTAGGGTATAAAGATCCTTTGCCAAAGACTACGATTCGCGAACTCAAGCATTAGGCGAATGCAATCGCCACATAATTGATAAACAAACCGAGAGAATTTTTCATGGGCCAAGATTTCATAAAATAAAGGCATCTCAGATTGTATAAGGGAATGGGAAGTCCCGCGAGAAGCTGACCTAGCGAGACTATAATTTTTGATCATCACATTGATGATCGAGAAAACAACTTTGCGAAAGAATAGATGAAGATTCTTGATCGGGAATGGTTGATATAGTAAAACCCTTCTCGAGCAACTTCTGTTGAACTTCATCAAAAGAAGATTTGTATGCACGACTAATGAAAGCCATTATCAGTATGGGAATGGATAGGAGGTTGGAGATTAAGATCAGCGTTAGAAGGGATGAAGAAAAGAGTTACAAGAGGCGAGAGCGCAAATTGCGGAAGGAGAGAGTCAAGAAGAGTTGCAGAGAGAAACTAAAGGAAGAAAAGAGGAGGAAAAGAAAACTATATATAGAAAAATCAAAAAGATTCTTGAGAAAAACGAGGGCATTTAATGCGAGAAGAGACACGAACGGTCGAGAATAAACGGTTGAAAGAGACGTGTCAAGAAAAGACTTTAATAGTCAAAATCAGGTAATAGTATGGAGTCAAATGAGATAAAGATAAGTAGTCGCGAAAATCAAAATATTGATTCTCATGACATTCTCTCCCTCGCAGAGGAGATGTAAGGAGAGACAGGAGACGGAACTTCATATATATACTACAAGGAAACTTCTAACTTCGCTAAAAAGAATAGAGGCAAGTACGTACTTTTCAAGAAAAGTATTCTTTCATTGTTCCTTCACCAATTAAAACCAAGGATTATTACAACAATGAATTTTCCTTAAAATCGCTCTTCAAGCAATATTCAAGGAAAAAGAGGCAAGATGTAGGATCATAATATCGCAACGGACAAGGTTCGCGGGATTAATAAACGACGGTGTCGCGAGGGAGTCGCAGGGAGCTAGAATTAATGACGCGATGAATAACGACAAATAAAACAATTGGAAGATATGAAACCTGGCGAGGGCTAAGAAGTGTCGCGAGAATGATACTTGTGCATTTGCGACACTTCGCGAGACATTCCCGAAAATAAAGGATAGCTTAGCTGTCATCCACTATGTATCACCCTATATAAAGGGCTAAATGAGTCTGTTGAAGGGGGGAGATCTTTTTGAATTGTGAAGCAAGTCATTAGGAGAGAGAAAGTTTAAGAGAGTTTTAATTTCCAAGTGTAATTCTATTGTACTGTGTAAACATTTCATCGAATCAATTAATAAATATTTCTTGATCACACATCTTTCAATGGATTAGTCAAGCAAAACTGAGTAAAGGGGTGTAGTGTGGGATTTCTTTGCAACTACAAACCTATTCTTTTATTAAATTGATAAAATTAGGTTAGAAAATTGAATTTTGCGGTGACACAAAATTAATCAATTTTGGTGAATTTTGCGTATTGACACAAAGTCACTAATTTATCTCTGAGAGCAGCGCATCGTGCCTCTAATTGAGTATTTTCATGCATATCTTAATCCTGACACTTCGAAAAACTCATGGTGCTCAGCTGCAAACGAACATTAGTTTTCATATCATGTCAATATTAAGAGTTCATATGTGGACATAGCATAGGGAAAATACTCAGCAAGCCTTGCATTAGTGAATAATACGGTTAAGAGATAAATAAAATTTGCAGAATATCTGGGATTTTTTGCAACCAACACTATTCTGAATAAATTTCATATATAAGTAAATTGAATTTCTCAGTACATATGTAAGCAAAGAGGAATAGGCACTCATCACTTTTAAATGGCACTCTTTCTTTGCAGAACAACGACACATTAAATACAGGGTTTTACAATTTTAGCCCTGAACTAAAAAACCACCATCAACAGCTGCAAAGCAAAATTCTGACGGAATAAATGCTATCATCCATGCCATTACCCCATATCTTCAGCACCATGTGACTACGTGCACTAAGTCTAAAGAAGCCCGAGATATCTTAGAAACAAAAGATTCGAAGGAAATTCCTCCGAGAAAGAAGCTAGGCTTCAAAACCTAAATTCTCGATTGGGAAAACCTTCGTATGGTCATGAAGATTTATTTGATGAGTTTAATCACAAAGTTTTGCGAAATTGTTAATGCATCTTTTGCATTGGGTAAGACTATTCATGAAAAGGACATTGTGATGAAAATTCTCAGATCATTGCCAGCCAAATACCTAAGAAGCATGCCATCGTTGAAGGAAATAACCCTAATACCTCGTCCAAAAATACTCTGGTTGGGAAGTTAAAGATCTTTGATCATGAGCATACATCCAAATCTGGAAAGGATATTGCTTTCAAAGCACAAAACAACACAAAATTACTTGACAAAAGTAAATGTGTTGGCAACTATGTAGATGATCATATTGTGACTGATTCGTCAGATGAAGATCTTGATAACTCAGTTTCTATGATCACAAGACAGTTTAGAGATATTCTTTTGAAGATAAGTAAACGGTTCATCAGAGATAATCCTATATCATCAGCTGAACCTCATGATCGTGTTCCTCCTAAAAATAAGGATACGGTCGATACTGATGATGAGGATATGCCTCAGTGCTTCAAGTGTAAAGGTTTTGGTCATTTCGTAAATGAGTGTCCAAATCGTACAAAATACACTGGGAACAAAGGTCTTGCTGCAACTCTTGATGAAATGTCTGATCAATATGATTCAAATGAAGATGAAAAATCAAGTGTTGCACTTCTTGCTAAAAATATTGATTTTGATAATTGTAACAATACTCACATCAATCTTGATATTTTTCCTAGAAAAACTTCTTCAACCACTCTTGAGGATAAAATGGATTTTTATATGTCTACTGGAAATCCTATTTCTAACTTTTCAGGTACTACAATGTGTCTAGCAGCTTGCTCCGTAGTGGTGTCTGAATCATCCTCCACTTTGACATGTTCTTATTGTACTATTAAGGGTCATTGACTCTCTAGCTATTTCAAGTACAAGCATAAAATAAGATATGTCAACAAACTTCAACGGAGAGCAAATCGATTAGCAAACAAGCTAAAACTTGTTCAAAAGTCGTCTCAACTCTTCTCCAAAGAAGTTAATTTCTAAAGAAAAAAATAGACCTCTACAGAAAAGAACATGGTCTAAACATTCCGTGAAAGAGGATTCTAGGAATTCTTTTCAAAAGGGTCATGGTGGACAGATTATTGTTCACCCCAACACAGCTTAATTCTCTTGGTTGTGCATCTTGTCTCAAGTGCCTGATTCCAAAGAGACAAGAGTTAAACACTTTCAGGTCTTCGAAAAAGTTTTTTTTTCTTTCTTTTTGAGTGTTTGTTTTTGTTTGAAATTCAGTTGATCTTTTCATATCATAATTTGATACGTAAATGGTCTTTCCTAGTTTTTCATTAAAAGAAGGGGTTAAAATCAACAATTCTACCTTCTTTAGGGTTGTGATTTGTGCATACGTGAATCTTCTTCTTATATAAAGGTTTTATAACCCTACATTCTTTTTTGCTTCCCTGAAAACTCTTTTTATCTCAAGGTTGCTTGTAGAGCTTGTTTTGTGATTTTCTCTCAGAAGTCCATATTTTTATGGAGTCTCCAAGCATCATGACTTCTGATAGAAAAGATGTTAATATGATTGTCAAGCCATCAATCAGGAAGGAAAAAGACATTTCTCCTCTACCCTCAACTTTGAAAAGAAAAAGGAGGAATGTGAGGAAACCAAGGGATGTACCTTCAAATCTTCAGAAGTTCTTTGGTGTTCTTAAAGAGTAGAGGAAACAAGAAAAGAGATGCGGCAAATAAAGGCTATTGTGTTAAGGACTCTTGAAGGCCCTGGTTCGGCAGCAGTCAAGAAGGTTTGTTGGAATTGACTCCTTTCTTCATGAACCTTATGTTCCAATGGTCATTGACGACAAGGAGTTCTAGACTATAAAGAATTTTCAAAGGTTTTAATGTCTAGGAAACTTCTTATGAGAATTTATTTTTGTGTTTTAAAAAGGATAACTAGGTTTGGAATAACAATTATTGTTAGTACACATAGCTATTGCCAACATTTTTCATCTTGCAATGTTTTTATATTTAAATTCTAAAGTTTATTTGAAAGATGATTTTGCACTAATAATCTTTATTGGTTTTATATATTGCAAAAATTTTATGGGATATGTGTGTTTACATCCGTGAACTATGATTGTCACATATATGTCAAAAGTTAAGTCTATTATATGTCTTTATGAAAATATTGATGGAAACTATAATGAACTTTTGATAACAAAGATTAAGTCTATGATATCATTATGCAAATATTGTTGAAAATAGAATGAATCTTTGAATATTCCTACAAGATATTGATCTTTCCCCCATCCACTTTATGAAAGTACTGTATGGCTCCATAAGTTCTCTTATGTTGAGCATTTCCGATTAAATTAATCATGGGTTCTCTTGTGGTTAATTTAATTGAGTTTTCTGGATACAAATTCATGTCTCATGTAATTTGTTAATGTCCAAAGAAATCCTTCTTTTCTCGTGAAAGTAAGGTCGCTCTTGTTGTTCCTTTGGGAATGACATTTTATGGGGGAGAGTTCTTAATTGAACTTGTGCTTAATTGCCAAATCTTTGTGGGGAGTGCGGTTGTGGAATATTGTAGGAGTTATCTTGTATCTTTTATAAACTCCTTGATGAATACAATAAGTTTCGACTATGTGAAATCATCGAAACAAAGTTGATATATTTTTGTCTTTTAGTCATGAAGTATCTCTATGAGAATTTCATTATGATCCCACTAGTTTTCGTACCTTTACCAATTTACATTGACAAATACATATTTGTTGGAATTATTGTGTAGTTCACACTACAAATACATATGGTTTACGGATCATTATGTAAGGAGGAGTAGTTTTCATTGTGAGATGAAGTATTGACTAAGGGGGAGTGATACATATCATCATAGTATTATTGTCAAATCTGTGATACAATTAAGCTTTGATGTTGTGTAATAATAATATGACAATGCATAACAATACGAAAACATCTTGTTTTTATACATTGTTATAGCTACGGATCTTCAACAACTATGATGGTGAGTTGAACATGTTAAGAATCACTAGAGTAATTGGAAGTGACGAATATTTTGAGTAATGTTGAAGAACCAAGGAAATCAAGCATTTGGATGAGAAGCTACAAAGTTTATTTATTTTGTAATCCATATGTATTGATAGTTTTGTCACTAAAATTGACATAGGGGGAGATTGTTAGAGCACTGCTCGGTCGAACTCACAAGCATTGCTATATCAATCTTATTTGTCAAGTTTAGTTGCCAAAACTATAAGCCTTAATTTCTAGTCTACTTATAGCTAAGTCTCGGTTAGGATAGAATGTGTAGTTGAGCTTTAGACTTCACGGCGCTCATCGACCGAAGACGAAGAACTACTAAGGGGAGCTTGTGGAACTTCATCAACAAAATTTATGTGGAGACTTGAACTCATCTATCACTCAAAAGTCTATCTACTATATCTCCTATTTGAGACAAAAGTCGATGTGACTATATAGACTTCGATTATACACATTTGATATTTCGAGCTCGCTTAATCTCGCTTATCTATTTCTCGAAATATGTGTTGGTAAGCTTTTTTTAACAAAGTTCATATTTTATTCTTGACGAAAGTCAAAAGATGATCATGTGAAAATCGCCTGGTAACATCCTACATGATTTGTGTGAGACAATCATTTAGTGTAGACTCGAATGTTACGTATTGATCATTTGATCACTTGAAAATTTCTTTGAAGCTAATAGTTTGTATGAGACATATATTTTCGTCTTCTAAGAATGTTTGAATGATTGAAATAGGAGTTTAGAACAATTGACCTATGATTGGATATAAGCACAGTATGCGCACTTGCATATGTGTAAGTCCAAATATGGGAACCTAGTATGCATACCCGTATGCGTACTGGTGAAGTCAGTTGAAGTCCGAGAACCTTAGTGTGCATACCCGTATGCTTACCGGCGTTATAGTTCAAGTCCGGGAATTAACGAGTTTGATGTGTACAACAGTATGCGTACAAGTTTGCATACTGGCGAACACGATCCATATCCGATTACTTAGGTATGCGTACATGTTTGCATACTTGAGTGGGTTATGTTCTAAAATCGGTTTGTTCATGAACTAATACATTTATATAGTAAGGAATGCAATATTTTGAAAATAGTGGCTATAATGTTCACGAATTGATTCGAGTGAATCAAAACCGATTTTGCTTCAATTGTGTCTTGTACACTTCTATGAGAATATAAACAATTGAACAACTCTATAACTAGTTTCATTTGAGTCATTTAAACTAGTTGTGATAAAGATGAATAAGGTTGATATGAAAATGTTCATATGGCTAACTTCGGTTAACTATTGTTGAGCCAACTAAGTGTACACGTTTAGGTACTAGTTACCCTTATCTAAATGAAGGTGCATTTCATTTGTGTGTGACAAGCTAAGTCCGATCTAACGGTTGAAATATATTAGCTTGAGTCTAATCGGGTTTTCATCTAACAGTGAATATTGAATGCTTTGTTACCAATGTACCAATTAATGATTGCAAACCCTGATTTGAAGACTATATAAGAGAGAACTCTAGCAACTGGGAAACCTAATCCCCACACCTCCTGTGTGATACTAGTTGCGACTAGAGTCGATTATCCTTTAGCCTAGGTTTTTTTAAAACCATTAGGTTAACGACTTGAAGACTTTATTGGTATTGTGAAGCCATACCCAACTATTTTCTCTGTAGTTGCGTGTTCTGATCTTGCTTATTCCATCGTATTGAGTAATATCTTCTTAAGATGACTGTAATTAATCAAGAAGATGGAGGATCATTACATTCATCTAGACTTGAGATTATTGATGGTCTCTTGGCGGCTGAATCAAGTGGGTTGGAGTTGTTGAATGGAATAGGGGAGGTTACCATGCAAACTGTTATCCCAACTGAGCCAGTCAGTCATGGCATTCTTTCTCATGAAGCAAGTAGAAGCGGATATGGGATTCCTACTACTGTAATGAGAAGGAATGAAAGAGTTGAGGTGCAAACTAACAGAAGGTTTTCTTCCTCGGGTATCTGACGACCTTGATTGGTTCCTTACATTTCAGCTGGTCATCGAAAACTTGGTTATTAATTCTCCTGCCGAAGTTCTTATAACTCCACCTCTTGACATAACTGTTGATAACTTATTTTAAGTAGTGGAGGATCAGATTGTCATTAAACTTGGTGGCATTCAAAACAAGAACATTAACTCAAATGAAGTTATTTTTTCAACTTTGAAGATGGTCTTTGAGTTATGTTGCAGGTTGGGAGGAATTAAAACCAAAGATGAGAAGGAAGCAAATGATGTCATTTATGAAATCATGTTTAAGTACAGAGACATGTATAGAGCTATTGAAGTGGTAAGCAAGTCCAAGATAGTTGTGACTCAACTAAATCAACTAATTTAAAGGAATTGAATAATGTTGTTGATGAAGGAACCGATGAAGTTTGTTCTAGGGAGCTGATAGTGGTTGATGGGATCTAAAATAATTAATTGCAACATCAGGGGACTAAATGCTTTTGATAAGAAGGTGGCTTTTAGAGACATCATTGTAGCACATAAATGTCTCATGTGTGTTATTCAGGAAACTAAGTTGGGCAATGTATCCGCTTATTTTGTTAGGCAGCTATGGCATGATTTTGGTTATGAAATTATTCCTTCTCAAGGAACATTTGATAACATGAGGTCTTATTTCAATTTGGGATAATGTTATCTTAGAAGTGCTTGATAAGAGAATGGGTTTACAACTCCATTTCTTGTCTTTTTAGATTCGAAGTAATGACTTCAAATTTATAGTCACTAATGCTTGCTCACCTTGTGATTATAATTTAAGGAAATTTTTTTGGAAGGATAAGGGCTGAGATAAGGAGTTGGTCTTCTGAGGCATTGTGCATTTTGGGTGATTTTAATGTTGTAAGAAGTGATGCAGAGAGGAACAAGACGGGGGGAGATACAAGAAATATGAAGTTTTTGAATGACTTCATTGCTGAGAAGGAACTAATTGATATGCCTTTGAAGGCTCTTTTACTTGGAGTAATAAGCATGATGACCATCTCGCTTTGTAGGATGGACGAGAGTTTTGGTATATACTTGCTTTGATTCCAATTTCAATGTCTGCAACTCAGACTGACATTGGTTAGAACTATATCCAATCATAATCCTTTGCTTTTTGGTGACTTCCCACCGTCAAGATTGGTTCTAGTTTTAAAATTGAGAGTCACTAGTTGGATCATCCCCGACTTTGTTAAGTTAGTTGAATCTTGGTGGTCTGCAATGGTTTTCTTTGGCACTCCTCGGGTATGTTTTTTTTTTTTGAAGTTAGGAATTTGAAGTTTTTCTTAAAGGCTTGGAGCAAGTCTACTTTTGGTCGGGTGAAGAAGCAGGAAGAGGAACTGACTGTAAGAATTAAAGCTTTTAATCTTCTTTGAGTTAGTACTTAAGCTCAACATTGTGAAGATTACTAGGGCCCCGAATGGCTTTTCGAAGAGCTAAAGTGAAGGGTTTTCAAGAAGGAGATAAGAACACTCATTACTTCAATGAATTGCTAATGCTAAAAGGAGGAGAAATTGTATCACAAATTGAAGATTGGTGGGGTTGATGTCTTTAATCAGGTAGCAATTAAGGATGAGATTAAGGATTATTACTAGGGGGTGGGACTTGGGTTGGATGGGCGGGTTAGAAGGCTTGGCCGAGAGGGCCGAGCTAGGAATCCTTTGCCCAGTTGCCCATCGAACCCAGTGGAACCCGTGGAGGTACTGCCTAAGTCCGCCCAAGTTATGTTAAATCGGTTCCCGGGTTCTGGGTTGGCCCAAGTTTCGCGGACATACGAATTTTTTAATATGATAATAACAATTTTTAGTAATAACAAGATTTAATTGCTCTATTAATCTTAAATTTCTAAATAACTACAGAATATTTACAATAATATTTTTTTTTGACCCAAATAAATAATAATTATCTTAAATTTCCATTTATCTTATATCGAATGATTAATTAGACAGGTATAATTTATATTTTCATTATTAGATTTGAAGATAAATACTAAAACTACTTTAAATAAATGATAATACCAATTATAAAAAATAGTTTTATATGACTATGTCATAGTTCTTCGGGTTAGGCGGGTTACTTGGGTTAAAAATATTTGTGTCCATGCTTGCTCAAATTTAGCTCGGGTTTATAAAATTTATGCCCAAGCTTGCCCAAAATTCCGAAATATGTTGCCCATGTCCGCCCAACGTTCGGGTTGGGCATGGGTTAGGCGGGTTAACCCAACCCAAGTCCCACCCATAATTATTACACAAAGTTTTTTACTTCTACTAATTCTATTAATCCTTCTTTTGATAATATGAATTTCAAGACTCTAGATGCGCTGCTCAACAAGTGTGGTTGGAAAGGGTTTTTGATGAAGATGAAGTAGTAATGACAATAAAGAAGTATGGAAGAAACAAGGCACTTGGCCCTGATGGTTTCAATATTGAGTTTTATAAAACTTGTTGGAGTTTCTTGAAGAATGATATTATGGCAGCAATAAATGAATTTTACAGCAAAGGAAAGCTAGATTGGAGGCTTAATACGTCTTTTCTTAAACTTATTCCTATGAAGGAGGATTCAGCAACTACTAAAGACTTTTGACCCTTCAGTCTTATTAGTAGCCTTTATAAGATCATTTCAAAGGTTCTTGATGAAAGATTGAAGGTGGTGATGCCTAGTTTGGTTTCCAATGCACAATGGGCTTTTATCAAAAAAAAAAACTAATTCTTGATGGTATTTTAATAGCTAATGAATGCATAGATAGCAGGTTAAGGAAAAAGAAACCAGGGATATTATGCAACATAGATATGGACAAAGGTTTTGATAATGTTAGATGAAACTCTTTATTTTCTATCTTAAGGAAAAATGGTTTTGGAGACAGATGGACTGGGTGGATTGCTTGGTGTGTAACTGAGGCACAATTCTCCATTTTGGTATATGGTCAAGCTACTTCTAAAATTAAACCATCTAAAGGAATAAGATAGGGAGATCATTTGTCTCCTTTCTTGTTTTTATTAGTGGTGGAAGTTTTTTCTATCATCTGCTTTTAAATGGCTCTCTTTCTTTGGCCTATCTAGCTAGCCACGGCCACCTTGTCCTTAGCAAAATCACAATGAATAAAAATTCTGTATTATGCATTGCTATTATTGATCATTGAATATTTAAAAAATGCAAAAGATTAAAATGATTCAGAAATAGGGGAGTAAGAGATAACAAATTCAAGGAAATAGTACATGATAGAAGTACTGGTACCTAGAGGTGTAATGTGGGTTATCTTTGACACGTTTACGGCAAAAAACAATACGTTAAAGTTCGAGCACAAAAGCGACCTGGCACGACATAGGCACAACATGTTAATTTAATCCATTTTAATGTGCAATACTAACACCCACATCGGTACGGCACAACATGCGACACAGATAAGCCACACGGCACAGCATAACACTACACGTGAAAAAAGCACATCATAACATACATAAAATGCTACACATCATGGAAAATACATCAAATTTGATGTATATTTCACATATGATACCTTTTTTAGCCTTTTTGGTGTATTGACTTATTTCTATAGTAGTATATATTATACCGAAATATCCGAAAAGGATAATTTTGGAAAACATAAAATAAGTGTGCCAGCAAATCATAACACGACACAACGTGATTATTTTTTAGGCACAACGCAGCATAGAATTCGCTCTAGCACGACACGACATGCCTGAATCTTTGAAACATCACAAAACCGCATGCGGCATATGCTAAGCAGCCTTCGTGGGATGAGATGCACTAGGCCCTAAAATAATGACCCTGATTTTAAAATTTTATCCTTTAAAAGTGGACATATACCATTAAACAATGATATATTTCTAAAACTACCTTTTTAATTGATTATTGTGAGTATAAAAATATGTATAATTTGAAAGTTATGTTTATATTGAAGGCGGAGAATTGAGGATACTTTCGCAAATTAGTGGATACTCACGGTTATAAAGAGATGGATTTTGGCTAAGGGTATTTTTAATTTGGTATCCCCCTCAAAAACGTAAATAAATTTTAATAACGATATTAGTTTTTGTATGATTAGTGATACTTTGATCTTAGTAGCTGCCAAATCAAGGCGCCTTAATCTTGTCAAATCCCCAAATTAATACTTTGATCTTAGTGAGGTTAACAGTAAAATCATCATGTAGAACTTTTATATCAGAACTTGTAACATCGAGATGCCTCAAATTTTTCAAATGCCTAACCCCACCAAGAAACCCAGAAACATCTATGCATCGACGGAGTATCAATGTCTACAAATTATGGGAATGATTCAATGACACATCATGTGACTAATTAAATTCACAATCTGAGAGGTCCAAATACCTCAAATAATTAATCTTGGAATCCGAGAAGGAAAATTTTGTGTCTTTGACTGGTCATTATGTGTATTGGGTTTGTTTTGATATTCCTTTTGTGGTACACACGAGTAACAGTCGACACTGATATTAGTTTAAATGCAATACCGACTGTTATACGATATTTGTTTTATTGATGCAACCAATACCGACTGTGTTAGTCGGTATTGTTTTTAAGGTTCAATTTAATACCGGCTGAATATGAGTATTTTTGCATGTTACGAATCGGCATAGTGGATTTTCATGATTCCCATACCGACTGTTAGTTACCAATGTCGACTTTCATTTGAACCAACACCGACTGTTGTTTGCACTTGGCGGATACTTAAGGGTAACTTAGCCATTACAAAAATTATTTGGATAAGGGGTTCTTAATTTACTTCATAATATTATTTATTTTTTGAATATCTCCAAATTTGTGAGAGTATCCCCAATTGTGGCTTCTTTATATTCGTTAAGTATGTGTTTTAAAATATTTTTCAATAATATATAGTTTAGGAATATTATTTGTAAGTAGGTGTTGATATATAGATATATCATTTATAAATTTTACTAATTGTTATTCATAAGGGTATAACAGAAGAAAAAAAAAACTCTTCTCTCCTTCTTGCCTTAAAAATCATCCTATTAGTGACGGAAGCATTAATATTATCTAAATAAAAATTAAATAACAACTACCTTTTGTATAGTAATATTTTCTTTTGAAGCATGTATAGTATCCTTTTGCATCTTAATTACACTATATTTCCACCAAAAAGATTACTGAATAAAATGTACAAGCCAAATTTCATTTGATTCAGTTTTAATGAAAACAAAAACAAAAAAACTTTTTTTGAACCTATAACTAATAACTAAAAAACCTTCAAAAATTTACCTAGGTTGGCTATTCCAAAATTCGTTCTCCCACATCTCCACCGTTTTAATAGATTGTTCTTTTTCTTTAAGTAGAGCGTGAAAAGATGGAGGATCAAATGGAGGAGGCATGGTGCACGGCCCACTTTCACTAGGATGCCTCACAATGGTTTCCATCATGTAGCTTTTCTCAACTCCATCTGCATGCGGACAAGCCATGGTCGCAGAACAAAACTCTACGGCATTTGGAGGAATTGTTGGTTTATATGTCAATAATTTAGCATATTCGTTTAAGAGATGAAACATATAGTCATAAATGTAATCCATCTTTAAATTTTCCTGGATAAAATCACTGGAAGCCTTCCCAATCTCCTGGACCTGTTAAGTAGAAAAGGTCAGTTATTATGATGATATTCATATCATTCCAGCTTATGTTGCGTTTAGGAAAGGCAGTCACCTTCTGTTCGTGTGTGTTTCCCCAATCAACAGCGAACTTGATCGATCTGCATTTGTCATTGTTCTTAATAGGCCAATAATGTTTCAGAGGCTTCAAACCTCTCGTGAAGAAATCATAGAATCGGGGCTTAACCAGCAACGTAAGAGAATCACAAGCTAATATATACTTTTGGCTGACAGACCAAGCCCATCCTTCAATATAGACCTTGTATCTGTTAACAACATTAGCAAGAAACCTTAGTTAATTAGTTCCATAATACAAACCAAAGACATGAACTAATATGGGACATAAGCTTTCGGTATATTTTGTATGACCTGTGGGTGCATTGATTTGCTAAATTGGACTGCTGGAATCCATTTTGAGACTCACGACCCCAATCCTGAACATGCAATTAATGGTTAGCTTCTACCATAATTTCGTACACTTATGGTGTTATTTTATACTCCCTCCATGGAAAAGAGTTGGTTACTATCACTTTTTCAATTTAACCTATTAAAATGAAATTTGATAGTACCTCTTTTTCAGAAACGGGTAGTAATAATTAGTTGCTAGTGCAATGTTAACTACCTGTTCATAAAGTCGAGCACCCCAATCTTGTTCATCTGAGACATTGCATTTGAGAAGGTCCTTTCTGTTTTTACCTACACCAGGGTTTCCTTTCCAATAGGCATAAGGTTCCCTTTCTGTCCATTTTGTCTTCCTGTTTTCCTCTTTCATCTCCTCCAGTAGTGTATTCCATGGTTTTATATTGATCTCAGGCCTGCAAAGAAATAATGTAAACAGAGGTTACACAAATTTTCCATCTTATAAAAACGATAACAGATGATGTTTAGCAATTTCTATGCCTAATATCATGCATGCATTTGTGTGAAAACTCGAAAACTTACATGCCAAGTTATCTTTAAGCTTGACATCTGACACATCAACAACACCTTTCAAAGCTCCTATATACTTGGCAAAATAATAAGTCCAATTTCAACCATTTCCTTAAGACCTAAAGATGTCACTACGTTCCAACATAATATTCTTACGATTTATGGTCTTTCACTGTATGCATGAAACATTCGCAGCTGCCAAATGTCCCATGATTTTGGAACAACAATATTCTTAGTGGTTTTCCTCATTCTTTGGTTTATAGCAAATGACCTTCAAATTTTACAATGAATTATGGTTTACCAAGCAACTGCATATGTGTTTGTCTTTGTGGAAATTTGTTGGATATCAAGAGAGGCCATGACTATATATATATGTGTCAGTATCACAACCTTATAAGCTAGTTTTGGTTTGAACTTCTGGGTTATAAGAAATAGATTACTAGAATAATAGACTAGACGGAAAAGATAAAGAACAATTACCAACCCCAGAAAGACCAGTCGGGAAAGACGATATCCAAATGCGAGTCGTCTGAGCAATAACCAAAGAGTGCTGGCGGTGGAACAGTGGCTTTGGGTTGCATATATAAACTAGATTTAATAACTGGAGGGTCGTTGCAGTCGAACAACAAATCCAAATCCGGCAACCTACCAGGGTACCTCCTCATAAGTTGTAATATTCCCCATAGATTCAATGTATCTCTCGATTGATAAGCCTTCCCGTAAGTCTCCAGATAAGCTTTACCATCAACAATTACTAATCTGAAGTGTGCTGTTCTCCTTGCACGCATTATCATGTCGTTCGAGATCCCAGTCTTTCTCCATGGCGATAGGTCTTCATGTATCCAGCGAAAATATTCAGGGCATACTTCGGTTGATGATATGTTAGTTGACGTGATTGATGATGTCTCTGAACTACTTAAAGGACATGTAAGAGTCAGGTCTCCAAACGTGCAGTTAACTTGGGGGTTTCTATTCTCTGTGTGTTTTTGGAGGTTACTCCTCCTTCCTTAGTGCTGAAACTACTTGTGAGCATAGACTGCAAAAGTTAATATAAAACACTAAGATATATAAACCAAGCACCAAAACCAGCCTTGTTCAAATATTTCACAAGGTGCAAATCCAAAAACATAGCATCTTCTCAATAAAATGTCATTTAAACATATCAACGAAAATGTCATTCAATAAAATAAAAAAAAAATGTAGATTAGATTGTCATGAAAATGATCCACACATTCGGACTTCAGAGAGAATAATCGTGCAGCATTGGCGTACGGGCTGCATATTTGGCTCAAGGGTACAAGCCATTATTAGCTACAAAAGAAATTTGTCTCCATTCGGCATTTCCTACCCTCTTATTTAAACAATTTTCTTGTCGCGGACAGAGTCACCGGCCCAGGACCCAATAGGGTGTGAATAAATAATTTCAAAAAAATTAAAATAAAATAAAACCAATAATGTAGCGTATTTGTTGCTTGCAATGTCAAAAACATTATGCTTCAAAAAAAAAAAAAAAAAAATGTCAAAAACTAAAGCTAGTTCACATTGAGTTCGTAATCGTAGGCTATAAGATGTTGGTTTCAAAGCCAAATAAGTCTCTTTCATCCATTTTCGATGCAACGTATGCTTGTATTTTTTATGTTTTAACTGATAGACACTATGCATGATGGAAGAAAATTTTGGATTACTTTTTTTTTCTTCGGGATGCACGGATATTTTGCATCATTTATGCCAGATCAACCTACTCCCTCCGTCCCTCATTAGATGAGCTATTTGATTTTTAGTTTTGTCCACAAATAGATGAGTTATTTCACTAACCAATGGGATATTTCTAAAACTACCCTTTTAATTAATTATTTTTTATATAAGAGCATCTCCAATGCTAGAGGTTAATGTCATCATATGTGGATGTCTTATTTATACTTTTTGGGTGTGGGTCATTTACTATATGACAAAAAATAAGAAAGAGAAAGACTTTCTACCTAAAATCCATCTCCAATCCCGAAGGTTTTATCTTACACTTTTTGCCTAAATCTAGACACAAAAGATGATGTGGACTTATGACCCAAGGTCATGAAGGAAGTCTTATTTATACTTTCTCCTTTACCCCAACTTTAGCCATGTTATCTTACCTATGACCCGCACCTTTGCATTGGAGATGAAACTTTGGTAAAAAAAAGTATTAAATCCTATGTGTCATACTAATTTAAGACCTCTCCCCCTTGCATTGGAGATGCTCTAAGAAATATGTATAATTTGATAGTCATGTTTATATTCGTTGCGTAGGTGTTTTAAAATGCTTTTCAACGGTATAAAGTTTATAAAAAACCGTGGTATAGTTTAAGAGATAAATCGCTTTTAAATTTTACTAATTATTGTCATAAGGTATAATTATAAAAAATACTTAAATATACTTCACTTTCCTCCTTGTCTTAAAATTTATGCAAACTTCTGAATAATTCCATCTAATTAGGGACGGGAGGAGTATAATAATAACATGGTCTATCCTTTTTACAAATACTTTCCGAGAAGCTTTTCAACTTTTTAAAGACGAGTTCAGAACTCAAGTTTCTGGTATCATCGCCACTACTGTAGCCTCAAAAAAAAATGTTATACAATATTTGCATAATTGGTTTAAAAATTTCAAGTAAAACCGGTCAAAGTTCAGATCAATGTGAGTTTTTCCTTTGCCAAACGTTTATATGCTCAACCGGTACTTAATACTAATATAAACTAAATTGTAAGAAGTTCTTAAGAGCAATCGCTATGGCATTGGAACCCGGCGTCTCACTCTCCGTCTCTAAAGTAAGTACAGGATTGACCTTTTAGAGGAAAAGAAAAACAGAACTGCACCCAGAACGTATAGGGTTTGGGGCGGAGCTCGGACTAAGTTATCAATTACTAATATATTGTTGCTACATGATCTGGGTGTCGAAAAGTTAAAATCAAGGAAGAACTTGGCCATCATAGTGGTTATCCCCGAGGATGATTCTAGATGGTAAATGAATAAACATGAGTGAATAAGATTGCAAAACTTCTAACCAAGACAACAAGGTTCAGAGATGAAGAAGAAGAGAAATCAACAAAGTGGCATAAATAAATAAGAGAAGGAGAAGTAACTTACTATGTCGATTTGGAGATAATAAATGGACGAACCCACAAAGAGAATGAAGAAGAATAAGACTGTGGAAGTAATTAATCTGGTTGTTGTCATGATCTTTATCATATGGGTATATCTGTGAAGAGTAGTACTTGACAGCTTGTATACTCCAGAGATCCCCCCTTCAGATCTATCTGATGTCACGTATCAATCAACTGATTCTTTATGACTTGGAAATCTGTTTCAGTATTTCGTATCTCCGTCCGAACCATCCAACTTCATAACTTTAATTACCCCTTCCAACAAAGATGTTTCCAGAAAAGATGGATTGTTTTTGCTCGAGGCTCAAAAATGGCAGGTACGAAATCCAGGGGAATAAAGGCTCTCTGGTAAGGGAAGGGAGTGGGGTATCAAGTACGAAGTAAATTTGGCGAAAAGTAAAGGGGCGTAGCCACATGGAAGGGTGGGTGTGCACTTGCCCACCCACCCCATCTGTTTTCAAGTCCAATTTTTCGTATTTTAGCCCAATTTAGTCATTTTTACCTATTTTATGCCTCTTAAATGTCCATTAATTCATAACTTGCCCACCCAATTTTCAAAACCCTGGCTCAGCCCTAGTTAGTAATCAGAATCATTCAAATGATTTGCGAACGTATCCGAACCGACCGCATCCGAATGATATTTCCGAACTATTTGAACTCGAACACCAGTTCCTGGATTATATGGACCTCATGAATGATTCGCGAACGTTTCCGAACTGACCGAATCCGAATGATACTTCCGAACTAGATTCGAACGCCCACCCTCACTCTCTCGTATGTAACTCTCTGACCAGATTGGTTTTTGTTTGTTTTGTATATACTTTATATTTAAATATAATTATTCGATTAAATTTTGTATTGGTAGTTGTTTAACCAATGTTTTATGTGTTGATTTTTGTTTAAAAGTCTATAAATTCGTTTTTGTAATACGTTTATGCGAGTGTTTACTTTAAATAATCACGCTAAAATGTTTTTTTCCATTTTATTAGTCTCGTAATAAGGTCATAATACTTATCAATTTATCATATATGTAAGCCAGAATTTTAAGTCCGAACTCACATTTATAAAACGAATATGCACGTATGTATGCCGTTCGAACAATTTGTCCAGAACAACGAATCGTTGACCGGATTTTGATCGAATCCGACCTATCCGAATCAGTATAATTCCCGTACATATCGCCGTCCCAACTACTACCTATATCCCGAATTGCTAACTAGGGCTCCGCTTGCAGTGAAGGGACTGACCAGAAAGGAGAATATTGTAACATGTAGCTAATTTTTTATATGTAGATGCAAACTTCGCTAGTGGTGGCTGTCGGGGGATAAGTAAGAATATATATTTAAACTCCACTTGGGGCGGGCGGCTTTAGACTTTGGTGCAAGAATGCACAATTTAAAATTTTCATTAAAATAAAATAAAATTACTATCAGAGTTTTCTAGTCATTGGCCACATTTTCACATCCCCTTTCTCGTTTCCCCAAACGGCTAGTAATGAGTTCAGCCCCATCACTCCTCAAAAATGCCAAGGCTGCTAACAGGGGTCCTAATTTATCTGAGAATCTACCAATCCAATGATGAGAGGTATTTTGTTATACGGGCCCCCAAAGCAAAATGGTACCCCTAATAGTAAAAAGATTTCATTTTGTTTAGATTCTCCAACTTCCTGTTAAAAGTATCCATGAATCTAATGCTGCTTAAAAAAAAAATGAATCTAATGCTTTAGTCAAATCCCAACCCATCCATTTTTATTCCCATGCGAGATGGGGGTATATTAAGATTAATTGGGTACACCTAGATTTATATGGACATAGTGCCCTTACTAAGGGGAGGTTAAATATGGGTGAAGTTACAATACTACCCTTAACCTTTATAATTCTAATTACCCTAAATTAGTTTTCTTTTATACCATTTTATCTTCTTCTCTTCTTCTTCTCTTCCACCTCTACCTTACCGGCTCTTCCTCCCCCACCATTGAAAATTAAAATCGTGTCGTCGAAAACTCCGATTAATCTTTAAAAATGAAAGCACTACCGCTAAGGACTAGTAAGATGAAACAAACAAATAGAAAGCGCAATGAATTTAATCCCGGAATTGCTTTGTTAGTTCAAAAGAAAGAGAAGAAAAAAGTGGTTGAAGAAGAAGAAATCAAAGTTCTTTGAAAAAGGAGATATGATGCGATTGAGAAAGTAAGGGTCTACTTAAACTCACTCAAGTACTTCAATTTCATGTTTGCATGTCAAATTAGGTCGAAAAACCAAAATTGTGAATTTGTAGTTATTCAATTGGCAAGGTGTTTGTTCCACGACCTTGCCGAGCATTTCATAGCTAGGTTTAGTCGGCAAGCTCTTAGGTTGAAGATCTTGCTTAGGAGTACTTTTAGTATCTCAGAATCGCTACATGCGGGGTCGTCAAGGTATTCAACCTATGACCTGCGCCGGCGTCGATTTTTTTTTAGCCTAGGTAGGTTATAATTTTTACCTGTGGCTATATTTCAATCTTTTAGTATCTCGATGCCTTGAATTTTGAAAGTCGGAATGGTATTTGAATACCACCTATCGAAATTATGTTAGCCAAACATTGTTTTGATTAGAGATCCCGCCACTATTGATGTTGAAAATCATGTGTTCAAGTTGTTATAAGCGTGACGAGTTATTGGAATAAGACCTGCCGACTATACTTTGCTTGACATGTAGTTTAGATATCGACACTTCCGACTTTTGTGTAGCCGCCCAGGGTTATATATGTATCGACCTCCCTGCCGACTATTGAACTTTTTAAAAAAAATCTTGTTTAGGTCGCAAAAGGGAAAGAATAAAACTGCTACTCCTCCTTCAAGACCTCCTCGTGTTGGTGAAAAACTCTTGACTGCAACACATCGAGGGGATTTTGTTGAGCCGGGGACTCTCAAGATCCGTGTACGGAATGATTCTCAACCACCATCGGAACCAAGTGATTCGGATGAAACTCCAGATGAAGACCAATCAATTCCATCTAGTAGAATAGGTGATGATGATGATGTTGATGTTGATGAAAGCACTCCGGCTGCTGGAGGAGGTAACAATGATGATGATGATGGTGATCAAGACATGCCACCTGTTGGAGGAGGTAATGATGATGATGATGGTAATGGAGATAAAGATAAGGATATCGAAGATGAAATTGTTGAAGAGGCAGTGGAACAAGAAGAAAAAGAAGAAGAATAAGGAGATGGAGAACAAACTCAAGCTAATGTTCAACAAACCCAAGCTTCAACTTGAACTTCAACCAAACCTGAAAGAAGAAGAGGGTTATCACTAAACCAAACTGATTCCCACATGCCTCCCCCCTCACTTGATGGTTAGACTGAAACCAGGTGAGCCTCCAAAGGGGACCCCATAAGATGGTGGAAATGTTCTTTTTGGATACAAAGACTCATGGGCATGTCAAATCCATAATACTATCGTAAGTAATCTCAATCCGTCTTTGTTTTTTATTTAAGTGTATCTATCTTAAATTTGCGTCAAGTGTTTGTATTTCTTTTCAAAAAAAAAAAAATTTGGTATTTAGGATCACAAGCATGCCATCCATCTCATGAGGCGCCAAGCTTCATGTTCAATGACTAAGAATTGGAATCTTGAAGATGAATATGACGAAGTGAAAGTGATTGTCAAGAACTCCGGTTTGGAGCTTGCGGTTGAGAGTTCGAATATTGAGCATGATAGAGTTATTGTATACGTGATACGTGAGAGGTTCTTACGGAGAGACGATACAATGTTATTCCCATTCGGTGAGATGGCGATAACTCCGATGATGCTCATCAAATTCTAGGCCTCGAGTTGAGGAAAAGCAATCAAGTGAGGGCTTCGATAATAAAATTTCTTGGGAGAATATTTTCAAATTGAGCAAGAAATTGTTCGGTTGGGATCAGATTGAGGCAGGCGTCTATGCTTGTGATGAAGGATGGTCATCTAAGCAAGAGTTTAATCGAAGAAGTTGAGGGACACATTATCTGGGACCAAGAAAATCGATGATGAGGAAGGAAGGGTGGACTTGGTGCGAATCAATGCTACCGCGTCGGCTTATTTGATATACGTCTGGGCAAATGTATATTCCCGACAGTTAAAAGCTTAGTCGACGTCGGTATATGCAACTATTGGATCCCTTAGATAAGATGCATGAGTATTCTTAGGTATGCTGCGGTGGTCGTGATAGACACATTTTTGTGTCCAATTGTCCTCAATGTCTCTATTGTTAGTGCTTGATTTTTGTACTAATTTTGGTGTTTTATGTTTGTGTAGGTATTTTTGGAGAAATACACTTGTGTGGAAAAAGTTGCTCAAAAAGTGCTATTTGGACCCCCAGAGAAAAGTACTAAAGGCACCCTCACTTTGGATAAGGGGCACCTCAGTTGGGCACCTGCTATTCGCATCCCCGGTTTGGTTAGGGGGACACCATCTTCTCCATTCAAAATTCAGTTTTGGCGGGAACTTTTGCATCCACCGGGAAGAATTTAGGTTTCGTGTTTTGGGCATGATAGAAGGAGACTAAAAGGCTGGAATTGATTGGGTATGTTTCTATGGGATAGACAGTCGCCTTCTTGAACAATGAGTTTACAAAGGGTTCAAGGGCACTCACTACGCAAGTTAACAAAAATATATGTCTCTTCTAGGTAATTTTATTGTCTAAATCATTTATATTTGCAAAATTCTTGTAAGATAAGATTCTTACTAAACTTTGTGTTTGCATAGGTTTGGATATATGAGCACTTCCCTACTTTGGTGAAAGCCAACCTCTACATCAAAGTGGATGAGAATGTTGCGATTAATAAGCCAAGAGGGCAAAGATATAGTTTTAAGGGTGATTAGGATAAGGAAATGCATGAATAGCTTATCAAATCGAGTCGCCATCGACAAATTGATCATGGATGAGGTAATATTTGATCCGTATCGAGATGCTAGAAATCAAGGTTTAATGCAAAGGAGAGATGATGTTGCGTTATACTACGGACTTGTGTTCCCATGGATTTTCAATATACGATCCACATCGGGTAATGCGATAATTGGGTTACGTCCAAGAAGAACCTCATTTCGCTGCTGAGTCGTTCTTTAATGTGTTAAGGGATGACTGCACGACGTCCCAAAAAACTATTAACGTCGCTTACGTTCCACCGCCAGTTCTAGCATATTGGAACGGAAGACTTGGCCATAAAGTCGATCGAGTCTTTTGGACGAGTGATGAGTGCCAAATATTGCATATTTCTACATCTATTTATTGGCATTTAACTCATCTTTTGTGCTCAGAAATCAGATATTATCCCAGATTCTGTGTTTTCTTTGTTTTCAAGAATAAGTATTTGTACTAATTAATTTTGTGTTTTTAGGTAATAAATAAAGCTCGGAGAAATTTAGGAGCCAAAAGAAGCGAGAATTGGAGACGAGAGTCTATGGAGCAGAAAGCCAAAGCCCGCGCGCGCATCCTTGCAACCCAACAAGGAGCAACCCATCTACAAGACATGGGCTAGAGCTACTCGTGACCCGGATCCGAGCCCGTTTCTTCCTGAGCCGTCCAGATCTCGCCCAGCTGCATCCAACGCTCGCTTCAGCTTTCGCATCACCTTCTCGCTGCACCCGCTCAACACCGAATCGCCCTATACCTATACCCAGTCGAGCAAACCCATTTCTTCTTCCATCTTCTCTTTCTTCTCCCACGACTCCACAGAGAAAAAACCCATCCTTCTTCTTCACCTCCCTTACATTGTAGAGATCATCATCACCACCATCTCCTTCTCCCCGCCACCACCACCACTCCATCTCCTGTCATCATCGGTAGCCACCTGCTCTCCCTCTCTTTCTCGAATCATCTCTCTCATAGCTTCTCCAACATTAGAAGCTAGGTTAGAGATAATTGGAGTTAGGGTTTCACCAACAACCCGTATGATCGATTCAGAGATGACTGACAGAGAAGACAAATGGATTGAGCGACGTGGGTGAGAGAGTATTTTCTGTTTTTCTGTTTGGAGAAATTTAGGGTTTTTGATTGCATGTATAAATAGGTTTAATGGGTGTGTAAAAAAACCTCATGCTGGACTAGCTGTGAGCACCAATTTTAGATGTTTTATGTTTTAATCATGTTCTAAAATAGTTTGCTAGGATTTCAATGAAACCCTAATTCTCTGTCATGTTGTTCTACTTTGTGTGGGTGTTCTTGAATGCTTAAACTATAAAGATAATCTCAATTCTAGCTTTCCAATGCTTTACTCTCACAATGAATGCCATGTATGCATTATAGTTAGGCTAAAACTGTATTGGTTATGCTTGACTCAAACCTTAGAGACATTTGCTTTGATTCCCTTGACTAGTTGTGCTTAATTAGACAACTAGTGCTGGAATTAGTAACTTAGCGATAATTGAGTTATCATTAGGTGAAACTCCTTAGATAGGTGATAATCTTGACACATTATCCTTATGCATTACAGGGAACAAGAAAGCTCCATTTAGTTGAACACATAGCATGATTTAGTGGTGGATTTGACAATCCTAGTGCCCCTTTAATCTCACTGTTTGTATTTCATATTTACTTCATTGTTATAACACTCAACTTCAGTCATATCGACAAACACCAAATATATCTGTCACTTATAGAAATTAGTAAGCAAAGCCTTAGATCAACATACAGCACCACAAGTCTCTCGTGGGATCGACCAGACTTGCCACGCCTCCAACGGGCGTTGTGCACTTGCGGTTTAAGACGTGAGGAAAATCATCTTCCCAAGCCTACCAAGTTTTTGGCCTGCATTGGACTTGGCGTGTGCTGTTTCGATTATTGGCTTTTCTTCACTGTTTTTCAACTACCCTTGTACATATTTGCTTATCTGCATTTTCATCTGTGTAGCTGAATCTTGTAGGTGCCACTTAACTTGCATTCTTGCATCTATTTATGTTAAGCCCTGCATATCTGCATTGCTCCCCGTATATCCTCGCATCATTGCCTCATCTCGGTGCATTTAGTTCATTGCACTTTAGCCGATAACTTAGCAACTTTGTGTACACCGCATAATAATCTGCATTGTTAGTGTAACTTAGTCATTTAAACTCTGTCCATGAACCGCTTTGCTAGAACCATCTCTGTTATCTTCTATTGTTATACTTGCTAGTGGTTTCTATCTCGGCTCCATAGCATCACCAACATTGTGTCGGCTATTATCATCCTGTGGTTCATTTTTGCCATAGACATAGTCTGAATTTTGCCATAACATTAATACTCTCTTGCTTTGAATCGTGCAATATTGGAAACTAAAACTTTCTCTTGAGTAAACAGGTGCCTGTAACCTCTGCTGTATAACCAAGGAAGAGAAGAGAAAGGAGTATAACTTGAGTTCTACAACTCCCTGAGCAGCCCCTGCAATTTATAGGATTCAGGTGAGTGACTCCTTGATAGCCGAATATGCTCCTTGTGCCTCATGACCGCATGATAAGTTAGAAACCTACATAAACCTCCGGAGCCCATGCAATTGCTAGTTTTCATCTCAATGACTTCATGTTAGCTGAGTTTGATGTCTCTTGTCTTTGTATCTCTGAGTTGAAATAAATCATGATATATGCATGTATGAACTTGGCACATCTTTCATGAGCTTTATCTCACTGTTGTTCGGCTAGGCTATGCATAACTAAAAACTGATGAGCATCTCTGCCTGTGCACCTGTGAGCCACAACAAGCATAGTGTAATGCCCCCGTCACATGTAATTCTCGAGGCTAGCCCGTGAATGAGTTTGTGAATGAGCCTGTGAACCCCGATATCGGTTGTAGCTTTGAACTTTGTATTACCCGTGATATCTATTTGAGCCTTGAATGCTCCACGAACTAGTGCTAGATCAAACCACCGTGAGCCGACCTATGAGCCGTTACTCCCCGACAATCTCACTTCCCGATTGCATGATAAAACCTGTGGGGTATTGCTCACACCCCAATTGTGTGCTCTATGCTTGGTTTCCATTGAGTGTTAAATGTTTGTGAAGTCTTGGCCTCTACAAGGGCTGTGCTATAACCTCCTTAGTCTTATCTCGCCTCAGTCTTTGTGTGTAACTTGAGCATGCCCTAAGTTACTTTTTATTGCATAACCCACCTGAGCATACCACGAGCATACCACAACCCCTTGCCAGTCACTTTTATTGCATGAATTTGCTTGAGCTCGCCCTGTCAACTTTGTGCATGCTCACGGGCGAGGGTAGCCAAATATGTGTGAAAACTGTGCTTGTGTGCAACCTAAGCATAACCTGTGAAAATGAGACTTCATCTGAGTTAGTTGCCTTGTGTGGTCTGTGCATTGGAAATTGGCTGAACTAGCCATCTTTTCACTGAGAAACCTTAGCTTTGACAAGACCCGAGCTTAACTCCATTTTTGAAGCCGTGTGAGTTGAGTACTACTTGGATAGTCCAAGTTAGCCGAAGCCAAGTGAAGTCAACTGAGTGAGTTGACACAATTGTCCTGTGCACGACCACCCATAAGCTCTCGCCTTATAAGCGCCCGTAGTCCGTGCGCATTCGATTCTTGCTATTCTGTGCCTACCTGTGCTTTTAAGCCTGCAAATCTGTGTGATACACTATTGTGTGATCTGTGAGCCAAACTTGAGCATGCTCTGTGAAAACTGGTTAACAAATCTGCTCTGAAATTCCTATGCTCTATACATTCTTTGTTCGGCGCATAATTTTACACTTGTGCGATCTTTGTGTCATTTGTTGTGTGAAATCATGTTTTTTTCTCTGTTTTGATCTTTGCATAAGACCAGTGCATAAGCTTGTTCTACATCTGTGCTGTGTTTGAGCTGTGTTTTACTTAATCTCAGCCTGAGCTTACCTGTGCATAAGTTTGCCAAGCAAAGCTGTAAACTCTCCAACAGCAAGCACCTTTTTGTGCTTAATTTTGAGTAGTTTTGTGAGTTGTAACTCACTGGGCTCTGCACCACACAAGCCCACATAAATCAATGAAACCCGGTTCCACTAAGCTTTGCACAAATGAAAATCATATAACTTTGGGTCGCATAAACCGAACCAACTAGGCTTTGCAATCAACTTTGGTTGTGCTTTTTCATACAACCTTCACCCCACATATCTTGGCCCGCATAGTTGGGCCGTTCACTTGGGCTGTACAAAACCAAACCAGCCCCACAAAAACCAAATAAGGAGCCCACATAAGCTGAGTTCTTGGGCTACTTACAAACTTGTTCTCTCGCATGAAACTCTGAAGCCCACAATAAACCAAATCCCACAATAAACCAAATCCCACATAAACCAAAAACCACTTAAACCAAAACCCGAGCCCACAACAATTGTGCATTTGCATAACTTGGGCTTGCATCCGGACTTAGTATGCTTGATGTGTACTAAGCTATGCTTCTTTTGAGTTCAAATTGAGTTGCTAAATCATGTCGGGATTTTGGTCTGCAATCGGGATACAAACAAATCCATTAGAGAGCTTGCTTACGGGCATGCTTCACAGTATGAACTCCCCAGATACCATAGTGATTTTAGGGAGTACTATGGACCTTCTCAGGGCCCTGACCTTGAATATCCATACCCTAATCATTATGAGCACATGTATCATCCACCACAGGTTAAAAATGAACAACTTTCTCATACCCAGTCATCACTTTTAGATCAATTAGAAGCTCAAGTATCTTCTTTAGAAAGGTAATTACATGAGAAATCTGTCGAATCTAATTCCCCTAGACAATATGAAATGTATTCTTGTACCTTGTGTGGTAGCTTAGGCCACCCTGCTGAGAACTGCTATATTTTGCATGATTTTAGGCAGTCTAGGGAAAGCCATGATAATCCAATGTACAAATTGTCTAGAAGTGACTATACTGGTAATCATTGGGACCATAATCAACCTTTCAAAGGTTGCGATCAGTATTCTCAGAACCCATATAACCATGCACACATGCATCATCAACCACCATGGGAGGATGAGCAATGTTATACTCCCCCAACCCCTTGTATGCAGTCACTAATGGAAAAGCTCATAGAGCAAAACAATGATATACTTGGATGGAAAATGCATGATCATCCCTTCTCTAGTGAACCATGTGCACACCCATGTAATGATCATTCATATGAAACATGCATACCCACTAGTGAAGACTCCCTTCTATGCCTACTCATGCACCTAACACCGAATATGAACCTAATATAGAGGTAGATGAGTACACCGGAAATGCTCAAATTTTGAATGGGGAGATGAATTTTTGTTATGATGATGATGATGATGAATATGAAGAGCATGTGTACTTTGAAAATGTAGTGAAATCTTTGGGTTCGAGAGACGTTAGGCGTCTCTTACGTGAACCCTATGAATGATACTTCTTCTAACATTCATACATGTGATGTTAACTCGAGTTTGGGTTTGTGAAATTCTTCGGTGAAAGTGAGCATGCTACACAACTTGTTTGTGACCTAGGAATAGTTGAATTGTCACACACGGATGATTGAATGCATGTGTCTGATTCCATGCCTAGGTTACAACATGATATCTCTCCTGGTTATCTTGTGCATGAGATTGAAATTTTGGATAATGATGAGTATGACATGGAGATTGATGAATTGTTCTATGCAGGTGAACATGATTTACCTTCTTCTTCTGACCTTAGGAAAGTGTGTGATGGTGCAAATGATCTTATACATGAAAATAACTTAGATGTACCTAATCTCTATCCTAAGGCACAGATTGAAACTCCTCCACCAAACCTAGGTGTAGTTTGTAACAAAATTGCAAAACCAACTTTTAAAAATGCCTAATTTAGCCCTAGAGCTTTGTGCTTCCCAAGTCCTCTTGGACTATTTTGCATCAAAGTATAACACTTTTAAGGAACCACAGTTGGAATGTGTATATCTGACTGTTCTTAGCAAAACTCATTTTGAGTTAGACCTTTTGCATGATGTACCTTTAAAATTGCAAGATTTTGTGCTCAAAAACACATCTGTTGACAAGTTTAGGTTTGGGGGTAACTTTGTTCACATATGCAATCATTCCCGCACTCTCATGTTATATCTCTGTAAGGTTTGTTAATGTTTGTACATATCGTCTTTTGGGTTGATCCTCAACTCTTTAGATTGTTGGTATATGGTGAATTTTCATTGTATATAATCCAGTAGGACTTGTTAAATTGTCTTTTCTTGAATCGGTTGAGTTTTCTTGTACATATATTGTGCTAATCCGATATGATCTCCACTGAGAATGTTGGATTCTATCCTTGACTAATGAAGCTCTAACCTTGCTCCCGCCGACATCCTAGAATCTCTTCCCTTTTCTCTACTCAACATAGTTCTCTTGGTATGTGACTTGTTTAAAATCTTAATATCTGTTGACACATTGAGGACAATGTTTAATTTAGGTTTGGGGGTACATTTGCATTTAGAGTTTTTGGTACATTTGCATTTAGAGTTTTTAGTCTTCTTTTATTCAAAAAAAAAAAAAAAAAAAAAAAAAACTTTTTGCAAATAAAAACCTCCAACTTTTAGAGATCTTAGAGTCTCTAGCATGCTTCTAGCTATGTTTACATAGAGAGTCTGACCGAAATAACAGAACTTGGAAGTACTGGAGAACACAATCGGGTTTCTTAGTTGATTAAAGCGTTAAAGTGGGATTTAACCACACCGGAGGGCGAACTAGGTGTTGTTTAGACATTCGGTAGTAGAATTGTGATCACCCATAGTGGAGACTACCCATTTTACATCAAGTGAGGCACCAACCTTCATTTTTTGCAACTTTCTAGAAAAAGTCGTTAGAGTGTGTGTCACCGTACGTCAATTCCGGTAGGAATGGTGAGCTACCCAACTTCGTACCACTTTCAAAGACTACTTTTGATCTCTTGAGTGCTAATTTTTGTCAATCATGAGGGTGACGTTTAAAGATGAAAACTCCTTCTAAATATCGATTTGCAGTTAGCATCACTCTCTCTCTCAATCAACAGACCCATAGAAACACATCATTGTCAGCAAGCGGAGCAACATCAGAATATTTGAAGAAAAATTGATATAGTCCAAGGTTACATACAACAAAAGAAAAGAAGATGAGAATTAATGAAGTTTGTGAAAAATTGAGTTTTATTGTTTTATTGTAATTGTCATGTTATGTTAAAAAAAAAAAAAAAAAAAAAAAAAAAAAAAAAAGTTTTTTGTAAAGTTCAGAAGTTCGTCATCGACGGTGAAGACCGAAGATTGAAGACGTTTCCATGGTTCCTATGAGAGTATGATGTTAATTGCCGATCGGGTGAAAAGGTAAGTGAGTACTCCCATCCTTGCTAATGGTTGATTTCCTTCTTAGAGATCATCGAAAAAGATTCTTTTTGTCCACAACTCGTGGAGTCTCCGAGAATTATTTCGGAAGGTTATCCTTCTCACCTACAACGTGAGCGGATTTCTCTCTTCATTCATTCTGCGCACACATGAGAGACTAAAAAGCAATCTTTTTGAGTGCAATCATCATAAAACCCTAATGGTGAGGCGAAGTCAAGGCTTATGATCACAATCGAATCCGAATTCTTTCATATGGTATGGTTACTTCTTGCTCAAAGACTTAAGGATGAGAATGCGTTCTTTGGTAGTTCGACTTCATGTTACTAGCATGCGAAACTCTATGTCCTCATAGCTCCTTGGATGCTTGAGACTCTTTATACTCTAAATTTGGAGAAGGTTTTGTGGGTACACCTCTGGTAAACCCTCACGAGACTACAACTCGTCCACTAGGGACACCTAGGGGATTAAAGGCTTAGTGCATACGCTAAATGCATTCGAGAGACCTGCGACAGGGGTATAGTTAGGATTTCCTAATTTTTGTTTCACTTGAGGACAAATAAAATTCAGGTTTGGGGGTATTTGATGAGTGCCAAATATTGCATATTTCTACATCTATTTATTGGCATTTAACTCATCTTTTGTGCTCTTTCGATATTATCCCAGTTCTGTGTTTTCTTTGTTTTCAAGAATAAGTATTTGTACTAATTAATTTTGTGTTTTAGGTAATAAATAAAGCTCGGAGAAATTTAGGAGCCAAAAGAGCGAGAATCGGAGACGAGAGTCTATGGAGCGGAAAGCCAAAGCCAAGCGCACAGAAGTTGCAACCCAACATGGAGCAACCCATCTACAAGACATGGGCTAGAGCTACCCGTGACCCGGATCCGAGCCCGTTTCTCCCCGAGCCGTCCAGATCTCGCCACTGCATCCAACGCTCGCTCGACTTTCGCATCACCTTCTCGCCGCACCCGCTCAACACCGAATCGCCTATACCTATACCCGATCGAGCAAACCCATTTCTTCTTCCATCTTCTCTTTCTTCTCCCACGACTCCACGAGAAAAATCCATCCTTCTTCTTCACCTCCCATACCCGTTGCAGAGATCATCATCACCACCATCTCCTTCTCCCTGCCACCACCACCACTCCATCTCCTGTCATCATCGGTAGCCACCGCTCTCCCTCTTTCTCGAATCATCTCTCTCATAGCTTCTCCAACCCTAGAAGCTAGGTTAGAGATAATTGGAGTTAGGGTTTCACCAACAACCCGCATGATCGATTCAGAGATGATTGACAGAGAAGACAGCGGATTGAGCGACGTGGGTGAGAGAGTATTTTCCTGTTTTTCTGTTTTGGAGAAATTTAGGGTTTTTGAATTGCATGTATAAATAGGTTTAATGGGTGTGTAAAAAAACCTCATGCCTGGACTATCCAGAGCACCAATTTTAGTTGTTTTATGTTTTAATCATGTTCTAAAATAGTTTGCTAGGATTTCAATGAAACCCTAATTCTCTGTCATGTTGTTCTACTTTGTGTGGGTGTTCTTGAATGCTTAAACTATAAAGATAATCTCAATTCTAGCTTTCCAATGCTTTACTCTCACAATGAATACCATGTATGCATTGTAGTTGAGGCTAAAACTGTATTGGTTATGCTTTAGCTCAAACCTTAGAGACATTTGTTTGATTCCCTTGACTAGTTGTGCTTAATTAGACAACTAGTGCTGCGGGTTAGTACCTTAGCGATAATTGAGTTATCATTAGGTGAAACTCCTTAGATAGGTGATAATCTTGACACATTATCCTTATGCCACCACAGGAACAAGAAAGCTCCATTTAGTTGAACACATAGCATGATTTAGTGGTGGATTTGACAATCCTAGTGCCCCTTTACTCTCACTGTTTGTATTTCATCTTTACTTCATTGTTATAACACTCAACTTCAATCGTGATCGACAAACACCAAATATATCTCACTTCTAGAAATTAGTAAGCAAAGCCTTAGATCAACATACAACACCACAAGTCTCTCGTGGGATCGACACAGTACTTGCCACGCCTCCAACAGCGCTGTGCACTTGCGTTTAAGACGTAGGAAAATCATCTTCCCAAGCCTACCAACGAGGTGACCGAAGGTCATGAAGCTAATGAGAAATACATGACGTGGTACTTGGGTTGGGCTCGTCCCTCTTGTGATTAGGGAGACGATGGCTGAAGAATTGGCTCGTAAGAGGAAGATGGCATCGAAACACCAACAACAAGTCTTAAGTTCTTTGTAAGTATTTTAGAGTTGCTCTTCTTTTTAAGATTACATTATCGAATCATTCTATTAATTGTTTGTTGTTTAATTGAAAATAGAAGGAGCATTTGAAGACCTTTGTGAAGGTGTTGTGTTGCGCGAGAGATAGAGGAGAGCCTTTGTCGATTGAAGAGCAAAGCAAGCACATTGACTATGCTAGCAATGTTGACAATGAGGATGCCTATGAATTTTTCAAGCAAGCTAATCTTTGAAGTAACGAGGAAGAAAAATCCGGGAGGGAAGCACAAGCCAAGATGAATGCTTTGACAAAAGAGGGCTCGTTCCCGTGGTGATGGTAGTAGTGGTAGTGGTGGTGCTCGTAATAATGCTAAACGGGTCCGTGGTCGTGGTCGTGGTCGTGAATGAATGCAGTCTCTAGTTTATTTCTTTATGTTGTGGTAGACAAATGTTAAGGTTAACGGTTGGACAAATGTTTTTTTTAAGGTTTATGGGACATGTTTTCATATTTTGGACAAAAAGTGTTGGATTTCTAGTTGTTGAATGAATGGTTCGTTTAGCTATGTAAAGTTTCAATACTTATGTCGGCATGCTTTTTTTTAAGTTACATTGCCAACTAGACTAGGGCCGAAGAAGGTTGTGAAATGTTAGACTGTCGGCCGTGACAGCAGAAATTATTTGCATACCAGGGTTGGCAAGGTAATCAGATTAATACCTAGCCGGCTATTTTACAGCCGGAAAGGTATTATGTTATCGACCCAGCCGACTATGTGTTGTAGAAAATACCTTCTCTTGATGCCTAAAAATCATCATAAGGTCGGCATGGTTATAAATAACGATCTTGCCGACTATACCATAGCCTAACACGCTAATGACCAAATACCTTTCCAGTGGTTATACAGAAGAAAATGAACTCATGATGCCTAAAAATCATCATAAGGTCGGCATGGTTATAAATACCGATCTTGCCGACTATACCATAGCCGGCACGCTAATGACCAAATACCTTTCCGATGGTTATACAGAAGAAAATGAACTCCTGATGCCTAAAATCATCATAAGGTCGGCATGGTAACAAAATTTCGACCCTGCCGGCCAAACTTAGTCGGCATATTGGGGAAACAAAAACCTCGCCGGCGAATTCAAAATTCAAATTTTTTTCAAGTACAATTGCATTGATTGACTACCATAACGGACAAATTTGGGCACCATCCTATAAATACACTACTTCTCTCTACAAAACAACACACAACTATTTGCATATACTCTCCCAAGCTCATATCATCATACACTCCATCTAACTCACCCAATAGCTCTCTACATACAACAATGGCATCATTTGATTCAAATGAAGATTTGGCAATCACCAAAGCTTGGTACGCGAAAACTTGAGTTAGACATCATTCCTCCGTAAGGGTGTATGCCATAACCTTTTGGGCTAGGGTACACAACAAATTTAGGCAAGAGTTTGGGAATCCTAATGGAAGAAGTGTTCAATAAGTCCATGATAGGCACCTAGTCATCGAAAATGCGATACTTGCTTATTTAGCTCTCCAACCCCGTATTTTCAACGCTACCAACTTCAACTTGTCCATTGAACAATTTGTAAGTTTTTTTGTGGTTTATTTTACGTGATCCATGTTGTTTGATCTTCCTACTAAACACCACTAACAAAGTAAGTTTGTGTTTTATTTTTGTATGATGAAGCCGTGAAAGCACACTACTTGGAGGAAAGGGGGAAGCATTCGCATTCGATGCAAGCTATGAATTCATGGTCTCCAAAATCCGGAGTATGCCCCACTTCATGCGACGGAAGATGAATGGGATTCCTCCAACGAAGATTGATGGTTTTAGCGTAGGTTTGTGGGTAGAACCTCACGAGACTATAACTATGCAAGCTATGCAAAACCTCACGAGACTATAACTCGTCCACTTGGGATCGCCTAGGGGTTCAAAGGCTTGATGCACATGCTAAGTGCATTCGTTTTTCCGTCGACAAGGAGTTAGGTTTTATGTTTCAATCAATGTAGTAACCAAAATTGCATGAATAAAGTGAATTACATCTTCCCATATTCTCGTTTTCTGTTGGGTATAACTACAGGTCGGCAAGGTTGAAAAGTCGGCAATGTTAGAAATCATTAGCATGCCGACTATAGGTCAAATTGGCAGTGTTATAAATTTTGTGCATGCCGTGGTAGGAAATATTTACATGTCGACCGTAAGATTGCTTGGGCATATTCTTCATTCAAAGACCCTTTTGGGTGCGCATCGCTTACGCAACAAATTAATTACACCTTTCCACACAATTAATCGGCAATATAATGGCAAGGAGTTCGTTCCCACGAAGAGCCGGGAGTTTCTAGTTGTTAAAAGTAATCGAAATGGGGATTTTTAGATTTTAAGTTAAAGTAACTAATAAAACAAAATAGTAAAGATTAATTAAAATAATAAGGAAAAATATGACTAGGGAATCATTCGTCGTCACTGAACCGAAACATAATTAAATATAAATTTATTTCTTGTTGAACTTATATTGTTACCAACCGTAGAATAGCAATAAGCTCTTGCTATTCCCAGATTCCTATTGTCACTTGGATACCTAAGCGCTCGACTACCGATTCCATCCAACCAACCCACCAAGAATAAGCTCTCAAGGTGTAAATTAGTCGAATGCTTTACACTCTGTGAATCGGAGTTGATCCTAGCGTCGACGCATAAGCTCGGTCCACTTACTAGTGTTATCTTTACACACAATTGCTTAACAAAATCCCTCTCCGTCGGCTCTTGCGATTTACTATCGTGTAAAGAGTTGATGTGACAATTACACGTATCACACAACCCTAAACTAGTAGAAGAAATATTGATTGGTTAATTTAATTGATCATTTTAAATAACCCCTTAATATTCTTAGACATTAAAAATAATAAAGATACTCAACAATAAAATAAAACTTGAAATAAATGTGATTAAAGAAAATAATGTTTCATGGTTGAGGACTTTGAAATCATCCCTAATCAAGAAGTTTAGCTACTCATGACTAAAAGTACCGCCAAATAAACAAATAAGAAGGATTAATATAAAGATTCTCTCTAGGAGGAGAAAAATGTAAAAGAAGAAGTTAAGGAAGAAGTCTCTTTTTCTTTTAACTTTCAGCTCCTATTTATAGTAGTTCGATACCCCAGCTGATCCAAAAGATATCGCATTGGAAAACATTAGCTGCTCCACTTGATTTCTGTGGTCCACTAGGAAAATGCCACGACGTGTAAAAGTACAGGTTCATGTTTCTCTTTCTTTCGCGTGCGCCGTTTTACTTCCCCCAAATTATCAGCAAGTTCAGAATAATAAATGTATCCGTTATGGTGTAACACGAAATATGTTTATCAGACAAACTACAGCTTCTAACTGGATGCTTCTTCAATGGGTCCAGTAAAGAGCATCGTGTCTTCTATACAACGATAGAACATCCCGTTTTGATGAACCATGATACACCAGATTCGCACCTTCTCCCAAATGTCAAACCCAAAGCAGAGTTTTATCAAAACAAAACTTGATATTAATGGCCCACCATTCTTTTCTTGTTCCCTTATCAGAAATGAAACCGTCCCCACCTATTCTTCCCTTTTGCTTACTCCATGACCCCCACCTCAATTATTTCTTCTTCTAGTTTATTTATGATGGGTCCTTGTAAACTTCTCTTTTAACTAATAATAAAGAGATGTAATTCTCCCCCTTCACGTAAATGAATAGCTAGTGGACTCCACATGTAGCCAAATCAGCACTTTTCCCACAAAGATGATAAATGGTCGCCCCTTAACGTCTGCAAAGGTGTCAATAGCATACGACCATAAAATTCATTTTAATCAAATCTGCATATGCTTACAGCTTCATCCCCCGGAACGTGCGGAAGAGTGTGGTGAACTGGTTTCCCCTTAACATTTCCTGACCTGTCAATATCAATTGACTGTAAATGACCATTTTGCCCTTTTAGCTTTCCAATTTCTTGTTTTGCTCATAACTTCTTCATACGACCTCGTAAAAAATTAGACTAATTTATTATAATAAAATTGTTCTTTCGCCATTGATTTCGTCTTTTCCTCCTCTTGTACTTGAAATCTTGTACTTGAACAAGTTTCACTTTGTTTTTGGTTCTTTTCCACTTGTAGCTAGCTTCTTTTATTGCACAATTAAGCACAAATTCACTTATTTTTGGACGATTCTCCTAATGAACCACAAATAAGAGAAAACAAACGTAATATACAATAATTTGCGAGAATATAAGCAATTACTAGCATGGAATTGAAACTAAAATCATGTGAATTATGCACTTATCACCTTTCGGCCTAAAAATGGTCGGCGTTTTCTTCGTCCACGGACCATGCCGGCTAGACTTAGTCGGCACCTTATTCAAACGTCGACCATGCCGGCGGAACTTAGTCGACACCTTATTCAAACGTCGACCTTGCCGACCTTTCATATTTTTAAAACTAAATTTTTTGATCGAAATCGAACTCATAAGACAGATTAAAGGTTTAATCTCTTCTAATTCATAATTTCAAAATTTTAATCTAAACTCAATTAATTAACCTAATCAGTATTTTTTAGTGTTAATTAAACAAGGGTATATTAGCCATTTAGAAAATACAAGGTTAAGGGGCAACTTCTTTTACTTTAAAATGTCTTGGGCTTTGTCTCATTAGATATACCCCAATTAATCTGGGTATACCCCAATCAAGCCAGGTTCTATTCTCAGAAACCCAGACTGGGAGTTATTAGCAGCTGCAGATCATTTTAGGCTTGGAGAAATTCCCATTTGCAGGCCTGGCCGTGTAAGAGGAGACACCCTTGATTGGTTTGTACCTGTGTACTTTGGTAGTACCTTTTATACATCTTTTCTCTTTTTTGGAGCATAACCATATTCATTTCACAAACCATAAAAATTCTTAAATTCAAAAAATACCCATCAGGCCTTTGTATATATATATTATTAACTCTCCAAAGCATTCCACACCACACCCATCAGGCCTGGACTGTATATATTCATAATTTCACCACTTCCATCTACCACACGGTTCCTAATTTCTTAACTTCAATTACTTTTAATGATTGACAAACTAAACTTCTAGTTTTTATCTAATCTTAATGCTTCAAAAAAAAAAAAAAAAAAAAAAAAAAAAAAGGAAAAAAATGAAAAGAAAATCTTAGTTCAAATCTTGAATTCAAGAAGGATTATGAATGTCATCTTCTTCAGATGGCAATCTGAACTTGAGAATTTTCTGGAGGCTGGCAACAGGTTTTACTTGCTTAGCTGAAGTTTGATTTGGATCTACAATGCAAGCTCCTTTGAATAGGTTTTGATCTGATGGTCCCGTCTCCTCGTGCACCACAGGACCACCATCTTTTTCTGAGAACACGAGGCATGTACCAATAGTTTCCTCGTATGTTCCTATCAGCTTCAAATTGTCGCCTATAACCAAAACTGGATTCAAAGTATCCAAACCAGATAGAACATAAGGTGCATTAGACGGGATGTTTACTTGTTCATAAACAGCTTCAAGATCAAGTAACACGTATTCCTCTTCTTCCTCCTCATCCTCAATTTGCTTAGAATTGCCCTCCATATCCTGAATGCGGAATTACACTTCTTTTCTTATTACAGGAGACCGACAGTGAGAAACTACGAAGGTAAAGAGGAAATGATCTTAAATTAGGAACTTAGATAGCGATAAAATAGAGTAGTTAATGAGACACGAATGCCTTAAGACTGAAGAAAATCCTGATGAACAAACTGCTCAAAAGATGAAGAAAGCCAAGAAAAAGATAACAAAGTGGGGTTCTCTAACCGAAAAAGTCTGTCAATATGCGTGATTTATGACCAGTTCAAAGCCTGTCTAGCACAGCTACTAGGATTGAAAGAGAAGGTACTTCAGAAATATAAGCCTCTCTGCTCAACAACACCACCTGAGTAGTTATCAATAGAATGTCAAAGAGAAAAAAGGAAAGAAAAACAGAAAGAACTACACAAGAGATTTCAATATATATAGAAATAAAGGGATCAGTAAACCAAAAGAGACTAAAGAGAAATCATGAACGTCAGCCAATTTCGAGCCTGAGGTATAAATCTGAATTGGTTAGGTTGTAACTTAGTTAACGTTTTGGCATATAAAATTATAACACGGCCAACTATCTATTACCCTACTCACATCAGCTAGGTTGATTACAACACTACAAACAGAAGTACCGTTTTGGAAGCTGATGGAATACAACGTTTCAGCAGATTTTATAAGGTATAGAAGCAACTGTTCAACGCTAAAGGCAAGCAAAGTGCCAAAGTCTAACATACTATTTCCGTCCCACAAAAAATGAGTCTTTGATTTTTGCCTATTTAATACACTGAAAGACAATGAAAACCTAAAAGACCCACTTTTTGTGGAAGGAGGGAGTATTCTATAAAGAATTATAAAAAGCCGATCTTTGGAAAAGGATTATGCATATAGTGCAAGATTATGGATAAGGAAGAATAAATTTGTGACTAAGAAATTCCTTTATATTTATCAGATGTTCCCTAAGGGACGACTAAGTAACTCCTAAGAACCACCTACTTTATAAAATCTAGAATCAGACTGATCAGTGTAATTTTCTCGAAATATTACAGTAATTTTCATCAAACCTTTGAAGCGGCATTTTAATATCCTCTGAGTGTACGACATGAGATTTATACAAAACTGACTAAGAGGTTACTATACATCAATATTCCATCTCTATCTGTTTTATAGTCTTTGTTCAGAAAAGTGCTTAAATAAGTTTACTTGTCTGCAGTGAACAAGGTAACATATTGAGTTTTACTTCTTATCCTAATTAAAGACTTGCTGAGTTTTACATGATAAATGGCACCAATGCAAATCCTAACAGAAAATATTCCCATTACAATAATCAAGTTGATGTGCTGTAATCGAAAACATAACCTCATAGATGTTAAAAATAGTGCAGGTTGAGGATGATGATGCTAAACAATAGATGGAATGCAAAATCAATCATTTAACCATACAAGGAAAAGAGAAAACCTCAAGAGTTGTCAGAATAATCTTCACATTTGCTATTTGAAAACGACGAGTTTCTGAGAGAAACCTCTTGAGTTAGTAACTTTATGTGATCCAGATTGACACTTGTTTTGAAACCAATCTGGTACCTGAAATAGGTAAACCATAAGTATATGATCGATGGAGATAGTTACAAGTACAACAAGTAAAAGATTTCATTATGAATAATTCATGGTGTGTTGAAAGTAAGATATGCTCTCAGTGTATGGCAGGTTCTCCATAACAAATAATCTGAATTACATAGTGTAAACTGAATTTCAATAACAACTTAGAAATGACAAAAGTAATCTAATTATGTTCACATCTATTTCAGAACTCAGGCCTTAACTAGAAAAAAGACGAGTGCAAATTCTGATCCAGACACACGTTACTAGTTCACATCATTGCTGAAATACGCATCTACAGCATGTGCACATGGTACTTAAGCTTAACCCAAGGAAAAGCAACACCATTAGTGCACAATACTATTTGGATTTAATCCCTGGAGCAGTCTAAGCACAATTTGGAAGTACAAAAGTATTCTTTTAATACTTTCGTGGGGTTTAAGTTGATAGATAGAGATTTTGGTTCTTACTTCCTTATATATATACAAATTCTGGACTACAAAAATAGAAAGAACCAACATTTTTGAAATTAACATAATCAAATGGAGCAGTTTATGGCAACTATATCCCTCTACCAGAAAATTTTGAATTGAAGTAAAAAAGGAGGGAATCCTGCATAGGAAGTTGGGTGATGACTAAATCACCTAAGTATACACGAATTTTCAAATCTCTGTGGGATATCTTCGGCTTTCTTAAATCTAGCATTGTGGGAATGTTACTGACTAGCACCATAAAAAAGAAATGCAGTATTGATTATCAGTTTCAACCATGATTTGGTCTTACTCTAACGCCAACGGCAACCCTTACGGGAGATTCTAGTCTCAAAGCAAACATAACATAACATAACAACAATTCCAGAAAGTGAGATACTCGAAACCATTCAAGCTCCAGTTTTTGTACAAGGATAATAAATTATCATTGCTTTATAGCACAACCTAATCTCTAGATACAGAAAGTGATTGCTTTAGTGTGGCTGAACACATGGTTAGCTGGAGCAAGAAGTGTTCACTGATTGATGTCAAGAGAGAGACAAGTGAAGAAAATTGAAAAAAGAAAACAGCTACAGCCTAAAATTCAGTACCCTTGCTTCTACAAAAGCTTATCTAGTGGCAACATGGGGCCGAATTGAACCTGAACATAGCATGGGGCAAATTATTGGAAACCAATTTATGATTTTCTGAACATATGTGATTTATTCAGTTGAAGTAGACCTGGTATTTTTTACATGATTAGTGTGTGGCCTTGGGAGAGTTAAGACCACAAATGCACATAGAAGATTACCTAAAATTACCTCCTGGTGAACAGCAGTTTCTATTATTCTATAATAACTTAGCTTCTTATGTGAAGTTGTTCTTGAGATCATTATAACACAGATCTAAAGTACGAGATAACTAGTTTTTGGGTGCTATTGCTATAACAACAATGTGACACCTGCTTGCTAGCCCGAGCCATATTATTATCTAACCCATAGTTCACACATTTCCTAAACATCTACTTGCAAATAAACTGAAACTCTACAGACCGGCAAAAATAAAGTTCTGCACATAACTATTATGTTTAGGAAGTTATGCATATCGAAGTGATGGCTTCCGTATTTGATTTCTCTACTTATTTTCACACAGGCGCAAATTGTCAATTAACCAATTGAAATAGCGATGAAAGAGCATATACAGAAACTGGACATGACGAATAACGAATCTTAACTTAGCTATGATACTACACAATAAAAAGAAACAAGAACAACGGAGAATGAAAAGAAGAAAATGAGAAGTAACCTGAAATTGAGTTATTTGATCCAACACCTTCGTCGCCAGTAAATGAAAAGCAATTGTTAAACCTGAATTTGAATTTAACAACAACTAACCTAGTTTTGAATTTGGGACTTACTGTAACGAACGAGAAGAAGAAATTCGCAGAAAGAAATGGAAATTTTAAAACCCTAAAATTAGTTTGGGAGGTTTTAGATACGGGGAACGGGGTGACTAGCCAGCTTATAGGAACACGGCATTGGCTATGTTGGGTACCTAGTTAGCAATTCGCCGAATGATTCGCGAACTGAACGGCCTTTCTTCAGACCCAATAGCAAACTCGGCCCAGTAAACTCGTTTCTTCTTTGTTAAGTGTAAATACAAAAAATTATTGTAGAGACCCTCAAACCCGTGACCTTCTGCTTCCTAAGAGGTAGGGCTGTCAATGGGTCCGGTTCCTCCTGGTAGCGTCTTACCCATACCCGGACCCTATTATTTTTACGATTCCAGGTCCCGACGGTTAAGGTCCTGTTCTTAAATTAGTAGACCCCGGAACCCACCCAATTAAATGGTAGGTACCCACCTAAGTTCCGGTATTTAACGGGTATTTGTAAAGAATTTGAAATCTAGTTCTCCTACATTCTAAATCCAAATTTCTTTATATTCAATCACGAGATCGAGTTACAGTCTCGGTACCAAAACCCAGAGACATCAGCATGAAAATTAACATACACATACAACTACAAAAAAAAATCATAACCATCAAAAAATACATGAACGGTAAAATATCTGATCATCCATCACCATGTATTCCTAAAACCAAAGCTAAAACTTAGATAGGAACTCATTACCAAAAGGATTAGTTACTCCATTCAATTGGCAGAAACCATAAGAATAGTTTTAAGTCTGTTTCAGTTTAGCACCGATGGTTAATGAGCACTTGACAAAATTTTGAAAGATCACGTTTTGAATCCTGTAACACCAAAAGTAGTCTTACAGAGCAAAGCAACTTCATAAGCTTTCGAAGTATAACACTGGTTGTGGCTCTCACGAATAACAACATAATGAGTAGTCCATCTTTAAGTGGTACCAACTCCCAATAATAACATCCGCAGTTAAAGCCTTGAAGAAGATCAATTAATTATTTGATTAATAAGATGATTTATGGTAAAAGTATCAACATCTCCTACTGTTGTTGAATAAAACAACAAAAATGAAAAGATAGAAAAACTAAGATGTCCAGCAGAGATGAAAATAAGACGATGGGGTAGGAAAACAGAGAAATTTATAATGTGAGAGGCGACGATTTACTAACACATATTTTATTTTTAGGTCGTTGTACAAAATTTTACTGGTACCGATACCCATGGTACCCACCGGGTATACCGATTAGGACCCGATATTAATCGGTTCTTTATCTGATCTACCCGTCGGTACTACATCCACTAATGGGTCCAATATTAGGACCCTAACCGGACCCAATTAATCCGGGTCCGGTCCGGTCCGGTAATTGGGTACCCATTGACAGCCCTACTAAGAGGACTTGGAATCCACTGATCTGACCGTTCTTTAGTGATTGAAGTGATATATATACCATTTAAGCGTAAATCTCCCCTAGTTTTATTTATAATAATGTTTTTTATTATTTTATGTGTGCCGAATTTTCAGTTCCAAACTCAAATTAGTAAATCGAATTATACACGTACGTATGCCGTTCCGAACTACTACCGTACTACGAACCGTTGACCGACTTCTTGACCGAATTCGAATTTTCAAAATCCGTATAATACTCGTACGTTTGCCGTTCCGAACATTTACCGTATCCCGAATTGCTAACTAGGGTTGGGTATAGCCATTTTGGGCGAGCAAAGATGAAGGCTTTTTTGGGGAAATATAAACGAACTAGTCACTTGGACCTTCACCTGAACAGAAGCCTGAGGAACTTTTTTTTGGAACCGGACTAGGCATTTCAAGAGAACCATTGAGTGGTCAATGCTCACTGTGATTGGGGAGGTAGCAGTTGGAACTGCGTAATTGCCAAACCAACTTGATGGAGTTTAGATATAGTCTAGAGAATACTGTACTACCCAATACTAAAATAATAAAAAAACTGAGCATTTCAAAAATAATTTCGGTGTAAAATTAATATTTTCCAAAGCCAATTATTAAAAAAATAAAAAAAAAAATCCATGTCGTTTCTTAATATCCGGTGCAATTCTTTAGGAAAGGTAAAGGGTTAAAAGCCAAGAAGCATAAAAATAGTAAAGCCAATCTGTCTCTGTAATTCACTAACACTCCCTCATCCATGACGTAAGCTGTTCTTCAAGCTCTTTTTTTTTCCTTCTTCTGTGATTTCTTTGATCTTTATGTAACCTCTAAATCATCCATGTAAAGCCCTTTCTAATCTTTTCAATCTTTTCTTCCTATCTATCATTGGTTTTTTTATTTCTTCCACCGAAAGGATTGTTCAGACTTACACATATTTCATAAATTTCATAACTTTGACCACTATTGAAGTTTACAGGAAAATAAACGGAGACAACTACATTCAAATTCAACAAGCTATTACTACTAAACATACCATTCATTCCGATTCACATTTTTTACAAAGTTCTGAAGCTCCTGACACTACTAGAGCTCAATCACAAAAAAGCAACACTACAGTTGACTACCAACAACAACTTACTATCCACATCAAAATACCACAGTTCCATAAACCACATCACATTAAACAAACCCAAAATAGTTCCGACCGATTTCCAAGACAAAACAATTTCAACATTAACATCTCCAACACTAGTACTACTATTAAGAAGAGAACCAGCAAGTATCGAGAAAGCCAAACCTGTAAAAAAACCTTATAATCATCTTCAAACTCTTCACCAAGTCTGAAAATTCGGCTGCATTCGACACTCAGAAAGAGACCTCTAGAAGTCATCTTCATCATAGCTCCAGTTCTCATCTTCTTCATACTGCGCATTGTACTCACTACCAGAGGATGCAGGAGATGTATCATCAGACGAATCGTCACTCTCATCTTCCAGCATTTCCTCATCCTCATCACTTGTCTCCCTTTCATGCATTGTTCTGGCAAAAATCTTTGGATTTTCCCTCTCATGCTCAAACCTTCTTCTCAATCTCCTCTCATGTTACCTATCCATCCTCTTCTTCTCTTCCACATCATCAGAATCTTGTTCACTAGTATCGATCTCTTCTATTGGATACTCAAACCCATCCTCAGATGCTTCGGAATCACTCTCAGTTGCACTACCATAACCCTTGCTTTTTCTTTCCTCTCTAATCTCTCTTCACACTTTCTATTTCCTCTCTCAAATTTTTTTATTTTCCATGCAGCATACAGATTTTCAGTCTCCTCTGCTTCTCTTTGACGGAGCAATTCATGTTCTTCTCTCTGACGGATCATCTCTTGTGTACGTCTGTATATTTCTCCCTGCACATCGTTCCTCAATTTTGCAAGCTCCAAATCACTCAGTGAGAGAGCGAGAGTTTTGGCCTTGATCATACTCTGCCGTTGATGGAGGATCGACGGGAAGATTCTCTCCAACATTACCTGAAAGATTCTGATTACCTATATGAGCCATTTCCTAAATCTTTTCTTATACTCTTAATTCTTTCCTTTTCTGATCATAAACTTCTCTATGATATTTATCTTTTGATAAACCATTTTTATAATCCGTTAATCAATATCATTTATAGCCATTTATAGAGTCTGGTTAAGGGTCATGTCCCTTGACCATGCACGCCGGTTCAATACCCCATATACGGTACTCAGAACCATCATGATGCTTTGTAAAATAATCTCTCACAATCAATTTTGTCTAACCACTCGACTCTTGCTTAATTACACCACTTCGTTCTTACCTCCTCAATACACCGAACCTAATTCAATCCTCATCTCTGATCTATTTGGTTCCACCATTATGAGTGACATTGGTAAGCCACATAACCTAGTCTTAGTTTCTTGGGTTTTAATCTTGTCTTTTGATTTAATGCAGGTTCAGATTTTGCAAAAGACTTTTGTTTGGAGGCACCATTGTCTCTTGGGACACACTCGGTAGCTACATGAACCCCAAACCCATCAACCATTCTTTAATCAATATTCAAAATAATTCTCACCTAACTAAACCAAACCCCGAGTATAACACCATCGCTTTACTATGCTTCTTGTTATTTCATACCACTTCACATTACACCCCATCTACCATTATTTCGTTTGGAAGTATTCAAATTTGTTGCCCGCCCTAGAAGCAAATAATAATATAAGAATGTATCCCAATCCCTATGATGTTAATTCCTCCTCCACATGTGCTCAACATTTTTCATATCTCGGAGGGTTCTACCATTATTGCATATGTTTTATTATCCTACCAGTCTTGGCTGAGTACGTCAGCAAAAGACCAACATTACTCAGCAATCACGGATCATGCAAATACTACTGATACTATATCCAATGCCACTGCATTTGAACATCACCAACACATACCCAACCTGAATCTTTCACAAATTCACTCTTACTTTATCATTATAAAATATATTCACCCTCATGAAGTTTCTATTTTTAAGGTTCAGTTTCCTAAACAAAACTATATTAGTTTATTTCTTGGTATCTACATGACCTGTCATTATTCTTCTTTGAACTCTACCATTTCCTAGCATTATCATCTTCAGATACATATACACATTTTCCTCTCATCCAATCCTAATCTCACAGATACCTACTGGTCTCTTAAGATCAATATCAGGATCTTTGTTTATATGGAGTCATCCAACTCTTCAAGTGATACTCATTCTGCTACCACTATTCAAAACCTCTCTTCTCAAATGGATGAAAAGCTTACCTTACTCAAAAATCTCCCTGCTTCCCTTTCAAATGAAGTGTTTATTGATAAAACAGTTGTTTTAGCTGGGAATGACACTAATTGGAAGTGGTGTATGGTAGGTTATATATGTAGTGAGACTTTAGTACCTACCTCTTCTATCAAATACTACATCTGCTCTCAATAGCTTCTAGCCCAAACTCTTACTGTTACTAACTTCAGTGGATTGAGAAACAAAGTTCTTATAAGATTCTTAGCAGAAAGTTATTTCAACAGGGTAAATGAACAACGCCCTTGGTTTGCTTGTGGATTCCTTATAGTGCTCAGAGTTGTTCCACCTATTGGCTGGCCTGCAAACTTTCAAGTTTCTTTTGAGGAAGAATTAATGTGGCTCATTCTATGCAATGTTTCTAAATAATGTGTTGAATTTGAAGATCTGAGGTTGCTTACCATTAATCTTAGAGAACTGCTAGATGCCAAAGAACCATACGTTAATCATCCTCTCAATAAGAATGTTAAATCTATGTGAGAATCCCTATCAAATGAGATCTTCCAACTAGTATTCCCCTTCTTACTAGAGGTAGAGAAGAACCCTTTCTTATCGAATGCAGGTACTTCAAAGTCCCAAGGAATTTTTGTCATTCTTGTCGTGTCATTGACCATGGAGATGTTGTCTGTCCCAATTGGCTAGAAAAACAAAAGCTTATCAGGGAAGCTAGCTCCTCAGCTTCAAAATATGTTTACCCACCAGTATTTAGGCTCATGATGCTAACAACTCAAGCACAGAATTCTCTTACTATTGCTCAAAACAACCTAACTGTTGATTCCTTAATGACTCAAGCTGAGGTAGTTCCAGATACTCAAAGTCAAATGTTGGAACCTATTGGTTATGTGGATAAAGAAAAAGTTGTTATTATTGTTCACAACTCTAATACTACCAACCATGAACCTATCAAAAGCATGATTAACATGGGACCTTTTGGAAGCAGATCTACTACGCTCAAGATTCATGAAGGAGAAACAAACCAACCTCAACAGTTAATTCCGTTGGTCAATGGTTTACCTCTTATCTTAAAGAAAGTTGCAAGTCAAGCCGCTGGTGCTCATGTGCTGAGTCCTATTCCTGAGTCTAGCAACTCAGGACTGATCTGTACTAATAACTCGGCTAGGAGATTCAAAATTGCTGTTACTCCTTCTCAGAAATCGGCTATACCCAAAGAACAAGTTATATTACTAGCAGCTGAACATGATGCTCTCACTACTCTAAAAAAGAAAATCAATCCTCGTGTTGATATCCAGAAGAGGACTAGATCAACATCTTCTCTCTAGATGATTCTATTACCAATTCTACCAAAGTTGATAGCTTGGAACCATACTATTCTACTCTTTGCCCTCCTATTACTAAATTGGGTGACATTTCTACTTTCAACTTGTTTCAATGTACTTTCAATACCCATCCTTCACTTGATGACTTTGGTAACTTCACTGTACCTACTGATGTTTCCTCAACTGATAATGGTGTCCGTAATAATTCCTCTCATGAGGTTGTTGATCTGAACATGGATGCTACCCAAGGAGCTAATTCGGATGATGGAAATACCAGTTCTCAATCTAATGGAAATCAGGACTCTACTAATCAGGTTCCCTCTTCTCCCACCTATATTGTCTCCTCTAACTCTCAAGATGTTTCTTCTTCTTTTCCTGTCAATAATGTTAACTTAGTTTGCTGGAATGTGCGTGGCTTTGGAAAAAAAATATGTTAATAAGGAACTTAGTATCCTGCATAGGAATGTCAACCCTGATATTATTTTCTTGTCTGAAACCAAAATGCAAAAAAAAAAAAATGTTGCTCGAAAATTGAGGAATATGGGTCTCCCTTGTACTTCTAATGTGCCTTGTGTTGGTTGAAGTGGCGTTCGTGTGCTGGCTTGGAAGAATGAAATTGACCTTACCATTATTTCCACTAGTGATAGGGGCATCTATGTTACTACCAAGGATATCATCCACTCTAAAACTTGTCACATCTTTTTCATATACGGTGAAACCAATAGTTCCCTAAGGCAATCCTTCTCTGGGAAAACCAATGTCTCATGCCATCTATACCTCTAGATGAACCAGCTTTCTATGTAGGTGATTTTAATGCCCTTTTAGGCCCTGAGGATAAAAATGGTGGTTTAGAAGTTGATAACACTGATTTATTTAATCTTAGGAACTTTTGTAATGTTTTTGATTTGCATGATTCAGGTTTCTCTGGTCCTAGATGTACTTGGTCTACTATGCAACAAGGTCATGATCTTATTCTTGAAAGACTTGATAGGTGTCTCATTAATCAGTATGTTGAATTGTTATGCCCTAAATTTTGTGTGAGTAACCTTCCTATGGACTCCTCTGACCATTGCCATATGCATATTGGTTTTAATTTTGAAGTTAATTTTATGCCTAAACCCTTTCACTTCATGGCCATATGGATGGAAGATCGTACTTGTAGAGATATCATAGCTAATGCTTGGTATGTTAATGTGGTTGGTTCCCCTGCTTATAAACTCAAAACAAAACTTCTTAATACTAAAAAAGGCCTTAGGGACTGGAATAAGACTTCCTTTGGTAACATCCAAACCAATATCAAAACTACTAGAGAAGAACTGGATGATCTCCAGACTTCTAATCCTACTGACTCTTCTTCTACCTCTAAATTAAGGGCTAGATTAGAATACTTGTACAACTGAAGAGCTTTACTGGAAAGATAAATCTAGAGAGATCTTGCTCTTGGAAGGAGATGGAAACTCTCCTTATTTTTCATAGAGTTACTCTCTTTAGGAGAAAAAGGAATGCTATTATTTGGATAAAAAATTCCATTGGTATTGTTTTAACTGATAGAAATAGCATAGGAACTTCTTTTGTGGATTACTTTAAAACTCTTTACTCCTCTCATCCTCGGCAATTTCAAGATGAAATATTAGAAAACCTCCCTGTCAAATTCTCTCCCGAGGATAACTCTTTGTTAAATCTCCCTTTCTTCTTGAGAAATAAAAAAAATTGTTTTTCAAATGGGTGGCAAAAAAGCTACTGGCCTTGATGGTTTCACAGGCCAATTTTATAAAAAAAACTGGGATATTGTTGGAGAAGCTGTCATAGATATGACCTAAACTTGTTTTAGAACTGGACACCTAGCAAAAGTTTTAAATACCACCAACATTGCTTTGATCCCCAAAGTTCCTCTGGCTGAATTAGTCTCCCAATACAAACATATTGTCCTATGTAACTTCATCTATAAAATCTTATCCAAAACCCTGGCTAACATACTCAAACCACTCATGGATAACATTATATCCCAGAATCAGAGTGCTTTTGTCCCAAAAAGAAGCATATCTGATAATATTTTGCTTGCCAATGAGGTCATATGTTGTTAATCATCATAAAAAGAAAAAGGGTATAGCTGATATTAAACTTGATATGTCTAAAGCTTATGATAAATTAGAATGGTCTTTCCTTGGTAAAGTTTTACTCAAAATGGGTTTGTCTGATCATTGGATTCATTTTATACATCAGTGCTTTTTTATTCTGTTTTATTGAATGGTAGTCCCACTGGCCTTATTAAACCTGAGAGAGGCTTGAGATAGGTAGATCCCCTTTCTTCTTATCTTTATATCATCTATTCTGAAGCCTTATCTGCCTACATTGATAGTCTTACTAGCAAAGGCTTGATTGAGGGTATTAGAGTTTGTAGGAATGCCCCTTCCATGACACATTTCTTGTTTGCTGATGATTCCCTCTTGTTTTCTAAAGCCACTGAGAAATATTTTAGAACTTATAAAAGACTATCTTCAAAAGTATTTAGGAAATCAACTTTGATAAATCGGGTATTATGTTTAGTAAAAAGTTGCCAACCCCTCTTATGAACCATTTATCCAATATTCTGGATATCCATAATAGAGACTTAGGGTAAAAGTACTGGCACCCATAATGGATTCTCGCCTCTGTCAATTCTGGTGGGGTGAGACTCTTGACCCTAAAGACATAAAACTTCATCTGCTGGGTTGGGATTCCTTGTGCTCCCCTAAGTCTGAAGGTGGCCTTGGCCTTAGTAAATCGGAACATAACAACTTGACCATGCTAGCTAGAAATGCTTGGAAAATAATAGAAAACCCTGACTGCCTTTTGGTTACTGTTCTGAAAGCTAAGTATTTTCCTAGGACTGACTTTCTTAATGTTGCTTGCCCCAGTGATTGCTCCTGGACTTGGAGATGCTTACATACTATTAAAGAAATGATTAAGCCTTTTATCTCCTGGATTGTTGGGGATGGTAAATTTATTGATCCCTGGTGTGATAAATGGATCCCAACTTTAGGATCTGCTACCTCTAATCCTTTGGTACCTCCTGCCCCTTGTGTTAAAGTCTCTTACTTCATTGATAATGCTACTAGATCTTGGAATCTAAATCTAAACAAATTAAATACTCATTTTGATGATGGTTTTGTTCAGAAGATCATCACTATTCCCTTAAGCCAGTTATGCACTCCTGATAGGAGGGCTTGGGAGCTTTCAAAGACTGGCAGATTTTCCTGTAAATATGCCTACTTGGGAATCAGAGGGTCTGGACCCTCCCCTAGTAACAAACTTTGGAAGCGCATTTGGAAAATTAATGTTCCTCACCGTATGTGTTAGAGCATTGCTCGGTCAAACTCGCATGCGTTGCTATCTCAAGCATGTTTGTCAATGTTAGTGATCAAAACTATAAGTCTTGATTTCTAGCCTATGTAGCTAAAGGTCTCGAACTAGCTAGAACTCCATGGAAATCATCATACAAGATGAAGGACTACTCGAGGAACCGGTGGAACTTCATCGACTAAAAAGTATGTGGAGACTTGAACTTATCTGTCATCAAAAGTCTATTTTATCTATCTCTTATCTTGAGACAAAAGTCGTATTGCTATATAGACTTCGATTATACACATTTGCTATTTCGTTTCGAGTTTATCTCGCTTATCTATTTTTCGAAATATGTGTTGGTAAGCTTTCGCTTTAGCCAAATTCATCTTTACCTAGTGACGAAAGTCATGTTATGTTTCAATCACTTTGAAAATTGCTCTGACGAAAAATGGTCTGTGAATAACGTCCATATAACATTCTCTTCGAGAATGTTTCAATGATTGAAATGAGAGTTTAGATTACATAACCATTGGTAGGATATAAGCATTGTTTTGGAAACACATATATGTATAAGTCCTTATTCCTTGAACCAAAATTTGCGAACTTTGTTGATCAAGAGAAATAGAATGTGGCGTGAACCAAGTCGAAGTTCTCGACCCGAGAATTTCTTCTCGAGTTTGTGAACTCCTTCCGTGAGCTTAAGTCCGTGAACCCATTCCGGAACTTGAGTAGGTTATATCTAAAATCGGTTGTTCTTAAACTCATGTTTATATAAACTAAGGAATGATTTTGCAAACCGTGGCTATAAATTTTATGAACCGAATCGAGTGAATCAAACCGTTTTTTCTTCGATTGTGTCTTGTGTAGTTACATAAGATCTAAGCAATTGAACAACTCTCTAACTAGTTCATTTGAGTCATTGAACTAGTTATGGTGAAGAAGAATATGGTTGATATTAAAGTGATCATATGGCTAACCATTTGGTTAACTATTGTTGAACCAACAAATGTTAATGTTTGGGAACGGTTATATAAACCCAAAATTGGACATTCCATTTGTGTGTAACAAGCTATGGTTTCGATCCAACGGTTGAGAAATATTAGCTTGAATCTAATCAGGTTTTCATCTAACGGTGAATATTGAATGCTTTGTTACTAAGCTAACATTGATTGCAAACCATGATTTGAAAGACTATATAAGGAGAACTATAGCAATCGGAAACCTAATCCCCACACATTACATGTGATACTAGTTGTGCTAAGCTAGAGTCGATTCTCCTTTAACCTTTGGTTTTCTTCTTCTAAAACCAGGTTAACGACTTAAAGATTTCATTGGTATTGTGAAGCCAGACCGATACTACTTTTCTTGTAGTTGTGTGATCTGATCTTGTTGTTTCTATCGTACGAGTACAATTGGAATAATTGGCTTGAGATTTATATCTCCGATGGGCAAGATAGAAAAGAAATCACAAACACTTCGTCTCATCGTTTGTGATTCCGCAATATCTTTTTCACTGCGCCGATTAAGATTATTGTAAGGTGATCAATAATACTAGGCTGTTTTTTCTGAATATAAGTCCGGGTTATTGATTGGTTCTGTTTTCCTTGATTTATCAAAAGATGAACAAAACTCATAGGTTTATTCGTGGGAGACGGATTTATCTATTCTCAGACTTTTACTGTGTTATACAGATTTGTTTATTAAAGTCTTCGACTTTGGGTCGTAACAACTCTTAGTTATGGGTGAGATCAGCTAAGGGAATCAAGTATGTAGCATCCTGCTTTAGGATCAGAGGCGTAGGAGCATAATTGTACCTTGGATCGGTGTGAGATTGATTGGGTTTAAACTACAGTCCATACCGAAGTTAATTTGGAGTAGGATAGAGTCTGTAGCGGCTTAATACAATGTGTGTTCAATCTGGACTAGGTCTCGGGGTTTTTCTGCATTAGCGGTTTCCTCGTTAACAAAATTCTGGTGTCTGTGTTATTTCTATTACGCATTATATTTGTTTATATAATTGAAATATCATAGGTTGTGCGTTGTTCAATCAATTAGAATATCCGACCTTTTGGTTTGTTGATTTAAATTGATTGACACTTGGATATTGGTCTTTGGTACCATCCAAGTTATCTCTCTTTGATAAAGACTCGCAGATTTCTATTTGCTTGAGTAAAGATCAAATCGAGAGATTGAGATATAAACTCTTTGATATAATTTTTATCTAGATTGAGTCTGATTGTCTAGTTGATTCTCTAGAAAGTATATTGGAGTTTGCCCATACATATTGCTAATCGAATTGTTGGGTGTGGTTGTTAGACCCCCGCTTTATCAGTATGCAACTTTTTACTTGGAAAGCTGCCAGAAATGTTTTGCCTACTAAAACTGTTCTTCAAACTTGTTAGAGCATAGCTCGGTTGAACCCACCAAGCGTTGGTATGTCAAGTTTGGTTGTCATATTTTAGTGAATCAATACTCAATTAAAGAGTCGCTTGATTATATACTAGAGACAACTTCGTATAGGTTAATCTAGAAAGATTAGGATAATGAGTCATACAAGTATTACTCAAGACTTGAAGAATGTGAAGAAGTAACAAGCTACATCGATGACATCATCCTTCCTCTTGAGGTTACTAATATTTTGACTTGAACTGTTTCATTCCCAACGTAACTTTAAAGTCGTGCTATATTGAAAACATAATCTGCGAAGTCAGTGAATGATATACTCTAGTAGACATAGTGTTAAGGAATTAGAATACGAAGTATAACGCTTATCTTTTGAACTTCGTATATAAGACATCGACATAATCGTTTGAATGTTATTGTGATTATGTGTATGGGTAAAGGTGAAGATTTCATCCTAGGAAACAATGTTGACATTTGTTTAAAGGAAGTACATTCATGAACTTGTTTTATGAATCGAAAGGGAAATCGCTAGGCTTATTGGTATTGTTATTCATTGCATATATTTGATTACAATATGTATGAGTTAGTAAAACCGATCATAACTTGTTAAGTATCTTGGTAAAACTATTAACAATGCCTGACTTATGTATTAGTATGACTTTTATTAGTGTAACCGATCCTAAGTAATCACCTTAGATGGTATGATCGATATTTGTAATTGGTGTAACCGATCCTGGTAATTGGTATGACCAATCACAAAAGAGTTGTAATCGATCCTTGTAATTGGTGTAACCGGTCCTGGTAATTGGTGTAACCGATCCTAGTGACTAGTGTAACCGATCACAAGTAATACCATGAGAATATGGTAACCGGTCCTGGTAATTGACGTAACCGATCCTTAAGCGATGTAACCGGTCCAAGAACCATATTAAGGTAGAACCGATCCTTGTGTTTGGTAGAACCGCATACCCATGATTCGTGTATTGATATTTGATCAATCACATAGTTCTTGGAAATCGATGAACCATTTCTAACTTGTTTGGAAGTTTGGTATAATCGGTTCCAAGATTGTAAATATGAAAAAGGATTTACAAAGAATAAGATGTCGACATACTTTGAACATGTTCAGTAACTCTTATCTTTTATTGTTCAAAGATGTTTCTTAATAACTAAAGGAGATCCCGGCCTAAAATAAGTTGAGAATCTTTTAATTAAGGTTGTTAATTTTATATGCTTTTAATTACCAAAGAATTAAAATGCATCTCTGGAAAATAAAAATTGGTAATGTGCATTTACTAATTGGAGCTTCTCTAATGAGATTTCGGTTAATATTGGAGAGAGCATTTCCAGGAATTATGAAAACCGATTTGGAAATATATTGCATCTTAAGAATATTTCGGTTTTGGAAATTCCTTGGTGTCCAAACTTCCTTGGTCTATAAATACCCAAGCTTGTATTTCGTGCAATCTATCTTAAGAGCCAGCAAAACTACCTTGTTGTGTTGTTACCGGTGGAGCCGTCTATTCGGAGAGGAAAGTACCCTAATTAGGCGAAATCTCTTACGACCGCTCGTTTAAAGACTTCTGTGGGATCAATAATCTCTACGAGTACCTTTGGTGGGAAACTAGATAATTGCAGTATTACTAGTTTTCGATTTGATTTGATTGACTAACGGTTGTTAAACTTTGATTGCACCTAGTTTGTTTATTCTTGAGAATCTTCTCTTGATATAAGATTCACTCAAACTAGATCATAGTGTCGACGGGGATCTTTAGAAGTGTTTGTAGATCTAAAGACGTCTTGTGATAATCCATTGTTAACAAACTCCATTAAAATGCGTGATTGATCACAAGAGATTCATGTTGTGGTGTGCAGATTTTTATTGAAGATTAAAGAAAATTTGAAGACAAAGAAGATTTCTTATTGGTTTCATAATCTTTGGTGTGCACAAAACTTGATCAGCTGGGATCCAACTATAATAGATTTATCTTTGATAGATTTGATTGATTAGTTACGTAGATCGGCATCATTATATAGTATCTTGATAGATCCTATTTTTGATTGTAAAATCTAAACTCTGCTACTTTTGTAGTTGTTGGATAGATAGATCTAAACCCAACAAAGGAGTTTATTGGATTAAACAGAAGAGCCTTTGTCTAACTCATATCACTGAGTTTGAATAGAGTTGTTACTGAAAGATTTGTTGTTCCTTTACTTTTTGGAATACGAACCAAAGGAATTGTTTCAGTGCGTGCACTTATTGAATGTCGGAAGCGCGGGATACGAATAAACTAGGTGAACTATAGGTTTAGTTGCTTGGTCTCAACTATACGAAGGTGGTTTGATTTTGTATAGCGAAATTTAATTAGAGAGTATTCAATTCTGGACTAGGTCCCGGGGTTTTTCTGCATTTGCGGTTTCCTCGTTAAAAAAAATCTTGATGTGTCATTTACTTTTGTTTTCCGCAATTATAATTGTTGTTATTATAATTTAAAGTAAATTACACAAACGTTAACTCTGTATTACTTGATAGTGATCCTATAGAGTTTGGTTAAGTCCGAACCTATTGTCAAGTAATCACACTTTGATTGTTGTACTGTCTCAATCTTGTATCCATAGACGATCACACAAAATGTGAATACTGATTTGTTGTAGTGTCTCGACTCAGTCCATAGACAATCACTTTCGGTAAGAAGACTTATAGGTGTAAAAGTTTAAGATTGTGGTATATTTGGGTACTCTCGTCTTTTCAATTGGTATCAGAGCAGGCAAACACAAAAAAATCTAACAATCTGTGTTTGGTGCGATCCAACCTATAAGAATTGAATCTATGTCTGATTCAGTTAATGTTATGCAAGAGTATGAATACTCAAATGTTGAAGATGTTACTACTTCGTTGACTCATGATCCAGGAGCTACGAAGATATCTGAGTCTATCTCTGATGGAAAAGAATATACTGATAAAGAGTTGGTAAAACTCTTAAAGCCAATAAGATCTCTGTCTATAAAGATGTTAATATTAAAGACAGAATCTAATCTTTTTAAGAATGAGATCAGAGAAAAAGACACTCAACTAAATATTCTAGACAGAGAGAATATGGATCTCACTGTCAAATTAGAAGCCTTTGGTAAATCTCTTACTCAAGATCAAGAGACTCATCTTATGACCCTGACTAATGATGTTGTTTTAATTTCTTCTGATAATGAGGAAACTAAAAGTCCTTGCTAGACTTTTACAGAGTGTGATAAAACCGGTTTAATCACGTTTGAAATAGATCATGATGATGGTAGTCTGCCTAACCACATCAAGTCAGAAAAGGATGAGAAACCACCTTCTATATCTACTGATGGTCAAACGAAATCTTGTCCAAAGGAAACTTTGAACCGATTCCGTGAAAGTGATCTTAAGGGATACAACTTCAGTCACTTGACATGAAACTTATACTTCTTCAATATACTATGGTAAAAGTATAGAAAGAAGTTTCTTGTCTTAAAAAACTGAAAGATCATTCCTCAGTAGAAAGACAGAATATACCTCAACCCTACAAAGTCAACTCTAATGAATCAGGGGTAAGAGTTGATAATCGCTTCTGAAAAAAGGTTCCTCCTCACTCATGTCGAAACATCCCTTGTTTACATGAAGAACGATTCCAGAAGAAAGGGAAAGAGAGAATCTCTGCCGAAGGAAACAATCAGGAATTTCAGATAATTGTTTCAAGTAATCATGTTGATGTGCATCATAAGGAAATCCTTAGAATGAGAAAATCTTATGAAAATCTCATTGACAAAATTAAGAGAGATTTATCTATCTCAGAAAATTCTCACATCAGTACTGTTTCTCCACATCATCATACCTTTAGATCAAGGAAGGATCACCTTCTTGGGAGAAAATACTTTGGGCAGAAATTTCCAAAGAGAATCATGAACTATGTTTCTGATACTCACTGTAAGCAAGAAAAGGCTTACTCCGATGCAACCTAGTTGTATGGAGACAGTGCACTCTCATCCTAGTTCGTGCTCATAACCTTTGGGATGAGAAGCACATAAAACAAGAGCACAATTTTTTTTTCTTTTTTGTATCAGAAAATATTTGTGACAATCACTGGATAACTGCGAATCCATTTTTGTCTAAAAAGATTGTTCATGTTCATCATGATCTTCAAAAATTAGGTTTTATTTGAAATTTTCGAATTTTAAATAAACCTTCTAGCATGAGAAGTTCTGACAAAGGAAACAAAATATATTCAGTATATATTTTCGGAATTTCCCAAGTATTTTCGGTCAAAATTTATTTCTTATTATGAGAAACAAACTCTTGCTTGTATTAAGAAACCCTGATCAATCCTTATTTAAATACTTAGCATGCCTCCAATAACTCGCAGTATCACAAAGGTCAATAAGGAGGAAGCTCAAAAGGTTAAGGATTGTCAAGGAATCAATACAGAAAGGAAGAAGAAAATCATATCAAAAATCATGTCTGATTATGATTCTGATAGTTCTACTGGATCACAAGATGAGTCATGTTTGTTGGCTTACAACCTTCAAGATCCAACAAAGACCAAGTGGATACGTTCTGATAGTATGATTGACTATATCCAAGGCTTTGAAGAACTAAGAACTAACCTCATAATGACGATCCGTCATCAAGATTGGCTCAAGGAAATAATTGAAGAAACAAAGGCGATCTTGCGGGTATGAAGGTTCAAGTTGAAAACTTGAGAAACATGAAGTGGTTCTTTGACAAGTCCTGGAGACATGCTTCAAGAGTTTGAACACTTTGAAGAACTTCATGAACAATAATAGCACCACTAGAGATTAAGTTATATGCTGTAATACTTAATCCAAACAAAATAGACATCAGTTTTTGATTATTTAAATTATTGTGTAAGGTCTATTTCTGAATAAAACTATCTATTATTTATGAATAAAATTATTATTTTATAATTTTTCTTGTGATAGTTTTTCAATTATATAGCATGTGCTTGAATGCTTTATATTATTGTTATATGTTTATGGGATGTTTGATTTCGGTTTTCTTAACCTTAATGTTCGATCTCATATGATGTGTGAACCCTTATGGTTTGTGTGGCTTTTTGATCTAGAGGAATTAAGTTATATCCCAAGTTGGTAGGCTTTATCAAAGGATCATAAGGTGTTCCGATTAAAACTCATATGTGAAAAAGTCACAATATGTTGAATCGATTTGTGTTTAACATAAAAGCATATGTGTTTCGGGTTTTCAACTTTTGCTATTTGCATTAGTTAAAACCGTTTCAACCTTTCTCTGGTAAAGGTTGTTGTTGTTGTTGTTCTTTTGTTCTTGCGAGAGAATGACAACATAATGGGGGAGAGTTCTAACTTGAACTTGCGCTTAATGATATATCTTTATGGGGAGAAGAGGATGCGGAATTTGAGGTAACGAATTTGTTAGTTAATCGTTTTCCTGTTTAAGAAAAGCTTGAGTTTATTGCATATATTTTGCTTTTGCTTAACAAAATTCGGTACAATTGATGTTTATTCCATTATGTATGTATGTATGTATGTATGTATGTATGTATGTATGTATGTATGTATGTATGTATGTATGTATGTATGGATGTATGTATGTATGGATGTATGTGTATGTGTATGTGTGATTCAATTCTTTCTGGTTAAGAAAAACTGGTTTGATATCTTTCTTTATTGTTTGGTATCAATTGTTTTAGACTTAACGAAATGACGGTGCAATTTTTGTGCTTTAATGTCTATGTTTGTTTCAAATGCTTCCGGTTAAGAAAAATAATTGTGCAAGTTAATTTATTTGGTTTGTATGTATTGTTTATGGATTAAAAAAATACGGGATCATTTGTTTAGTACAATTCGATTCCGGATAAGAGAAACTAAGTTAATTCTGATCTTAGTTAGACTTATCAAAGTAAAGGATTCGGTTATTCAAGTCTAATCGAATGCCTTGACAAGAAATATTAGTTAACTAACCTAGTATTTGTCTTGTCTAAAGTGAAAGGTCTAAGTTATTGTCTGAATAATTAGTGCCTGATGAGAAAAATAAAGTTAATTCTGATCTTTATTTTGGTCTTATCGAAATAAGCGATTGTTTTGTGCAATCGGTTTAGCAAGAGAACTAAGTTTCTTAGTCAATTTGTTAAACTATTAGGGAAAATTGCTTCGGGCAATTGTTTCCTTGATAACATATTAAAACCAAATTACTTGTATTTTCGATTTTGATATTGGTTATCTAAAATGGTATGTGAAACCTCCATGCTTAACTCTTATAGGTTGTACAATTCTTTTAGATTTGTAAGATCCTTTCGGTTTTTGGTATTTGCTCGTTACCATTGTCATTTTGTGACAAAAAGGAGGAGTAATATATGGAGTAAACAAAGTGATTTGTAATCACTTAGGAAAGGACAATTGTGCTTAAACGTTATATCTAACGAAAGAGTAAAGCATTGACTAAGGGGAGAAACATAGCATATGATGTTTGTAGTTCTTTGAACTACAAAGGGAAATAACAAAGATGTTCGGATTGAAAATCTACCTATCTCACCTTTAGGGGAGTATTAGCTTTGTTATTTAAATGTCAACATCGGCATTCAAGGATTGAATATATGCAGTATTGTGTTGTTGAAACTTGGAATCAAGCGTATGTATAATCAATTTTTTGTAATTTGTTTATCCATATGTATTAAGCGTTTTGTAACTAAAATTGACAAAGGGGAGATTGTTAGAGCATAGCTCGGTTGAAACCACCAAGCGTTGGTATGTCAAGTTTGGTTGTCATATTTTAGTGAATCAAAACTCAATTAAAGAGTCGCTTGATTATATACTAGAGACAACTTTGTATAGGTTAGGCTAGAAATATTAGGATAATGAGACATACAAGTATTACTCGAAGACTTGAAGAATGTGAAGAAGTAACAAGCTACATCGACGACATCATCCTTCCTCTTGAGGTTAGTAATATTTTGACTTGAACTGTTTCATTCCCAACATATCTTTCAATTCGTGCTATATTGAAAACATAACCGTGAAGCTGTGAATGATATACTCTAGTACACATAGTGTTAAGGAATTAGAATACGAAGTATAACGCTTATCTTTTGAACTTTAAATATAAGACATCGACATAATCGTTTGAATGTTATTGTGATTATGTGTATGGGTAAAGGTGAAGATTTCATCTTAGGAAACAATGTTTACATTAGTTTAAAGAAAGTATATTCATGAACTTGTTTTATGAATCGAAAGGGAAATCGCTAGGCTTATTGGTATTGTTATTCATTGCATATCTTTAGTTTACCAATATGTGTGTGTTAGTAGAACCGATCATAAATTGTTATGTATCTTGTTAAAACTAGTCACAATGCCCGACTTATGTATTGGTATGACTTTTATTAGTGTAACCGATCCTAAGTAATCACCTTAGATGGTATGATCGATATTTGTAATTGGTGTAACCAATCCTCGGTAATTGGTATGACCGATCACAAAAGAGTTGTCATCGATCCTTGTAATAGGTGTAACCGGTCCTGGTAATTGGTGTAACCGATCCTGGTGACTAGTGTAACCGATCACAAGTAATACCATGAGAACATGGTAACCGGTCCTGCTAATTGACGTAATCGATCCTGGTAATCGATGTAACCGGTCCCAAAGAACCATATTAAGGTAGAATGGATCATTGTGTTTGGTAGAACAAGAAACCCATGATAAGTGTATTGATATTTGATCAATCACATAGTTCTTGGAAATCCGATGAACCAGTTTTAACTTTTTTGGAAGTGTAGTATAATCGGTTCCAAGATTGTAAATATGAAAAAGGATTTACAAAGAATAAGATGTCGACATACTTTGAACATGTTCAAGTAACTCTTATCTTTTATTGTGCAAAGATATTCGTTAATAACTAAAGGAGATCCCTGACCGAAATAAGTTGAGAATCTTTTAATTAAGGTTGTTAATTTTATATGCTTTTAATTACCAAAGAATTAAAATGCATCTCTGGAAAATAAAAATTGGTAATGTGCATTTACTAATTGGAGCTTTTCTAATGAGATTTCGGTTAATATTGGAGAGAGCATTTCCAGGAATTATGAAAACCGATTTGGAAATATATTGCATCTTAAGAATATTTCGGTTTTGGAAATTCCTTGGTGTCCAAACTTCCTTGGTCTATAAATACCCAAGTTTGTATTTCGTGCAATCTATCTTAAGAGCCAACAAAACTACCTTGTTGTGTTGTTACTGGTGGAGCCGTCTATTCGGTGAGGAAAGTACCCTAATTAGGCGAAATCTCTTACGACCGCTCATTTAAAGACTTTTGTGGGATCAATAATCTCTACGAGTACCTTTGGTGGGAAACTAGATAATTGCAAAGATTATTAGTTTTCGATTTGATTTGATTGACTAACGGTTGTTAAACTTTGATTGCACCTAGTTTGTTTATTCTTGAGAATCTTCTCTTCTGATATAAGATTCACTCAAACTAGATCGAAGTGTCGACGGGATCTTTAGAACTGTTTGTAGATCTAAATACATCTTGTGATAATCCATTGTTAACAGACTCCGTTCTGTGCGTGATCGATTAAAAGAGATTCAAGTTGTGGTGTGCAGGTGTTTATTGAAGATTAAAGAAGATTTGAAGACAAAAAAGATTTCTTATTGGGTTCATAATCTTTGGTGTGCACAAAACTTGATCGCCTGGGATCCAACTATAATCGGTTTATCTTTGATTGATTTGATTGATTAGTTGCGTAGATCGGCATCATTATATAGTATCTTGATATATCCTATTTTTGATTGCAAATCTAAACTCTGCTACTTTGGTAGTTGTTGGATAGATAGATCTAAACCCGACAAAGGAGTTTATTGGATTAAACAGAAGAGCCGTTGTCTAATTCATATCACTGAGTTTGAATAGAGTTGTTACCGAACAGATTTGTTGTTCCTTTACTTTTTGGAATACGAACCAAAGGAATTGTTCTAGTGCGTGCACTTATTGAATGTCGGAAGCGTAGGGATACTGAAGAAACTAGGTGAACTATAGGTTTAGTTGCTTGGTCTCAACTATACGAAGTTGGTTTGATTTTGTATAGCGGCTTAATTCTGAGAGTATTCAATTCGACTAGGTCTCGCGTTTTTTTTGCATTTGCGCTTTCCTCGTTAACAAAATCTTGCTTTGTCATTTGCTTTTGTTTTCCGCAATTATAAATGTTGTTTCTAATAATTTAAAGTAAATTACACAAACGTTAACTCCGTATTACTTGATAGTGATCCTATAGAGTTTGGTAAGTCCGAACCTATTATCAAGTAATCACACTTTGATTGTTGTATTGTCTCGATCTTGTATCCATAGACGATCACATAAAGTGTGAATACCGATTCGTTGTATTGTCTCGACTCAGTCCATAGACAATCACTTTCAGTAAGAGGACTTATAGGTGGAAAAGTTTCCATGACCGAATATGACAAATATTTTTAGTTTTTATAGGTGGAAAAGTTTCCATGCCCAGAAATGGTTAGACAAACATAAAGCCATACTTTTACAAGTCTGAAAATGTTTTAGCCGCTGGCTTACTTGCCATAAATCTTTTCACCTAGTTTGGTCTGATTCAACACATTAAATTGGAGTTGTTCTCTGGCACTAGTGGAAAATGGACCATCGAAGGAAACCGAAACAATCATTCTTATATCATTTTCCGTTCTGTTCTGATCCAAAACCCTAACTTTTGTTACAGGTTCGGTCGTGGATTCAATTATGAGATGAGGGTTTTTCTTCATTGGACAGATTCCTCTCCTCATCTTCAAAGAATTTCCGAGATTAAGGTGAAATCTCTTTCTATTTTCCTTTGAATCCGATTATAGTTTTTTTAGATTATAACTAATTTGATGTTTGAAAACAAAGATTTAGGCAGAGAATCTCAGTTCTTGGGTGCTTTTTTGGGTTTCGTGAGATTGATTTGGATTGACTTTGTGGATTTGTTCTCAATATCAGGTAATGAAATTGAGACATGACTCTGTTGTTCAATTTCAACTTTTTTCTTAAACCACTTGGACTTTCCCTAGATGAACTCCGTACAATATTATGTATTCTCTAGCATTTGCATGTCCATGTTTCATATTTGTGGCGGTTCTTTATAGTTCCATTTAGATGTTTTGTGCTGAGATATACTTTTTTTTTTCAGCATTGGAGTCTAGTGGAGATCGACATGCTTTATGAGATATTCAACTTGGAGAGAATCGTAAGTGGGAATTATCTTTTTTTTTTTTTAATACGAAAGATGAGAATTTCATTGATTTGTAGAGAATTACAAAGAAACATCCCTATGGATACATTGTAATATCCAAGCAGGGAGTTGACTGTTCCATTCTTCTTTAACTTTGTAAGTCTATTCCATGTTTTGCAATTTTATGTGCAACATGGTTGACATCTATAAGCACATGAGTGCATTTCCAACTATCAAAAGAATTTAAAACACTTCTACAATCATTTATTAAGTTCCTAGTTGTCCATTTTATTGCTTTTAATCTACCATTCAAGGCATTAATAACATTTAAGCAGTCGCCTTCCAGGTGCACATATCTGTAGCCTTTGTGTCTTGCCCATATTGAAGCTTCCAGTACAGCTTTAGCTTCCGCCTGCTCTGGATTTAATGCTTTTGTCTTGCAGCATCTAACTCCATATGGGATTCCTGCACATTGTCTACTTATTAGTCCAATACCTACAGATTTAGTAACATCATCAAAGGCATCATCACAGTTTATCTTTATAAAGGGATTAATGGGTTTCTGCCACTCCCTAATAGGTTGCATGATATCAGTCATGATAGTTATACTATTAGAGACACACACTCTAGTCCACTCTGTATAATTTGTTTTAATCAGGTAAACTACTTGACCAAGATTCTCCCGTTGTCCTTCAAAGACTTTCCTGTATATGCATTTCCAAATCTGCCACATAATAAAAACATACCATTTCTGCACAGAGTTATGAATAACAGATTAATGATTTACTAGGAAAAAACTGCAAAGCCAATCATAGAAGTTTACATTAGTAATAACAGGCATAAGAGCTGGATCAATAGCATTCCAAACATTTCTAGAAAAATTAAAATCCATGAAGATGTGTTGCATAATTTCTAAGTGCATATTGCAAAATGGACAATTATGATCCATACTTTATTCTGATGTCTAACAAGATTCTCTCCCAGTGGAAAACATTTTTGAAGACATCTCCACAGAAAATGGAGAATATTATTATTTGGAAGCTTAGTTTTCCAAAAATATTTCCAAGAGATAGGGACTGTATTACTAATTCCACTTTCCTGATTCCTGGTATTAAGAATAGCTCTATAAGTTGTTTTGACAGAAAAATCACCATTTGAGCTTGGTTGCCACCTAAGACAATCCTCCCCATTAAAAGGAATCCTAATTGTAAGAATAAAATTCACAATATCATTATCAAAAAGAGCATTCAACAGAGGAAGGTTCCAAGATTTAGTGTCAGCATCAATCAACCTGAGAAATAGTTTTCATAGTGCTAGAGTAAAATTGGTTGTTTACAGTAGTTGGGATAGGTGGAATCCATCTATCTTTCCAGATACATATGGAATGGCCATTACCAACTTCCCAAACAACATATTTCTTGATAATATCTAGGCCTCTACAAATACCATTCCAAATCCATGAGATAGAATTAGTAAGAGGATCACTAAAGTATCAGACAGGGGGAAGTACTTACCTTTCATGAATTTATACCACAAAACATCGTGAGAATGGAGCATTCTCCAGGCTAGTTCTGAAAGTAAAGCAAGATTCATTATTTCAGTTTGCTTTATATTTAAACCACCTAATTCTCTGGGTTGAGCAACTTTTTTCCAGTTTATGAAGTAACAACCTTTTTTTCCTTTTTGTTTTTCCACCAAAATCTCATCTGAACTGAGTCCATTTTATCTGTAACAGTTTTTGGGATAGGAAACACAGACATATGATGAGAAGGAAGACTACTAAGGACAGACTGGATTAGAACAGTTCTACCTGGATAATTGAGAAATTTAGTTTGCCAACATTCGAGTCTATCACCATATCTCTCTAAAAGAGGTAAGAAAGATTGAGTTTTATTTTTTTGTAATAGCAAAGGAACACCTAGGTATTTATCATTAAGGGCCAATTTCTTAATATTAAGAATATTAGACACTGTATTTTTAACCTGATTAGGGACACCTTTACTAAAAGCAATACCTGATTTTTGATAGTTTATAGACTGACCAGAGAAGGTATTGAATTGCTCAATAATGTTCACAAGATTTCTAGCTTCCTTATTATTAGCTTAGACAAAAATCAGACAATCATCTGCAAAAAATAAATGAGAGACTACAGGACAATGGTCATTAATCTTAATACCATGAATAAGGTTATCATGCTCAGGTTTAAGTAAAGCTCTAGAAAAGGATTCGACACAGAGAATAAACAGATAGGGAGATAGGGGATCTCCTTGTCTAAGTCCTCTCTGAGGGTAAAAAATCTCACCTGGTGATCCATTTAGAAGGATAGATGTGGTAACTGTGCTAATACATTGCTCAATCATCTGACAAAATTCATCACATAAACCAAGATTTTTTAGAGTACTAAGTAAGAAAGGCCATTCTATTCTGTCAAAAGCTTTTGGCATATCTAGTTTGATAGCCATCCAACCTTTCTTTTTTCTAATCTTTTTCATGGAATCAACAAGCTCATGAGCTACAACCACATTATCAGTAATACATCTACCAGAGACAAAAGCAGTTTGATAAGGAGTTATGGTTTTTTCAAGAACATTTTTAATTATAGAGGCTAAGACCTTAGATATCACCTTGTAAGATGTATTACAAAGTGAGATAGGTCTGAAATCAACAACTTTTTTTTGGACAGTTACTTTTGGGAATGAGAGAAATAAAATTATGATTCATTTGTTTCAACAAATGTTTAGAATGAAAAAGGGACTGAACCATTTTAACTAGATCATTACCTATAGTATCCCACATAGTTTGGTAAAAACCAGGTGGGAAACCATCTGGGCCAGGGGATGTCCAAGGTTTCATATCAAACACAATTTTCTTAATCTCATCTAAAGTAGGTATGGCAATGAGAGCATTATTATCATCTTGAGTAATACAAGGATTGATAAAACTGTGGTAACTGTTGGGAGGAGGAGGACTAGAAGTTCTACTCATGTTAAGAAAATCTGATCTAAGATTATCATCAATATCATTTCTATCAGTGAGCCAGATATCTATATCATTTTGAATATAGTCTATTTGAGTTCTTCTCCTCCTAAAGTTTGCCTTGTGGTGAAAATAAGTTATGTTCCTATCACCTAATAACAACTCATCATTCTTACCTCTTTGTTTCCAATAATCAACTTCCACCTCATACCAGTAATTTAATGTAATCTGCAATCTAACAAAATCAGCATCCATGGGATTAATATTATGAGAATTCAGAATATTAATTTGATCCTAACCTTATTAATTTCAGTATTAATGATACCAAAATGGTTATAGTTCCAATCTCTAAGGATCTGTTTAGTATGAAACAAAGTCTTACTAAACCTGAAGGCAACAGAACCTTGCATATTGGCATTCTAGTTATGAGCAATAATTTCCTTACAGTTTGGATCTTTGAACCACATTTTGTTAACTCTAAAAGGTTTTTGGGTTTTTGAATCCATTCTAGCTGTAGATAATAGAATAGGAGCATGATCACTAGCTAATGGTACTAAATGATAAGTTACTACATTTGGAAAATTATTTAGCCAATCTAAGTCAGCTACAACTCTATCTAGTCTTTCTAAAATAAGCTCATGATTCTGTCTTCTATTGGACCAAGTAAAGGGGTTACCTATAAAGTTTATAGAATGTAATCCATTATTATCCATTAAATCATTAAAGGAATCTAGGTGAGATTGAGTGACTGGATTTCCACCTTGTTTTTCAGCATGAGTTAATATGAAATTAAGATCACCTACAACAATCCAAGGCAGATTAAGCTGGATAGCAATGTTTTGCATATAATCCCATTGGTTTTTCCTAACATTTTCATCTAGAGCTCCATAGACAAAACTGGTAAAAGAATAATCAGTTCTAGAGTCCATTCTAAGTTTACATTGAAAAGTGTTGAATTTAGTTTCTATAATGGAGAGGTCAACACCATTTTTCCATAAAAGACATAAGACACTTGACATACCAATTGGATCAATGAAACAAACATAAGGGAAACATAGAGGATTGATATATTGTAGCATTTTTTTAGTGAGATTTCTTGTTTCAATTAAGAAAACAATGTCAGGATCATGGGACCTAATTAAATCTTTTAGGTGAATTCTGTATCTTTGTTTCCATAACCACAAACATTCCATGACAAAATTTTCATGCTTAAGTATTTAGACAAAAAAATTATATAAGAACAAGTAGTAAAAGAGAAAGTTTTGTGAAGATCAACAATTACCTCATTCCCCCTGCAGTGTCTCCAGAAAGCTTGTCTTTTTGTGTGATTCTAGCTGTTGTGGGTTCCACTTCAACTGCAGCATTGTTATTAGAATCTTCTTTACCATTTAAGAATCTTTGTCTTTTGCCTAGTCTAGAAGAACCATCCTCCTCTTCAACAATAGTCAGAAACTTCACTAATTTCCCATCAACAGGTGGGACAAAAGGTGGAGGCTTAACATTCTTTCTAGTTAGATACTTAGGAGTTACCATAGCAATTGAACACATGTTAGTGTTCTTCTTAAGTCTTCATATGCCTCCAAAAGGTAAAGGCTTTTCATGTGCTACCTTCAAAAACTCAGCTGCAGCTTTGCAAACTTCTTTAGTGTGGTTAATGATAAAGCATTCTCTACATATCTTGTTGGGTTGCTTTTCATAATGGAATCTAACCCATTTTGTAGTACCAGCTGCAGTAATTGCCAACACACCTCTTCTTAAAGGAGTAGTAAGCTCAATTCTAACACACATCTTCACTGGGATGCCATCAATTGGAATAGCATTGGCTGGTTCAATTGCAAGTACTTCACCTAAAAGTTTTCCCATATCTTCAACTGATTTTGCATTCATATGTTCTGGTTGTAGATCCTTAATTTGAATCCAATACACCTGCTTGCTCCAATCCAGATTTTGATGGACCAAACCTTTGAAATAATCAAACAGAATACACAACTTTCCATCAATGTTCCAAGGACATTCATCAATAACTTTATCTACCAACTATTGATTCATAAGCTTGAAAATCATAACATTGGTGTCCACTTCAATGATCTTGACCTCTTCCTGGGGGATGAAAGGCCATGTGAACTGAATATTTTTTTCCACTGTCTCATAACCCATTTTCCCCTCAATTATTATTTTTCCAATCAAACAGAAACTCCATTCATCATCCCCTTCTTCTTCATTTGTGGAAAAATCCACTTGATTCAAAATAACTATTTCCGATTGCAGTTCTAGAGTAGCTTTCTTGAATTTCATAGCCAGATCTGAGACTTCAGTATTTGAATTTGTGATATTATTAGATTTCTCAAGGTTGTCCTCCATATTGGGATCTTTTCCTAAGAAGAAATTGTGTTGATATTTCCTTGAAGGTAAGGGTTTTGATAAATACATAGGAATTTAGGGTTATCCAAAAAAGAATTGATATGATATATTTTCCATTTACTCGTAGAGAGATTGTTGGGATTAGTTGAAACAGAAAAGGTAAGTTAATGAGTTGTAGTTGACCAGAGAAGATAGAGGGATAGTATCAATTCAAATTTGAAATGGGCTTTACACCTTCTGCACGTGTAGAAACCATGTGTGGATTTGTTCTTCATTAAATCGGGCAAGAAATAAACTTTACCATTGAAGAAACTAACAACAATAAGAGTTGCAGTAGGAACCTTGGCTTTAAAAGAGATTAAGAATCACAACATGTAGAAATTTTAAAAGAGAACAACATATGATGTTTTCAAACAGTTTTTAAATTGGTTGAGAGGAAAGGAAAAATTTGAAACAACATGAAAATTTTTTAAAAGTTAACTCAGCATGTCGCCCAATTCACTGGTCGGACTTCATTCATCATTGAATTCACTACCGTAAGTAAGTGGGAATTATCATGTGCTCCAATTTTACGGATTGGCTGTATGGTAAGCTCATTTCTGCTTACCAATTATATGTGAGCCATATACAGTAAAACCTCTGTATAAGAATATCCTAGGGACCACAAAAAAATATTCTTATTTGGAGGTTATTCTTATATGGAGGTCTACCTTGAATAGACCGAAAGAAAAACTTTCATACATGCACTTGAGAAAATATACATATATGCATTGAAAACACAAGAATGTATCTAGAAAAATATAAACTCAACTTTGAGATCGAAAATTGACCAATGAAACTATATAAGTGAAAGATAGTATTGAAAATTGACCAATGAAACTATATGAGTGAAAGTTATTTGCACTAAATTGTGCACAAAAAAATCAACGAATCTACTTTGAAGCCAAATGATTTTGTAAAATGGTTACAAGTAGCTCTTCATCTTAAACTTTGATGCATGACAAGACCTATAGTATTTATATTATAATGTCAATTATTATTATATGGAGGTAGGTTCCTTAAGACGGGACCGGAAAATTTTATGACTTATTCCAATATGGAGTTTATTCTTAAATACAACTGGCCCAAATCGGGACCATAAATATTTATTCTTATATGGAGTTTATTCCTATATGAAGTATTCTTCGGGAGAGGTTTTACTGTATTCTTTTCTCTTTTTTGTTGCTTATTAATTAATTAGAGTAAGCGTATATCCATTTTTTTTTTTTTGCTATGCCCCTAGTTTGACCTGGCGAGATTGGGGTATACCCAATTTTAAGTGGACTCTTTTTTAAGGGCAAAGGGGGAGGCCTATGGGTAAAGTTACAAAACTACCCTTTCCCATTATAACTCTAATTACTACCCTAAATCAGTTTTCATTCTCTTCATTTCATCTTCTTCTCTTCTTCTTCTCCTCCTTGAACACATTACCGGCTCCTCCATCCCTCACCATCAAACCTCGTCGATTCGAAAACTCCGATTAATCTTCATCAATGGATCCGCCAAGACCTAGGGCAAGTCGTATGAAAGACGCTAATAGAAAACCCAATCAATACAACCCCGGAATTGCAAAACTAGTTCAACAAAAAGTGAAGAAAAAAACGGTTGCAGAAGAAGAAATTGAACCCGCTCAAAACGAAGAAATGGTGCGATTAAGAAAGTAAGGGCCTACTTAAACTCACTCCAGTACTTCAATTTCATGTTTGCATGTCAAATTAGGTTAGAAAAATCGAATGTTTGAATTTGTAGTTATTTGGCCGGCATGGTATAATGCTATCGATCCTGCTGACATTTCATATTTAGGGTTGGCCGACAAGCTATTAGGTTGAAGCACTTGCCGGCTACTTAGTATCTGTAACTGCTACTTGCAGGGCCGGCAAGGTATTAGGTTGAAGCACTTGCCGGCGTCTGTTATTTTTTATTAGCCGGGTCGGTTGTGAACTTTAACCTTGCCGGATGTGTTCAATTTTTTTGTTGCGTTTCCTGATGCCTTTAAGTATGAAAGTCGGAATGGTATTTTGTTAAAACCATTCCGGCTGTATTTTAGCCGGCAATGTATGGGTAATAGACCTTGCCGACCTGTAACTTGGAAAATCCTTGTGTCATATTTGTTATAAGCCGGCAGGTTATTTGAATGATACCCCGTCGGCTATTGTTTAGCCGGCATATATGTTTTAGTTGAACCTTCCTGGTCGTTGTTCCACCGGTTGGTTGTATTTGGACGACCCCGCCGACTTATATTTTTTTTCTTATTCATTCTTGTTCAGGTTGAAAAGGAAAAGAATAAAGCAGACTCTGAAAGCTCTTAGTCCTCCTTCAAGACCTCCTCGTGTTGGTGAAAAACTATTGACTTCAACACATCGAGGGGCATACGTTGTGCCGGGCAACTCAAGATCCGGTGGCCGAATGATTCTGAACCACCATCGGAACCCAGTGATTCAGACGACACTCCAGATGAAGACCAATCAATTCCATCTGGTAGAAGAGGTGATGATGATGATGTTGATGAAAGAACTCCGGCTGCTGGAGGAGGTAACAATGATGATGATGATGATGGTGATCAGGACATGCCTAATGTTGGAGGAGGTAATGATGATGGTAATGGAGATAAAGATAAGGATATCTAAGATGAAATTGTTGAAGAGGCAGTGGAACAAGAAGAAGAAGGAGGAGATGGAGATGGAGATGGAGAACAAACTCTAGCTATTGTTCAACAAACCGAAGCTTCAACTTTAATCAAAACCGGAAAGAAGAAGAGGGTGATCACTAAACCATATAATTCCCACATGTCTGCCCCTTACTTGATGGTTACATTGTAAAATAATGAGTCTCAATGGGGACCCCAAGAGATGGCGGAAATGTTATTTTCTGATACAAAGACTCATGGGCATGTACGATCCATAATACTATTGTAAGTAATCTCAATCCGTCTTTGTTTTTATTCAAGTGTGTATATGTCTTAAATTTGCGTCAAGTGTTTGTATTTCTTTTCATTTTGTTTTTTTTTGGTATTTAGGATCACAAGCATGCCGTCCGTCTCATGAGGCGCCAAGCTTCATGTTCAGTGACTAAGACTTGGGATCTTACGGATGAATGTGAGGAGGTGCAAGTGATTGTCAAGAACTCCGAGGTTGTGGCTGCGGTGGAGAGTTCGAATATTGAGCATGATAGAGTTACCGTATCTGCATTCTGTGAGAGGCTCTACGGAGAGACTGATACAATGTTATTCCCATTCGGTGAGATGGCGATAACTCCCGATGATGCTCATCAAATTCTAGGCCTCGAAGTTGAGGGAAAAGCAAATATGAGGGCTTCGATGATAATTTTGATTTCAAGGATATTTACAAATTGAGCCAGAAATTGTTCGGTTGGAATCAGATTGAGACGGAGGCTATACTTGAGAAGAAGGATGGTCGTCTAAGCAAGAAGTTCAATCTGAAGAAGTTAAAGGACACATTATGTGAGACCAAGAAAATCTTTGATAAGGAAGGAAGGGTGAACCCGGTGCGAATCAATGCTTTCTGCGTCAGCTTATTTGATATACGTCCTGGGCAAATGTATCTTCCCCGACAGTTCTGGAAGCTTGGTCGACGCCAGTTATATGCAACTATTGGATCCCTTAGATAAGATGCATGAGTATTCTTGGGGTACTGCGGTGGTCGCCTTCTTGAACAATGAGTTGACAAAGGTTTCTAGGGTACTCACTGCATGATTAACTAAACATATGTCTCTTCCAAACTTGTCTAAATCATTTATATTTGCAAAATTCTCGTAAGATAAGATTCTTACTAAACTTTTTTTTTGTGCATAGGTTTGGATATATTTGCACTTCCCTTCTTTGTGAAAGCCAACTCCTACATCAAAGTATATGCGAATGTTGCGGTTAATAAGCCAAGAGCGCAAAGGTACAGTTTTAAGGGTACTCAGGATAAGGAAATGCCACAAAATCTTATCAAACTCCGAATCTCCATTGACAAATTGACTGAGGAGGAGGTGATATTTGATTCGTATCGAGATGCTAGAACTCAAGGTTTAATCCAAAGGAGAGATGAAGTTTCATTATACTATGGACCCTTGTTGTTGTGCTCCGGTGGATATTCAATGTAAGATCCACATCGGGTAATGCGACAATTGGGTTACGTCCAAGAAGAACCTCATTTCGATGAAGAAAAGCCGTTCTTTACTGTGAACAGGGCTGAATGCACCACGTCCCAAAAAACTATTAACGTCTCTTACACTCCAGCACCAGTTCAAGAACATTGGAACGATAGACGTGGCCGTAAAATCGATGTGAGTTTTTTGGACGAGGTGACCACCGGTCATGAAGCTAGTGAGAAATACATGATGTGGTACTTGGGTTGGGCTCGTCTTACTGTGATTAGGGAACCGACTGCTGAAGAATTGGATCGTAAGAAGAAGATGGCATCGAAAGACCCAGCAACAAGTCTTAAGAGCATTGTAAGTATTTTTGACTTGCTCGCTCTTATTGTTTTAAGATTACATTATTGAATCATTCTATTAATTGTTTGTTGTTTAATTGAAAAAAGGGAGCATTTGAAGACCCTTGTGAAGGTGATGTGTTGCGCGAGAGAAAGAGGAGAGCCTTTGTCAATTGAAGAGCAAAGTAAGCAAAATTGACTTTGCTAGCAATGTTGACAATGAGGATGCCATCAATTGTTCGACAAGCCGAGGCTAAAGTAAAGAGGAAGAAAAAATCTAGGAGGGAAGCACAAGCCAAGATGAATGCTGACAAAAAAAGGGCTCGTAGTGGTCGTGGTGGTGAGGGTAGTAGTGGTAGGCCCAGAAGATGTTTAAATTACGGCCTACGGTAATACCGCAAGTGCACGGTGTCGTGATGTAAAGCACAGGCACGTACGGGTCGAACCACAGAGACTTGTGGTGCTCTAGTGATCTAAGGCTTCTTCTTCAACTGAATTCTAAGTGACAGAGTAACAAAAGATTGTAACATATATTTTTGTGCCGATACGGCAGTTTTGTAGTGAAATAAACCTAAACTAAGGTAAAAGGTAGTGACAAGGGGTTGCTAAGGTATTCAAATTCACCTCTAACTCCTCTTGTGTGCTCACTGAGTTGAGGCATTCTTGCCCTGTGACTGATAAGGGCAGGGTGTCAAACCCACCACCTATCTAAGGGGTTTCTCCATGTAAAACTTCAATACACAGCTAAGGTGCTAACCTGCAGTATTAGTTATCTAATTAAGTATAACTAATCAAAGGAATTAGCCTATAACTCTAAGGAATGAGCTGCAGCATACTAAACATAAGTATAACCTAACTACAATGCATCCATGGCGTTGGTATGCATTGTGAGAGAAGAATGTTAGATGCTAGGATTGAAATTACTTTAATTTTTAAGCATACAAGAATAGTTCAACACAGTTAACATCACAAAGTGGATTTAGGGTTTCATTGAAACCCTAGCACCAAACTAGAACACAAAATACAACTATTGACTGCCCTGGCTAATCCAGGCGTGCCCGCAAACAAACACAAATCATCTCTATTTATACATGCAAATAAAACCCTAACCCTAATTCCCAAAATTCAAATAACAGAGAAAACAAATCAAACCTAATCTCTCGCACCCATACTCTCTCTCGCATCGGTTGTTGGCTCTCCTCATGCTTCTCGACTCCCTTGATTGATTTATGAGAAACCCTAGTCTTGTTTATCTTTAACATAGCTTCTAGAGTTATGAGAAGCTATTTTAAAGACAAACACAAACTTGGGTGTGGCGGAATAGGTAGGCTGTTGGTGTTGGTGTGGTGTCGGGGAAGAAGGTGGCGGAGGTGAGGCTACGACGGGGTATGGAGGTGGTAAAGTTGCTCTGCAACTGATGGAGACGAGAGAAGAGAAGAAAGAGAAAATGAAAGAAGAGAATGAGGTGGTCGATTGGGGTATAGGGGTATGGGCAATTTCGCTGTTGAGCGGGCACAGCGGGGTTTGATGAGAACGCTTCAGCGAGCGTAGGATCTAGCAGGTGGAGGATCTGAACGGCTGAGAGAGGTAGCCGGTTTTTGAGCGATCTGGTGTTGCGCGAGTACATCGAGGGTTGATGAGGAGGCTGTAGCGACCGTAGGATGTGGATGAGAGAGATCTCAACGGTTTGGAGTGGACGGGCTCGGATCCGGGTCGCGGGTTGCTCCAGCTCAAGCCCATGTCTTGTAGATGAGTTGCTACTTGTTGGGTTGCAACTGTTGCGCGCGGGCTTCGGCTTTCTGCTCCTTAGATGCTCGAATCCAATTCTTCGCTCTTTTGACTCCTCAGATTCTCCAAGCTTTATTTATTACCTAAAAACACAAAATTAATTAATACAAATATTTATTCTTGAAAACAAAGAAAACACAGAATATGGGATAATATCTGATTTCTAAGCGCAAAAGATGAGTAAAATGCCAATAAAAAGGTGTATAAATATGCACTATTTGGCACTCATCAAATACCCCCAAACCTGAATTTTACTTGTCCTCAAGTGAAACAAAATGAAGAAATCCTAACTATACCCTGTCGCAGGTCTCTCGAATGCATTTAGCGTATGCACTAAGCCTTTAAACCGCTAGGTGTCCCTAGTGGACGAGTTGTAGTCTCGTGAGGGTTTACCCAGGTGTACCCACAAAACCTTCTCCAACTTCGAGAATGTAAAAGAGTCTCAAGCCTCCAAGAAGCTATGAGGACATAGAGTTTACGCATGCTAGTAACGAAGTTAGAACTATCGAAGAACGCATTCTCATCCTTAAGTGCTTTGAGCGAGAAGTAACCATACCATATGAAAGAATTCGGATTCGATTGTGATCATAAGCCTCGACTTCGCCTCACCATTAGGGTTTTATGATAATTGCACTCAAAAGATCGCTTTTTTAGTCTCTCATGTGTGCGGGCGGGGAGTAAAGAGAGAAATCCTGCACACGTTGTAGGTAAGAAGGATAACCTTCCTAAATAAAATCGAGACTCCACGAAGTGTGGACAAAAAGAATCTTTTTCTCGATGATCTCTAAGAAAGGAAAATCAACCATTAGTAAGGGGTGGGAGTACTCACTCACTTCTCACCCGTCGGCGATTAATATCACTCTCTCATAAGAAACCATGAAAACGTCTTCAATCTTCGGTCTTCGGTTTTCAATTGTTGATGACGAACTTCTGAACTTTACAAAAACTTGAATAAATTTTTTTTTTTTTTTTTTTTTTTTTTAAGTTACAATAAAACGATAAACTCAATTTTTCACAAACTTCATTAATTCTCATCCTATTTTCTTTCTTTTCGTTGCACATAAACCTTGGACTATATCAATTTTTCTTTCCATATTCTGATTCTGCTCCGCTTGCTGACGATGATGTGTTTCTATGGGTCTTGCTGATTGAGAGAGAGAGTGATGCTAACGGCAAATCGGTATTTAGAAGGAGTTTTCATCTTTAGACGTCACCCTCATGATTGACAAAAACTAGCACTCAAGAGATCAAAAGTAGTCTTTAGAAAATGGTGCGAGTTGGGTAGCTCACCATTCTACCGGAATTTACGTACGGTGACACACACTCTAACAGCTTTTCTAGAAAGTTGCAAAAATTGAAGGTTGGTGCCTCACTTGATGTAAATTGGGTAGTCTCCACGCTTGTGGTGATCACAATTCTACTCAGAATATCTAAACAAACACCTAATTAGCCCTCCCACGGTATGGTTAAATCCAACTTTAACGCTCTAATCAACTAAGGAACCCGATTGTGTTCTCAGCACTTCTAACTTTTTATTATTTGAGTCCAGATTCTCTATGTAAACATAGCTAAAAGCATGCTAGTGACTCTAAAATCTCTAAAAGTTGGAGGTTTTTATTTGCAAATAAGTTTTTTTTTAATTTTTTTTTTTTTTTTTTTTTTAAGAAAAAAGGTGAAATAAAAGACTAAAAACTCTAAATGCAAATGCACCCCAAACCTAAATCAAACATTGTCCTCAATGTGTCACAGAATAGGAAAATTTAAACAGTCCACGTACCGAGAACTATGCGATAAGATAAAAAGGGAAGAGATTAGGATGTCGGCGGGAGCAAGGTTGAGCTTCATTCGTCAAGGCAAAATCCAACATTCTCAGTGGTGATTATATCGGATTAGCACAAAAAAAAAAATGCACAAGTCCTACAAAAATTTACTAACAGTCTAAAGAGTTGAGGGTCAACCCAATAGAAAATATGTACAAACATTAACAAATATAACATGAAAATGGGCTTTGGTTTATGTGGGAATTTGGGTTTATTGGGCTTTTGGTTTGTTTGGGATTTGGTTTCAATGGGATTCATTTGGTTTTGTTGGGAGCTTTGGTTTATGTGGAAGCCCGTGTTTTGTGAAATGCACAGCCCAGATGTCTAGCTTATGTGGGCTGAAGGTTGTGTGGTTGCAGCCCAAGTGGTTGTGCAAAGCCTAGGTTGAGTTAGCTTGATGAGTGTTCGCCCATCGGTGTGGCTTGATTGTGAGCGGCGAGTTTGATTGATTAGGTGGGCTTAGTCGATTACACGGCCAGTTGATGTGTTCTAGCTTAGATGGTCTGGCCCAGTTTGGCCACAGCCCAGATTAGGCTGAAAAATGTATAGCCCAGATGATGTTTAGACAGCCCAGCAGTTGACAGCTTAGATTGAGCCCAGGTTTGTTTCGATTATATGCACAGCCGGAGTATGAACATGTGCGGCCAGGTTATACGGCATAGGGCTGCTGTTAGTGCGGAAGTTTGGCAAACTGCACTTTGGGCTAGTATGTGCCACCCGGCTGGCAAGGCACAGGTTGTGTGTAGAGACACAGCTCAGCGGGGGAGCAATCACAAACTCACACAGGAATTGACCACGACTTATAGATGCTAGTTCACCAATGCATAATGGCAAGGGATGCAATAGCAGATGGTCACTTAAGCATTACACAACAGGTTATACCCTTCACAGCATCATCTACTCATCACAGATTAGCACAACAACTCAAAGCATCATGGAGTTTAACATTTCAGCACAATTTAAATGCACACTTTGATATTTTTGCATGACCTACCACAGAATGTGTCACTGAGGTTTGCAGAGATTCAGATACAATGATGCTCAGCATGCTTTCCATGGTGCACAGGATTATATACAGATGCAAAAGAACATGCTCAAATCAACAAAATAGCTAGTTGTCAGGCAATGATAGCTCATAGATTCAACAGGTCATGCATAAGGTTGACAAAGAATAGTAATGCACAGCACAGGCTGGCAGATGCACACGAAAGGCAGAATGCAATGTGCACAATTTCATTATGTTGCAGGGTCAACGATGTATGCACGAAATTGCGGTTCTGGGTTGAGCATTTACTGGCAATTGTTTTTATCATGCAAAGGCAAATCAGCAAAATTTTAACAATGCATATGGCGAACTCATTTCAGGCGATAACATGCTTGTGCACACAAAGAAACTTACAGATCAAAAGGCACGAGCTTGGTTTCTACAACAGTATGCTATTCGGATGCAAAGGCAAACAACAAGGTAGTTAATGCTCTTGATTTTCACCTAGCTCCGCTGCCTAAGTGTAACCTCACAGCTACAGGGCTTGAGGTTACTACTTCCTGTGCTATGCTCGGGGTTACATAAGGTTCATCTGATGTCACAGAGGTATGAGCATGTTTGCAGGTTAATCAGCGGACAAGCCAAGCTTGCACTTTACACACACACACAAGATTTGCACAAGTTGAAGCTAACACAATTGATGTCAACTGGTTCAGTTGACTTCAGTTCTCGAAGTTCAAGCTTACAAGTATACATGAATTAGCATGGCAGATGGTGACTAAGCTCAGAGCATGCAATCGACTCAGGGGTGATTGGTCATGCAAGGCAACTATGTTATCATGCAAGGCACCCACACAATTCAACACAAAATCAGAGCATCATTAACTAGCAGGGGCATGCTCACGGGGGAAGTTTAGGCTTACCTCAAGAACTGAGGATATTCTTGGGTTGGCTCATTTTGCACCACAGCACTGGAATAAACAGCACGGCTGAGCACAGCTGGCACCACAAGTACCTGCGGCTCAACCAAAGTTTTAATACTCTGCAATGTGCAAGTTAAAGCAAAGAAAGTGGAACTCAGCACAGCAGCTGATGCAGCTGAGCTATTGACAGCTCAAGCCACAGAGAGGAAGATGCACAATGCAAACATGTTATGCAAGCCAAGAAGTACTAAGAGCATGCAGATATGCAGATATGCACTCAACTAAGATATAATTAACAATGAGTAATGCAATATGCAGATAAAGAAAACAAAAAAGTGCAATGCTATAATATGCAATGCAATGTAGACTAACTGAGATGCAATGAGGAATCAGGTGAGAATGCAGCTAATGCAAGAGAGAAAAAAAAATTATCTAAAGTGCCATGGTAAAGTTACAATGCAGATGCAGGTGTATGGAATTACAAATTACAAGTTACACTAGGAGAATTACAGATGTTTGATGCAAATGCAGATGATTACAGCTAATACAGAGCTGAAGAAAGGTGCTTGAACTACAATGCAAACATATATGCAGGGATGCAACTTCAGATGAGCTAACTAAACATGCAATGCTCCAAAGCAATGAACAGATGCAATAGAAGATGCTGAAATGCAATGATTGATGGGATATACAGGGGAACAAAAGTTACAGCTAAAAATAACAATGCAGAGAGAATATATACAAGGTTGGAAATCAGTGAAGCAAAGCCAATAGTCAACAGGGCACACGCCAAGTCCCCGGCAACGGCGCCAAAAACTTGGTAGGCCCGAAAAGATGTTTAAATTACGGCCTACGGTAATACCGCAAGTGCACGGTGTCGTGATGTAGCACTGGGCACGTACGGGTCGAACCACAGAGACTTGTGGTGCTCTAGTGATCTAAGGCTTCTTCTTCAACTGAATTCTAAGTGACAGAGTAACAAAAGATTGTAACATATATTTTTGTGCCGATACGGCAGTTTTGTAGTGAAATAAACCTAAACTAAGGTAAAAGGTAGTGACAAGGGGTTGCTAAGGTATTCAAATTCACCTCTAACTCCTCTTGTGTGCTCACTGAGTTGAGGCATTCTTGCCCTGTGACTGATAAGGGCAGGGTGTCAAACCCACCACCTATCTAAGGGGTTTCTCCATGTAAAACTTCAATACACATGGGTTGTAGGGCATACAATGCGGAGCCACTCACCTGAAGTGCAGGGGTTGCTTAAGGTTGTTGCAAAACTCCAGTTTTTTCGCCTTCCTCTTGGGTTGGCTCAGCAGCTGAGCCGCTCAAGAGCTCACCCGCCAGATAAGCCACAGCAAGTTCCTCCATTCATGCACCTTGGGTTGGCTCGGAAGTTACCACTTGCACTGAAGACACGGTTGGGTGCCCTGAATTGCACTAAGAACAACAGCTCACAGGTGCCTTTCATCTCAAAGGAGGTTCGATTCTCAATAATGCACAGCTCAAGACACAAAAAGGTGCACAAATGCACAGTACACTTGAGTTAAATGGGTACAGGGAATGAGAATTACTACAATGCAAGGCTATATGCACTAGATGCAAAGATGCAAATGACAGGTGAAATTAGACTATAATGCAGATCATGTATTGACAATAAAAATCAAAGGTGAAGCTCAACTAAACTATACTAATACAGGGTTTTCAATGCAAGGAAAAGACTAAGAAGGGAAAGATGAAAATAACAGCTAACTCTAAAATGCAGATATGCAGGGTTTGACAAAAGATAAATGCAAGAATGCAATAACAAAAAGCTATAAAAGATGCAGAATTAGGCAAGTTACAGCTAAGTTATACTATTAACGGAAGATAACAAAGTAAAACTTTAAAGTGAATATATACAGGGATATGAACTCGGTAAAGACAAGCACAAAAATCGGCAAGGCACTCGCCAAGTCCCCGGCAACGGCGCCAAAAACTTGGTAGGCCCGAGAAGATGTTTAAATTACGGCCTACGGTAATACCGCAAGTGCACGGTGTCGTGATGTAGCACTGGGCACGTGTCTGGTCGAACCACAGAGAGACTTGTGGTGCTCTAGTGATCTAAGGCTTCTTCTTGGTAATTCTAAGTGAGAGTAACAAAAGATTGTAACATATATTTTTGTGCCGACGTCGGCAGTTTTGTAGTGAAATAAACCTAAACTAAGGTAAAAGGTAGTGACAAGGGGTTGCTAAGGTATTCAAATTCACCTCTAACTCCTCTTGTGTGCTCACTGAGTTGAGGCATTCTTGCCCTGTGACTGATAAGGGCAGGGTGTCAAACCCACCACCTATCTAAGGGGTTTCTCCATGTAAAACTTCAATACACAGCTAAGGTGCTAACCCAGAGTATTAGTTATCTAATTAAGTATAACTAATCAAAGGAATTAGCCTATAACTCTAAGGAATGAGCTGCAGCATACTAAACATAAGTATAACCTAACTACAATGCATCCATGGCGTTGGTATGCATTGTGAGAGAAAGAATGTTAGATGCTTAGGATTGAAATTACTTTAATTTTTAAGCATACAAGAATAGTTCAACACAGTTAACATCACAAAGTGGATTTAGGGTTTCATTGAAACCCTAGCACCAAACTAGAACACAAAATACAACTATTGACTGCCCTGGCTAATCCAGGCGTGCCCGCAAACAAACACAAATCATCTCTATTTATACATGCAAATAAAACCTAACCTAATTCCCAAAATTCAAATAACGAGAAAAACAAATCAAACCTAATCTCTCGCACCCATACTCTCTCTGCATCGGTTGTTGGCTCTCCTCATGCTTCTCGACTCCTTGATTGATTTATGAGAAACCTAGTCTTGTTTATCTTTAACATAGCTTCAGAGTTATGAGAAGCTATGTTAAAGATAAACAAGACTAGGGTGTGGCGGAATAGGTAGCTGTTGGTGTTGGTGTGGTGTCAGGGAAGAAGGTGGCGGAGGTGAGGCTCTGACAGGGTATGGAGGTGGTAAAGTTGCTCTGCAACTGATGGAGACGAGAGAAGAGAAGAAAGAGAAAATGAAAGAAGAGAATGAGGTGGTCGATTGGGGTATAGGGGTATGGGCAATTTCGCTGTTGAGCGGGCACAGCGGGGTTTGATGAGAACGCTTCAGCGAGCGTAGGATCTAGCAGGTGGAGGATCTGAACGGCTGAGAGAGGTAGCCGGTTTTTGGAGCGATCTGGTGTTGCGCGAGTACATCGAGGGTTGATGAGGAGGCTGTAGCGACCGTAGGATGTGGATGAGAGAGATCTCAACGGTTTGGAGTGGACGGGCTCGGATCCGGGTCGCGGGTTGCTCCAGCTCAAGCCCATGTCTTGTAGATGAGTTGCTACTTGTTGGGTTGCAACTGTTGCGCGCGGGCTTCGGCTTTCTGCTCCTTAGATGCTCGACTCCAATTCTTCGGTCTTTTGACTCCTCAGATTCTCCAAGCTTTATTTATTACCTAAAAACACAAAATTAATTAATACAAATATTTATTCTTGAAAACAAAGAAAACACGAATATGGGATAATATCCGATTTCTAGCGCAAAAGATGAGTAAAATGCCAATAAAAAGGTGTATAAATATGCACTATTTGGCACTCATCAAGTAGCAGTGGTGGTGTTCCTAAACGGGGTCGTGGTCGTGGACGTGGTCGTGAATTAATGAAGTCTCTAGTTTATTTCTTTAAGTTGTGTTGGACAAATGTTAAGGTTAACGGTTGGACAAATGTTTTTTTTTTACGGTTTATGGGACATGTTTTCGTATTTTGGACAACAAGTGTTGGATTTCTAGTTGTTGAATGAATGGTTTGTTTAGCTACGTAAAGTTTCAATACTTATGCCGGCATGCTTATTTTAGGTTACATTTCCGACCACACCAGGGCCGGCATGGTTTTGAATCAATCAGGCCGAACCTTGACACCAGACATTATTTGCATACCAGGGTCGGCCGTGTAATCAGATCAGAACCTAGCCGGCTGTTAATAAGCCGACATGGTATTATATTATATACCTTGCCGGCTAACTGTTGCAGCAAACACCTTCTCCTGATGCCTAAAATCATCAAAGGTCGGCATGGTAACAAAATTCCGACCTTGCCGGTAAATTTATATCCGGCATAGTAATGACTAATACATTCCCGGTGGATACACAGAAGAAAATGTTCTCCTGATGCCTAAAATCATATAAGGTCGGCATGGTAACAAAATCACGACCATGCCGGCCGGGACTTGGCCACATAGTTGGCAAATAAAAACCTCATGACAATTTTAAAATTCAAAATTTTTTGCAAGTACAATTGCATTGATTGACTTGTACTTATGCACTATAACTATCAAATTTGGGCACCATCCTATAAATACACTACTTATCTCTACAAAACAACACACAACTACTTACATATACTCTCCAAAGCTCATATCATCATACACTCCATCTAACTCACCCAATAGCTCTTTACATTTAACAACGGCTTCATTTGATTCTAATGAATATTTGGCAATCACCAAAGCTTGGTATGAGGAAACTCGAGTTAGACGTCAATCCTCCAAAATGGTGGATTCCACAACCTTTTGGGCTAGGGTACACAAAAAATTTAGCCAAGAGTTTGGGAATCCTAATGCAAGAAGTGTTCAACAAGTGCACGATAGGCACCTTGTCATCGAAAAACCGATACTTGATTTTTAGCTCTCCAACCTCGGATTTTTAACGCTTGCCCCTTCACCTTGTCCATTGCACAATTTGTAAGCAATTTTGTGGTTTTTTTTAGGTAACACATGTTGTTTTATCTTCCAATGACACAACACTAACAAATGTAAGTTTGTTTTTGTGTTTTTGTAGCACGAAGTCGTGAAAGCGTGCTACTTGAAGGAAAAAGGGGAAGCATTCGCGTTCGATGCAAGCTATCACTTCTTGGGAGAAAGAATCCTGGAGGATAACCCGGATTACTTGGATCTTTATGTATCGTCTTGAAGGAGGAAGACTAATGGCTTTAAAAGTTTTTGTATAGGTTTTATGGGTAGACCTCTATGTAAACCCTCACGAGACTATAACTCGTCCACTAGGGTCGCCTAGGGGTTCAAAGGCTTGATGCACATGCTAAGTGAATTACATCTTCCCATATTCTGTTTTCTGTTGGGTATAACTACAGGCCGACAATGTTATAAATCATTAGCATGCCGACTATAGGTCAGCCAGAAGTGTTTGAAATTATGTGCATGCCGACTACATTATAGCCGGCATGGTAGGAAATATTTACATGCCGACCGTTAGATTGCTGGCCCAAGATAGTCGACATATTATTCATTCAAAGACCCTTCCGGCTTGAAAATTGTCGGCGTGTTATTCATCCGCGGACCATGCCGGCTATACTTTGTCGGCATCCTATTCAAACGCAGACCAAGCCGGTGGATCTTAGTCGACACCTTATTCAAACCTGGACCCTTGCGACCTTTCATATTTTCAAAACTAAATTTTTTGATCGAAATCGAACTCATAAGATAGATAAAAGGTTTAATCTACTGAATTCATAATTTCAAAATTTTAATCTAAACTCAATTAATTAACCTAATCGAATTTTTAGTGTTAATTAAACAAGGGCATTTTAGCCATTTAAAAATACAAGGTTAAGGGGTGGCTTGGTTTTACTTCATAATGACCATATTTTGTCTTATTGGATACTCTAATCTCGCCGGGTAGTTTAAAATCGGGTTTGAAATAGGTTCTAATTTGAGTTGGTGATCGACTTTGCCATGTGTATGGGTATGGGTAAGTGCACAGAACCAGGCCAGACCACGGACCGGCCCCGAGCAGGTGGAACCAAGTACTTGGTTTTTGTACTAAACGAGGAACGGGTACAAGTGCACCTGATCCAAAAATAGGAACCGAGGCTAGGAGGCATACGGGTACACGATCGACTAGTCCTCTTACAACAAACTGCACTCTGTCTGTCGATTAGTAGTAGCCGTTAGATTTAGGAGATGATAGATCAATAATAACCGTTGGATTAAGTGGTGGTATATAATCCAACATTATAGGGCTAGGGTTTCTATTCTCAATTTCGTTTCTTTTTTCTTTCCGTCTCCTCTCCCCTCGTCTCGAGAAGGAGAAAAGTGAAGAAATCCCAGTCCAGATTACTCCTCTCGGTCTCATTGATTGATAAATCGTAAAGGTGAGTAGATGTTTTTCTTTGTATTGGTTGGTAGATTTTATTGGTTTATGTCTCAGTTCTTAGTACTAAGAGGTAATCGATGTTGCGATTTTGATTTTTTTCTTGATTATCTTGGATTTAGGTTAACGTTTCTACTCCACATCTTCTTTCAATTTCTTAATTGTCTCGATTATTGTCATTTTTTTTTCAATTTCTTAATTTTCTTTGTTTTTTTCTCCAAATCTATCGATTTTTCTTAATTTTTTTTTGTTGTTGGAATGATTCGAATGAATTAATCGAAGTAGTAAGTTTTACTCTAAATGAATCTGTGATCTGTTTGATCTTGAAAGCTATGTCTGATTATTTTAGGGTTTCACTTTCACGGGGTAAGACAAAGGGAAAGATTCAAGGAACTGAATCGGATTAACCCATCAATCGGATTATCTAAGGGAGTGGAGAAAAAGAAGGAAAAGGTTAGAGATTTGTTGGATGGCATTATTGTTTTGGATTATCTTTGCTAATTAGGGTGTTAGTAATTGTTGCTTAGTTTCGATTTATTTTACAACTTAGATAGATGGGTTTTTGATTTTCTAATTTACTCAATCATTTACTTGTTGTGATTACGATTTGGTTCATTACACTGCTGTTAGAATTTGATGATGATGATGATATAAGTACCAAGTATTTAACCGCAATTACATGTTAGAAGCGGGGACAAGAATGACAAGTAGTTAGTTCTTATGTTTCATGAATCTTCTTATGTTTCATCACCTCCCTGCTTGTCTAAATAAAATGGATTTTATTGAAATGAAGAATCAATAGGTACTGAGAAGTTAATGTGAATAGGCTTTGTGTTGCTTAAAGTTTTAGGAGTAACAATTGTGCTTGTAATGGCGAAAAATTAGCAAAGGTAAACAGTTTCTTGTCTTGTTAGGGTGTTAGTAATTGTTAATGAAATTAGGGTGTTAGATGTTAGTAATTGTTGCTTAGTAATTGTTGTTAATCAATTTGTTCTGATTTCTTTTACAACTTAGATTGATGGGTTAATTGTTGCTTAATTCTTTTCTTGTTGCTTTTGAAATTTTTACATTTTGATGGACTTGTATGAGTTCTTAAGTTGTAGATAATCTGGATTAGTTGATCAAGTGTATTGTACTATCATCGATTACTAATCGCTATTACTTGTTTTTGCAAAGCGTTACTTGGTCCTATCAACAATAATGCCACCACAAATCTTTCTTGTCATGGATTAGAAGATCAAGATTCAAGACTTTGTATTTATCATCGCCACGACTTGTCCGATCAAGACTTGGTGTGTGTGTTTGTGCTCTGCCTCTTTTGCTACTTGTTCTTTTTTTTAGATTTTCAAGACTTTGGTTGTTTGGCACATTGGTTTGCTAGTATTATTGCTACTTATTAATTGTTGCTTTGTTCTTTGATTGAGATATTGCTTAATATATTGAAAAATGTACTTAGAGAAATATATGTCGGAAAAGTATCGATCGGTCAGGAACGTGTCACAAATGCGGGGCACGTCGCACAGTGCTGGACGATGTCCAGATGGTACCGAACCGAGGTACAAGGCAGTCTCGGTCCAAAATTTTGGAACCGACCTAAGGAGAGTGCAGTGCTCGGCCTGGAAGGAACCGAGTAGAACCGTACCGTGTGCACCCTTAGGTATGGGTATCCCAAGATGTTCAAAGTGCTGACCTTTTTCTTTTGTTTCTTTGCAGATTGCAAAGGCTGCAGTATAGGAAATAGCTAAAAACATTTCTGGGGTTTTAGTCTTAGGTTTGGTACAGATCGAACTCAAAAATTCTCTCCCAAAATGAGACCATTCTTAGTATCTAAACGAAAATCAATCATCAATCTGATCAGACAGCAATGCAGATTACTCTCCACCATTAGGTCAACATCTTCCAACATCAATCCACCACCATCAACTGAGATTTTCAATATCAATGTAAATTCTTCAAATCTCATTACCAGAAACCCTAAATTCTTCACACCCATTCATGCTCAGGCCATTGCTTCTGCTGATGACGATAATGATTTGAGAGTTGATTCAGAAGATGATAATGCGATGACAGAATTCTTATCGAGATTTGTATGGATCATGAGAGCTAAATTAACTGAAGCTTATCCAGATTCAGATAAGAGGATGATTAATGATATGTTATTACTTATTGTTGAGAAAGTTGTTTCAGAATTAGAGATTGGTGGACTTGGTGCTATGATTGTTGCTGCGGAAAGTAACATGTCTGAAGATTTCAGTGCAGATTTGTGGAAGACAGTATGGGAAGTGAGCAATTCAGTGTTGGAAGATATGCAGAATGAAAAGAAGAAAGAGGAAATGAAGAGATTTCTTCAGTGTCAAGAGGTGAGAGATGTGACTAGATTTGCTAGTGAGATTGGTGTTAGAGGTGATATGCTTAGAGAAATGAGATTCAAATGGGCGAAAGAGAAGATGGAAGAGTCTGAATTTTATCAGAATTTTGAAATTGAAGATGAAAATGTAGCTGGAGAAGTAGCTGTTGAAGAAAATGTGGATGGGGCTGTGGCCGGAGAGATTAAACCAAAGGTTGTATCGATTCCGCAGCGGAAAGGGAAGATTAAGTATAAGATTTACGGGCTTGATATGTCGGATACAAAGTGGGCTGAAGCTGCTGATAAATATCATGAAGCTGAGAAGCTTATGTTTGATGAAGAACCTAAGGAAATTACTGGGAAATGCAAGCTTATTAATGAGAAGATTCTGTCCTTGAATGTTGAAGATGATCCATCTGCACTTCTGGCAGAATGGATAGAGCTTCTACAGCCTAGAAGGGTTGATTGGCTTACATTGCTTGAAAAGCTGAAACAACGGAATTCGGGTTTATATCTCAAGGTCAGTTTTTGTTCATCTGTATTTCTCTTCATACAGTCTCCCGTATTGAAATTTTGTTATTATTAGATGATTGTGTCAATGAGAGTAAGACTGTTGAGTTGTTTGTGTCGTGTAATTAGAATTCACAATGACCGTAGTTTCCATGGAAAAATAACCAATACAGACACAATGGAAGTAGCCATCAATCTATCACTAAAGGAGATGCAATGCGAATTGTGTCCGATAACATATAATTTGGTTTGTTGTGTTTAAAAACGTTGTTACTTTTAATTCTGATATAATTTTGTTGTCGTCTAATAACACCACTTTGCAGTCAATCCCTGTAAGCAATATCTTATAATTGGGAGGTTGAACTTGCTTAAATGAGGTAATCAAGTGATTGTTTGTGCTCAAAAACGTAGTTACTGAAGGGCCTTAAGCAATTGAAATTCACCAAAAGCACACTCAATGTTCGCCTCTTTGAGGTGACAAATTCTAGATTCTTGGATTATAAAAATTATTTGTAGATAGTGGATGGCAGACACATTACTTTCTACGTCAAACTCCACGAGTTGCAACACACATTTGTTTTCGCCATTGTTCCCATCTTGAGAAATCAAAATCTGAACTCCATGAGACTAGGTTGTGTTGGGAGTGATTGGATGTGTAAATGGGCATTGTTCCGGTCTTAGGGTTGAAAATAATTGAGAAGGTAACCAAATAATGGTTAAAAGGGAAGACTCACATTAATAAACAATGCTCATTTACACATCTTAAATGTTTTAGGGGCTTGTTCCTTTTGTTACTGTAATGCCTCTTAAATGTTTTTGTATCATGCACATATAGGCTACAAAATTTTCCTCCCATAGAGCTGAAGGTTTTGATGACAAACTTATCTATCCTCAACAATGGCAACAGTCCATCTATCGGTAGGCAGAGGAATCCAAGACACTGTAAAGCTATGGTGCTCAGTAAAATATTTTGAGATTTTACCATTTTATTTACGCCTTCCAAAAAAAACTTACTCATCACAGGCAGATGGAAGTGACATGGTAGTTAACAATAGCTAGATTTTTGTTTGGAAATTGATCTTATAGTTTAGGTGGTGTTGTATTAGCCTTAGCTTTAATAGTGGTCTTCTTTTGTAGACAAACATTTTTAAGCAATACACTTTTATTTTTACTCTACTTCACAGGCTTGCGATCTAACTTATATGTGGCAATACTTCCTTCGTATTTTTGATTTCTAAATTTTCTAGGCTTTTCCTATTTTTCCCAAGGAATTTATAGCTGCGTAATTTTATACCCCTTGTGTAATTGTATGTCTTTTCATGTTTTTGTTTCAGATGGCTGAACTAATCCTGGAGGAGGACTCCTTTCAAGCAAATATTCGTGATTATTCAAAACTAATAGACACACATTACAAGGACAGCCGATTAGAAGATGCTGAGAGATTTCTAAAGAAGATGACTGATAAGGGTATTGAACCTGATATCCTGACATCCATCATCTTGGTTCACATGTACAGCAAGATAAATAATCTCGAACGTGCGCAAGAATCATTTGATAGCTTAAAGATTCAAGGTTTTCAACCTGATACAAAGGTTTACAACTCCTAGTAATGGCTTATATAAAAGCTGGGCAACCCGATGTAGCTGAGAATCTGATAAAAGATATGGAGACAAGGGACATCAAACCTACTCGGGATATGTTAATGGCATTACTGAGATCATTCTCAGAACGTGGCGAGGCTGTCAGGGCCCAAAGTACTTCTACTTCTATGATTTTGGCAGGTTACCAGCCAGATTTGGAGTATTACACATCACTTGTGGGTGCTTATGGACCATCTGATCCCGAACATGCTAGGGAGATATTTAATAAAATGAGAAAAGCAGGGATTAAACCTGACGACAAGTGTACTGCAAATATGATGGCTGGGTACGAGAAGAAGAATTGCTTAGATAAGGCCTTGAATCTACTATTGGAACTCGAGAAAGATGGGTTTGAGCCTGGTTTGAGACATACTCTGTCTTGGTTGATTGGTTAGCTCATTTACAGCTAGTTGATGAATGTGAGGAGCTACTGAGGAAAATAACCGAGAACGGAGACGTTCCTCCATTGAAGGTTCATGTCAGCCTTTGCGCCATGTACTCGAAAGAGGGAGATAAAAAGAAAGCTCTACAAGCACTTGGAGTTGTGGAGGGTAAGAAGGACCTTTTGGGAGCTGATGAGTTTGAGAGGATCATAGATGGGCTGATAGCTGGTGGGCTAACATCAGATGCTGAGAGGATACTCAAAGTAATGGAGGCACAGGGTTTTCCTGCATCACAACGTCTTAAAGTGTCATTAATGGGATCGGCCTTCCTCCCCGGAGATCAAAGCCAAAATTAAACTTTTAGGTCATTGAGAGTATTCTTTTATGTTCTTTGATGTCTGGATATGTAGTTAGTGTTTTACTTTTGCTGATATAAATTGTGTGATCAGTTTTATTGAGCTCAATTGGTATTTGACTTTTGTGGATGTACTTTTGGATTGTTTTAAGCATTGATAAGCTTTCAAATGGTTCAGGGTTCAGGGTTCAGGGTTCAGGGTTCAGGGTTCAGGTTTGGGTGTGAACAAACAGCTCTATGGAGGACTATCGTCGCAGAGAAGTACGGGAAGACTCTTTAGGGTGGTACACTAATAAACCTAAAGGAGCTTACGGGACTAGTATTTGGAAAGGGATTGCAAGGTTTACTGACATTTTCAAAACCAACTGCAGTATGCAGGTGGGTGATGGGGTCACTACAAGCTTTTGGAACGATAAATGGCTATCTACTGTGTGTTTGAAAGACCTTTTCCCATTGTCTTATGCAGCTACAGAAGAAAAAAACGCAACCGTTGCTAAAATAAGGTATGTGAATAACGATGTAGTGGAATGGAACTTGGGCATCACGAGAAGAGTTCAAGATCCGGTTATTGCTGAACTCTCCTCTTTATTGTTTATGTTGGAGAACTGTCCAGTTGGAGATGTAAACACAAAGGATGACAGGATTTGGAATGGCGACAAATCTAATGGGTCTTTTTCAGTTAAGTGTTGTTACCAGTGGTTACAAATTGCCGAGCCGCGTCCTACTAGATTTATCATCTGTCGAAGAGTGTGGTCTAAACATTGGCCAACAAAAGTGAGTTTTTTTCTTATGGGCAGCAGGTTATGGCAAGATCGCCACCCAAGATGTTTTGAGAAGACGGGGCTGGAGTAGAGAATGGGTTAATCACTGTTATCTATGTGTTCAAGATGAAGAATCAGTGAATCACTTATTAATCCATTGTAAAAAGTCTTGGGAAATCTGGTGCTATTTTGCGAAAGAATTCAAGGTGATATGGGCAACGCCTCCGGATTTAATTAGTTTGGTTAATTCTTGGCCTAGGATTAACAATTCTTCGCGCAAAGCTCTTGTTCTTAAAGTTTTGCCAGCTGCAATTGCTTGGTCTATTTGGAAGGAGCGGAATTTGAGGCGTTTCAAGACAAGAGTAAGGAGGTGAAGAGGATTATAGAGCAAGTGAAGTTAACAGTGGCTAAATGGTTGCATAGCCGAGTGTCTTCACAGGTATCACTATCCCGCAATTTACAATTAGCTGGGAAGAGGTGATTTTTCAACCTCATTGATTTTCTGGTCAGTGACTCGAGAGGAGGCGTTGTAAGGTTTTTGTGTGTTGTGTCTTTGCTCTTTGGTTCTTTCTTGCGTTCTTTAGCTTTCAAAGCTTTGGTTTGTGTTTGAGGTTTTCTCTGTTTTCTCCCTTTTCTTTTTGGTTGGTTCTCTTTGGGTTAGAGAACATATTTCATGTACTTTTTCCTTCATCTATAAAATCTTTAATTTACCGATCAAAAAAAAAAAAAAAAAAAAGCTTTCAAATGGTCTTATCCTGTTATTCTGAAACTTATTGGTGTTTTGATGCAGACTAATTGCAAGGAGTATAGCTCAGCATCTCCGTGCTTCCATAAACTGAAGTGAAATAGATCTGTAAGTTCTTCCTAGTTACCTCAGTACATAAATTTTAAAATTAGAAATCTACTGTTCTGATTTCACTGGCTTTATCTTCTTCTTTGAACAGTCTGATTACATAATCCATCAGTTAGTTCGAATTCTCATTCGGTCACTCATATTTCACTGCTAAGCTCTTTCTCACAGTTCCCAAACAAAACCAATGATGGCAAGTTCAAATAAAACTAGAAACAAATTTTCATCAAATAATCATCCAGTATGTACAAGAACAAATCAAATCCTTGCCTTAATTCTAATTACAACTACATTTTTTCTTACAAGAATCTTCAATCAATGTTGCGCTAACAATTACTCCTCTTTCATCAACAAATCATCATCACAGGATCTTTATTTCATTAACAATGGTTGGCCTAATAGAGGTTTTGGAAATCAACTTTCTTTAAAGATCTATGTTTATGAAGAAAATGAACTTGATGGTCTTAAAGAGTTGATGTATGGCAGAGATGGTCAAATTACAGTTTGCTTGAAAGGCCAAGGGGAACTCAGGTAATGTAACTAAAAATAATAATTAGTGTTTCATTTTTTTATTTCTTGCAAATTCTGATCTCTTGGCCCCACCAAAAAGTCCTCATAGTCTTGAGAGTCTTGCTATCACAGTTTTTGGGATTATAAAAGAAAGGAGGAATGAGGGCTAGCACACTCTGAATTAATAATTACCCGTGCTATGAGGCCATATGCATATGTTGCAAAGTAATCTTTTGCTGTTCAATAGGTTTTGGTAGAAATGTTTGATTTGTTTCACTTTATTATCTTATAGGTTAAAATCCATCAAATGCTCCTTAAGTCGAGGTTTCATACATTGAAGAAAGAGGGAGCAGATTTGTTTTTCGTCCCGACTTATGTCAAATGTGTTCGGATGATGGGTGGTCTGACTGATAAGGAAATAAACTCAACATACAGTATGTGAAGGTAACATTTCCTCTATGTCCCTGTGCTAACAATAATTGGCTATTACTATTTCGGTTAATAATTCCCCTTATGTCTTTCAAGCTGAACCACTCTGTTGAGATGTTAAATTTAGTTTACAATTTAAGAACTTCTGTTAAAAAGATCTTGAAAGATGAGATTGGATTTCACATTTCTTTTTTACTGCAGGAGTTTTATAATCCAGAGCTTGGTTCAAGAATCCCCCGCTGCTTTTGACTAGAGGTTCTCTTTCTTATTCAGGTTTTAAGTCAAATGCCATATTTTCGATTATCAGGTGGGCGCGACCACATATTTGTTTTCCCCAGGTAGCTCTTATTTCTATTGATTTCATTCTCTTTTTCTTTTCTGGGTTTTTTAAGAAGTAAAATGAGGATGTTGTGGTATGACAATTTGGACCAGTGAAACTAAAAATCTAGCGAGCAATATCACACTTATTTATGAATAATGAATCAATTCTTTCATCTTAGGAAAAACTAACCAAACCAAGGGCCGAGGAATTAGCTAACTCTGAGGTCTCAGTCATTAATCATGTAAAATTTAAAAATGCTGGGTTTGTAGGTGGTTTTTGTTTTCCTTTGCCATGTTCAATTTTTTTGTTTTTGTTTTGCATTGATGCATGCTTTCTTCTTTTGAATAATACAGTGGCACTGGAGCTCACATTTTCCGTTCTTGGCCAAAATTCTTAAATCGATCCATCATTCTTACTCCTGAGGTAATTTGGCGTATTTACTAGTACATTCTTCTTGATGCTTTTAGAATCATAAAGGGTTAATATTTACCGGTGAACATTAGTTAAGGTGGAAGAATAGTCCAGAAAAAGTTGTTCATAGAAAATAAGCTTCTTTTGAGTGTCTCAGTTTTTTCATTGCTTTACTAGCTTAGTGAAAAAAGAAGGTTAAATAATGTATACGATGATTACAGTTTTCTTTTTCTATCCTAGATTCCTTGCTGTCTATATTTTAATTTTTTTTACAGCCGTAACATTCTTCTTACGAAGTTTGTATCCTATTATGTTTTCTGCACTTCAAAACAAACAGTTACTGTTTTTACAAGTGAGATTCCAGCATATAAACGGTTAAATTAAGCAGACTGTCAGGTTTCGTCGTTTCGCAATCAAATTAGATCCCCCAGCCTTATTAGTATTCTTTAGTTACGGACCTGGAAGAAGCCTTCGCCGGGTATTAACTTGTAGAATTGTAAATTTTATTTTAACTTCCACTAGGTTATATATCACAGTTATTTTACATTAGATTCCTAACTACTGTTCTTTAGTTTTGCACCTTGGAGAAGCAGTCAATTGTTAGCATGTAGAATTGTAAGTTTTATTTCCATGGGTTCATGCGACTTGCTTATTTATAATTATCAATTCCTTTTGATGATACAGGGAGATCGCACAGATAAGAAAGACACGAGTGCTTTTAATACATGGAAAGATATCATTATCCCTGGAAATGTTGATGTCTTTCTCTTCTTTTTCTATGTCTTCTTGTGGAAGACGATTGCAGACAGTTGTTACAACAATTATTAAATGTGAAGGGGGATGATAAACTTTGAATATCTGCGCACGTTCGAAATCTATAGCTACCTCAAGACGACAAACACGAAACGGTAAAAGTGATAAAATATTAATCACGATGGCGCATTTTCAAATTTAATGTATGGGCGGCGGAGGCTTGGAATCCGACCGAGCTAATCATTTGCTTTTAGCTGCATTTCGGGAAGGAATAATAAGTTTGTAATAAGTGAATGAGATGCTTAAGCCTTGGCAAATACGGAACACTTGTACTTCGAAAATTTAAACAGATACTTCCACATTAAAATAAAAAATGATACTTGCAAAGTCGCAAGTGGTTTTCTTTAAAGTCGCAAGTGGTTTTCGCAAGTGATTTTTAGATCATCCGTCACTAAGAGCATCTCCAAGAGAAGGTGGAAGATTTATTTTTAGTGACACATAGGATTTTAGACCTTCAATTTAACCAAATCCATCTCCAACAATAAGGTCCTATAAAACAGAGGGATGAAATACTAATTTCGAAGGTTTTTGAAGAAAGTCTTATCTTAACCTCCTAATGACCTCCATATCATATTTTTATTTTTAGTAATTAATTAAAAAACAATTAAACGGTTAAGATTTCATCACATAAGATTTTCTAAGGGTCAAACCTACTGAACTAGCTGGAGATGATTTACTAGTCGTGGGGTCCTAAATCACTATATTTACTATATGTACAAATTCTTTTAAATAAGGATCTCAAAAAAAATTCCAAGTAACACCCGCTGTTGGAGATGCTCGAAATGAATCCTTGGCAACTGCTGAGGGGAATGTTAATTTGTTCGAAAATATACCAAAAATTCATATAAAAGAAACAATTCCATCAACGACGTTTAATGTTTGAGATCCTCAAGGCTCTCCCAGCAGACCTTACCTTTGGACTTCGATTATAAAGTCACTTGATTGTGAATTGTCTAATTAGTAACTCTGTAGTCTCTGCTGGTAGTTTCTCGACCGTGTTGAAATTATGCGTTCTTAAGGCCATTCCTTGGATGGATTTTAGACATAGACAGTCTCGTTAGAAGTCTTACGTGAATAATACGGTCATAGACTATAATGGGCTCATGACTTCTTCAACATTGACGAGTAGTTAATAAATGAACCAGGTCTCTGTCGTTATAGTTTGACCAAGAAATTTCCTCAAATAAAGAAGCTATAAAATTCAAACCAAAGCCACCACGAACGAAGTAACGAATCCGTCCCACTCCTGCAAACTAGTAGCATATATATAAACGCAGAGTCAGAAGAAGCCAAGACAATTCAATTACTCATCAGCCATAACATTCACTAAAACTCCTTTGAGCTTTGATTCTAATAGAATAAGCATAGGCAATTCAAAACAGAAGTAGTTGGAACTCCCTGGAATAGAAACTCCATTAGTGCCCGACGCAGCCTTGATTCATTTGTTTGAGCTTAACTTGAAGCATATAGTTACCTTGCAAAATATACGTAGAAAAGAAGAGATAGAGATGACCAGAGGCACACTAGAAGTTTTGCTCGTCGATGCTTCTAAACTCAAAGACACCGATTTTATTGGTACGTCTTCGTATCTCATATAGCGTTATGCTTGATTATGTCTTCGTATCTCATCTCTAACTGCACTGAAATTTCTTAAAACTAAAGATCATGAATATGTGTAATCTTGTTATTGCAGGTAAAATGGACCCTTATGTTATAATTGAATTCGGTAATCAGAAGCGAAAGAGTACCGTTGCCCGTGGTATGTATATTGAAGAAATGTTTGTTCATCTAACTAGTGATGTATATACTATATGAAGTATATTAAGGTTACACAATTTGACATGTCTCAATAAACGCAGACGATGGAAAAGCACCGCTGTGGAACGAAAAATTTACATTTGATGTGGAGTATCCAAATAATATCAAAGATGAACATCATCAATATAAACTCAATCTCACCATCATGGACAAAGATAGATTCAGCAGGGATGACTTTGTTGGCGAATCCACGTAAGTGTTTTTTTCTAGTCCATATTTTTACTGACAAACATTTGAACTATGGATGATTAACATTTCCATAATCTATATTATGGTTACAGGATTTACGTGACGGATGTCTTATCGTTAGGCGCAGAGAACGGAACATCTGAAGTTAGAACCAGCAAGTATCGTGTTGTTCTACGCAACAAAACCTATTCTGGAGAAATTCGAGTCGGCATTTCATTCACCCGAAAGGTACGAATCAATGCAGATATTTATATGAATATCTTTAATTTGTTTCATGTGATAGATAATTGCAGTGTGACTTGCAAGTTGCAATGGTGTTTGACATTAAGAATGGCTGCTTGTTTACTGCAGGATGCGAAAGGAGATGATAAAGCAAACTACTTGGGAGGATGGAAGCAATAACTAAAATGATTTGAGTAAACTTAAGAATAATTAAGATTCATAATTAGTTAACCAAGAATTTGAATTTGTAATTTTGGGAATTTCTAATTACTAATGTAATTCAATTGATTGTATCAAATTGTTTGTCAAATTTGTTAACCTTATTTTATACAATGAATAAAAAGTGTCACTCTATTTGTTAAATTTTGTAAATGTTTACAAGTACTTCCCACTATTAGGGTATGTTCGGCGCCGGTGGAGTTCAATTTCTAGATAGTTCAAACAACCTAGAAATCCAACTACCTAGAAATTCAACTGTCTGGGTCCAAAATATGTTGTTTGGCATCAAAGATCAATTTTCAGCTCTGCCTCAAACCCATGTTTTCTTCTCCATAGTATCACCATCTTCATCAGCTAACAACTGCAGCACCAAATCTTAACACAAAAATCCATCTTAGCAAATCATGCATTTCAGATTCAAGAATAACTCATCATCCATATTTAGTAGCACCATCAGTTCACCGCAACATCCATGTCCGTCAAAAATCTGATACCCACTTCTCTTTTCTTTGTCAGCAATTTCAAATCCCAGTCAAACCCATTTCTGAAATCTATTCGATTCCATAGCAACACATAAAAAACAGCTTTATACATCATCATCATCAGTCACCACCAGGATCTTCCTTCTTCTAATTTCGGTCTCAACGTCTTTGAATATAACCAGCAGAACCCTAGACTAAAAACCCATCTTCTATTCAATTTATCGAAACCCAAATTTCTCCAATTCATCTTCAATATTACCATATTCAACCATCAAATCCATCTTCCCTGCTTTCCAATGAGCTCAGTCAACTTATTTGGTTGTGAAAAAAAAACTAGGGTTTGGTATATCCATCAAAAGATTAATACAAGCATTTGAGAGGAAGAACAACAAAAATTTAACAATAATCAATCATGAAATCATGGGAAAATAATAAGATTTACCCATATTGGGAGTTTATCTCACGGCGGAAATTTTCAAAGAGGAGAAAACAATTGAGAACAAAAGAGAAGATCGAAATTTTGGTTTATAAATGAGAGGAAAAGAAAGAAGGAATTGGAGATCTCATGGATTTGGGTGTCGAATTCTTTTCCACCGATGGAAAGAAAATAAATTGATAGGAAAGTCAACTCCATCCTAAAAGATTATGCCAAACAGGGGTAATTTGAACCACCTCCTCCAACTGCCTCCCCTAACTCCATTCCATCCTCAAATCCACCGATGCCAAACACACTCTTAAAGCATTGAAATGTATCAGCTCGATAATATCCCTAGTATTTATTAAAAATTTTTTTATAGCGTTGCCCCAGGCTGTTCTGAATGTAGTCGTCCTAATTAAGTTTTTGTTGTGATCGTGGATTCAAAGCATTTCTGTCCAACTGTTTGTGGGTGAAAATGGTTTCTGCTGATTTCGGTAATTTCAGGTGTGTGTGGGTGAGAAACGAATTTAAACCCTAAACAATGTACTGCAAGGGAGTACTTTAGATTCGAGAGATCAATGCAGTACAAGTCCCGACCTAAACCAAGAAATGGCCGTTTCCGGACTTGCTTCGGTCACAAAGTGGAGGAGAATGGGTTGGTTTTGGGGAGGGAAGCAAGGAAAGTGATGAGACTAGAATAGTTGATTCTGGAAGAGTAGTTGTGTTACGACTTGTATCAGAAAGTGGGAAGATAACAGATGAAAATCTAGCAAACGTTTTCTGAGTGGTGTATGCTCCTGACTGAACTTGTTGTTCGTTGGAAATAGGTAAGACCTATTTATACAAGTCGAAGTGAAACGTACTATGGTCTCATTAAGGAATGGAAAAAAGGGTGAATAAATGGGAGGAGGTGGTAACGTTAACGAATGGAATTGATGTTCCATAAAACCGTTAACGCATGGAATTGATGTTCCATAAAACCGTTAACACATGGAATTGATGTTCCATAAAAACAACGTTTTACCATTAACTCCCTGTATTTACTAACCGCCTCATCCTTATGACACTTCCTTATGACGGATGCCTAAGCCGCATGTTACCGAGGCAAAGATTGATTGCCAACCAATCAAGGTAGATGCTCTTAAGAGCCATATGATAGATGAACCCGGGTCGGTTATTTTCGACACTACCGTTTTCAAAGCATTCCTTGAAACCATACCTTCACCCACTGTTCATCGGTGATTACAAATCGTATTAAAGGTACGCAATCCAAGTAAACCAATGATCATTATATTGAATTGGTTGAAGTGTTTTTGCGATTTCTTGGAGGTGAAAGAAATTCATCATGGTGTTCCTAACCAAGATTATGAGATTCCACGAAAACCTCCTTGGGTTATTCATGTTGGTTTTCGCAAGCTAAATCGAAGTTTTGCAGGAATTCTAAGAATTACTTTTGTTTATCTACTACGGAAGATTCCTGGAATGAGGTATCCTTATCTAACAACATTAGTCACATTGTCTTGTCTCGCCTAAGTTGGTTTGTATGGGATTTGCGTAACGAGATATTATATATAGAAAAGCGGCAAAATTGGTATACCGGATGTGCCTTGGTACAAGTTACGTGTCAAGCGAGTATTGCATCCTGGAGTACATTTTCTTCACAAGGGAGTAGATTGCTCTTTCAAAATATGACTCGACTCTTCAGAGTTAAGAAAGACATAACTGATTGTCTCTTTGATGCTTTGAGAGTTGCGAATCAGAATCTCCATCGTTTAATTCAAGAAGCAACCAATTGCTTAAACATATCTTATAAGGATCTGGAGACGTTATTATTAAAAATTTCTCAAGTGGACCAAAACCAAGTATGCTTCTATCTTTGTTTGGTGGGCGTCTTTATTTAATCTAAATCGGTGTCCCAATCGGTTCGTTTATATGGTTGGAGATGCCGATCGTAAGATGGATATATGGGAAATGAAAATTGATGAGGGATTTCTAACTTGCATACAAGGAACGGTTCTACCGATGATGCGCATCTTTATGCACACTTTGGTTCTATCTTTGTCTTCGGTATAAATATGGTTCAAGGTCTCAAGAGAAGTTGGATTACTACCCAGTGGGGCAATCAACGTCAACTATTGTGTCTTCATTTCTAACAAGAGACTTTACCGCGGAAACATCCCACGCAAATGGGCGAGAAAAGTTCTCCTTGAAAGGATTTGATAAGATTATGTTTCTCAACATATGCATTTATAATGCTAGCTTATCGGAGTATACCGGTGCCTTCTTACGAAGTTTCTATTATGGCGAACTTAAGGTATCCGATTGATGACCCCGAGTATACAAGTGGACTTTATTCAGAGTTTCTTATTTAAGCTATGGTCCGAATACAAGCATAAAGATCATCAAACTAGTACGGGGAAAGGTTGTTTCAAGTTTGGTAGCCTTAATCACATTAACAAAGATTGCACTTGTGGACCCGAGATGTAAAGCACATGGCGGTAGAGACTCGAAAAGTGATGAAAGTAGGCATGAAGATCTTCATCATAATTTTCAACCTTATGACCACAGGCGACGATGGTGTTTATTTTGTTATACCGAATTCAAAGTATTTGATAGCTAATGATCTTCGTCGACGATTTCGACCTTATGATCCCAGCGTCGACGGTGTTTGCCTTTTCATACTTTGAACTCAGGGGAATTTGATCGATGACAATCTTGCCAAGCGTTTCCAACCCTATGATCCTGGCAAGGACATTTTGTCTCTCTATCTTGAACTCGAGGTCGAGTTCTTTTCAAGAAGGGGGGCCTGATGTAGGACATCCTACTCACAAGTTCTCTATTTCCTATTATAGTTCTTCTTAGAACTTCCTATCATATTTCTTTATTTAGGATTTCCTTTCCTAGTTTGGTTTGATTTCCTTTTCTAGTCCTAATTATATTTAGAATCCTTGAAGCCTATATAAGAAGGCATAGTAGAGATGCACAATTCTACAACCAATATTATTATTTGATTAATATCAAACTTATCTTTTATTTTTATTTTTATTTTCATATCACTTTTGTGAATCTATTGATCTCACACTAGTTTTTATCTTTTATCGGATCTTTGATCCAAATCATACGCCTCCGCTACGTCAAAAACAAACGGTTACTGTTTTTACGAAGTTTATATCCGATTATGAACATTAACAGTTACTGCATATAAATGGTTAAATTAAGCAGACCGTCAGGTTTCGTCATTTCGCAATCAAATTAGATCCCCCAACCTTATTAGTATTCTTTAGTTATGGACCTGGAAGAAGCCTTCGTCGGGTATTAACTTTTAGAATTGTAAATTTTATTTTAACTTCCACTAGGTTATATATCACAGTTATTTTACATTAGATTCCTAACTACTGTTCTTTAGTTTTGCACCTTGGAGAATCGGTCAATTGTTAGCATGTAGAATTGTAAGTTTTATTTCCATGGGTTTATGCGACGTGCTTATTTATAATTATCAATTCCTTTTGATGATACAGGGAGATCGCACAGATAAGAAAGACAAGAGTGCTTTTAATACATGGAAAGATATCATTATCCCTGGAAATGTTGATGTCTTTCTCTTCTTTTTCTATGTCTTCTTGTGGAAGACGATTGCAGACAGTTGTTACAACAATTATTAAATGTGAAGGGGGATGATAAACTTTGAATATCTGCGCACGTTCGAAATCTATAGCTACCTCAAGACGACAAACACGAAACGGTAAAAGTGATAAAATATTAATCACGATGGCGCATTTTTCAAATTTAATGTATGGGCGGCGGAGGCTTGGAATCCGACCGAGCTAATCATTTGCTTTTAGCTGCATTTTGGGAAGCAAATCCGCCGTCCCCAAATGAATCCTTGGCAACTGCTAATGGGAACGTTAATTTGTTCGAAAACATACCAAAATTCATATAAAACGAAATAATTCCATCAACGACGTTTAATGTTTGAGATCCTCAAGGCTCTTCCGGCAGACCTTAGCTTGTGTAAATAGTAACTCTGTAGTCCCTGCTGGTAGTTTCTCGACCGTGTTGAAATTATGTATTTTGAAAGCCATTACTTGGATGGATTTTAGTCATACACAGTCTCGTTAGAAGTCTTACGTGAATAATACGGGCATAGACTATAATGGGCTCATGACTTCTTCAACATTGACGAGTAGTTAATAAATGAACCAGGTCTCTGTAGTTATAGTTTGACCAAGAAATTAATAGCATATATATATAAACGAATAACGAATGGGCTCATGACTTCTTCAACATTGACGAGTAACGAATCTGTCCCACTCCTGCAAACTAATAGCATATATATATAAACGCAGAGACAGAAGAAGCCAAGACAATTCAATTACTCATCAGCAATAACATTCACTAAAACTCCTTCGAGCTTTGATTCTAATAGGCAGAGCAGTAGTTGGAACTCCCTGGAATAGAAACTCCATTAGTGCCGGACGCAGCCTTGATTTACTTGTTTGAGCTTAACTTGAAGCATATAGTTACCTTGCAAAATATACGTAGAAAAGAAGAGATAGAGATGACTAGAGGCACACTAGAAGTTTTGCTCGTCGATGCTTCTAAACTCAAAGACACCGATTTTATTGGTACGTACTTCGTATCTCATACTGTGTTATGCTTGATTGCATCTTCGTATCTTAAAACTAAAGATCTTGAATATGTATAATCTTGTTATTGCAGGTAAAATGGACCCTTATGTGATAATTCAGTTCGGGAATCAGAAGCGAAAGAGTACCGTTGCTCGTGGTATGTATATATATTGAAGAAATGTTTGTTCATTTAATTAACTAGTGATGTATGCTATATGAAGTATATATTAAGGTTACACAATTTGACATGTCTCAAAAAATGCAGACGATGGAAAAGCACCGCTGTGGAACGAAAAATTTACATTTGATGTGGAGTATCCAGATAATATTAGAGATGAACATCATCAGTATAAACTCAATCTCACCATAATGGACAAAGATAGGTTCAGCAGGGATGACTTCGTAGGTGAATCGACGTAAGTGTTTTTTTTCTTCCTAGTACTACTTCTAATCTCTCCAAGTCCATCATTTAATTTCATATTCTTACTAACAAACATTTTGACTACAGATAATTAACATCGTCATATTGTCTATATTATGGTTACAGGATTTACGTAACGGATGTCTTATCCTTAGGCGCAGAGAACGGAACATCTGAAGTTAGAACTAGCAAGTATCGTGTTGTTCTACACAACAAAACCTATTATGGAGAAATTCGAGTCGGCATTTCATTTACCCGAAAGGTACGAATCAATGCAGATATTTATATGAATATCTTTAATTTGTTTCATGTGATAGATAATTGCAGTGTGACTTGCAAGTTGCAATGGTGTTTGACGTTAAAAATGGCTGCTTGTTTACTGCAGGATGCCAAAGGAGATGATAAAGCAAACTACTTGGGAGGATGGAAGCAATAACTAAAATGATTTGATTAAACTTAAGAATAATTAAGATTCATAATTAATTAACAAAGAATTTGAATTTGTAATTTTGGGAATTTCTAATTACTAATTAATTCAATTGATAGTATCAAATTGTTTGTCAAATTTGTTAACCTTATTTTATACAATGAATAAAAAGTGTCACTCTATTTGTTAAATTTTGTAAATGTTTACAAGTACTTCCCACTATTAGGGTGTGTTCGGCGCCGGTGGAGTTCAATTTCTAGATAGTTCAAACAACCTAGAAATCCAACTGTCAGTGGTCCAAAATATGTTGTTTGGCATCAAAGATCAATTTTCAGCTGTGCCTCAAGCCCATGTTTTGTTGTCCATAGTATCACCATTTTCATCGGCTAACAACTGCAGCACTAGATCTTAACACAAAAATCCATCTCGGCAAATCATGCATTTCAGATTCAAGAATAACTCATCATCCAGATTTAGTAGCACCATCAGTTCACTTTGCAACATCCAAGTCCGTCAAAAATCTGATACCCAATTCTCTTTTCTTTGTCAGGAATTTCAAATCCCAGTCAAACTGTTAGAATACGAGCATCCAACTCAAAACCAATTGGCAATGAGTGGAGAGGCCCTAAGAGATTATAAACCGCAGGATCTTAGATGCCCAGACAATGTGGGACTAATAATCTCAACACGCCCCCTCACGTATAGTCTCGTTGGGTCTAACACATGGACAATTAAATCGGGTGTTGCGGAGTAAAGGCGCGGTCAAATGACTCGTCGCAAATAGCCTGCTCCGATACCATGTTAGAATATGGGCATCCAACTCATAACCAATTGGCAATGAGTGGAGAGGCCCTAAGAGATTATAAACCGCAGGATCTTAGATAACCTAGACGATGTGGGACTAATAATCTCAACATAAACCCATTTCTGAAATCAGTTCGATTCCATCAGCATCACATCAAAAACAACTTTATACATCATCATCATCATCAATCACCACCAGGATCTTCCTTCTTCTAATTTCGGTCTCAACGTCTTTGAATATAACCAGCAGAATCTATTCAATTCCTCGAAACCCAAATTTCTCTAATTCATCTTCAATATTACCGCATTCAACCATCAAATCCATCTTCCCTGCTTTCCAATGAACTCAGTCATGGTTGTGAAAAAAAACTAGGGTTTGGTATATCTATCAAAAGATTAATACAAGCATTTGAGAGGAAGAACAACAAAAATTTAACAATAATCAATCATGAAATCATGGGAAAATAGTGAGATTTACCCATATTGGAAGTTTATATCACGGTGGAAATTTTCAGAGAGGAGAAAACAATTGAGAAGGAAAGAGAGAAGATCTAAATTCTGGTTTATAAATGGGAGGAAAAGAAAGAAGGAATTGGAGATCTCATGGATTTGGGTGTCGAATTCCTTTCCACCGATGGAAAGAAAATAAATTGATAGGAAAGTCAACTCCATCCTAAAAGATTATGCCAAACAGGGGTAATTTGAACTACCTCCTCCAACTGCCTCCCCTAACTCCATTCCACCCTCAAATCCACTGGTGCCAAACACACTCTTAAAGCATTGAAATGTCTCGGATCTATAATATCCCTAGTATTTATTAAAGAATTGTTTATAGCCTTGCCTAATTTAGTTTTTGTTGTGATCATGGATTCAAAGCATTTCTGTCCAACGTATTTGTTTAAAGGTTTAAATAGTTTGCTTTATCTAGCATCTACCTATTCCATCATTTTACCTTTCACCCCGTAAAATATTTTTACTCGCAAACACCAGGCAATGTGGAAAGAATTTTACCATGTTTCTATATCTTCTCGAGTATGTTTGATTCTTCTATTTTTAACACGTTTTTCACTTCTTACGGGAGATCAGTGTGCTACTACTACTATAAATCGGCAACACAACCTATAGAAATTCATCTGAAAATATCTTAAAAATAACGAGTAATCTCCCGGAAAGATCAGAGAACTCTCATAGTAGTAGGTTACAGCAAACTCTAAGAACTTGACATTCATAGTTCGAAGATACCACCTAATATCATATCACCACATTGATTTCTTTCTCGTTTCAGACTTTCCTCCCTAAGATCAACCCTATATCTGCTCTTTGTGACCAAAGCGACGCTCAAACAACCATATCTTTGTTTAGGAGAGTTCCTTACGATTTTGATCTGATCATCGAGTAAATACCTTTACTCTCACTTTATTTGTTTTACACCTAAACCAATTTTATTTCTTCAGATCTAGTACTCCATCTCTGTTATAGCCTTTGAATACTTTACAATCACCTGCACAATTATGAACAACCAAACCAAAGCCCAGTTCATTAGTATCATGATTTGAAAATACAATTACAATAATCCTGCTAACATGTGAGTCAGGTAGAGATCAAACTGATCCATTCACTGCTCTAATGACATTATTTAAAGAGTTATTCAGATCATATACGCATGATCACTATTTAAAAAGTTATGCAAATGACAATTGATCCTAGAAACAATGTTACTAGGATTTGAGGATTTAACGTGAAAAATGCATTCACATATTTCTTTCAAAATGACCAAAACCCAATCACGAGTGTGTATCTTCATTTGTCTTGTTTTACTGAGTAAACATTGTTCGTACTGTTGAATCAGGAAATAATCCACATTTAAACAAAACCATCATTGCTACTAACATCCCCAAGTTGTTTGTTGCTTTTGTTCTATAAATATCTCTATTGTAGGTTTTTAAGCATTGGATCTCAATAATAAAATGTTATTATTTGTCTTCTCTTTGTCTAAGAATAAAGTTTTAATTATTTATATTTTGGAAGTTTTTGTTTGTTTGGTAAGTGTCAGATGTAATAATTGATTAATAGATGATATGAACTTATGACATATTTATTGGGGTACAAGTTCAGACATGATCAAGTCCGAGACGTTGTCGCAGATGTGTTTCAAAGCATGTGTTTCAGCACGTAAAGAAGTCGCTTGAGGACTCTTAAACGACGACAACCGTGATTTGAAACCTGCTGATATTCTTGTTTATAACTGGGAAAACGGTCTGGATGTTTGTCTAGATGTAACAGGTGTTTCACCTTTCACTAGTGGTGGTGTTCGCACTTTCATGCCAGGCCGTGCCATTGCTGCTGCAGTTACTTGCAAAAGACACAAATATCTAGACAAGTGTGTTGCTCATGGCTATAGATATGGTGTTTTGGTTTTTTCGACTCTTGGCTAGCTTGGTGAAGATACAATAAACTTCTTGAAAAGATTGAAAAACTGCCTCAACAACCATGATGCTAATAGCAAGGCGAGGTAGCTTTTTGTTTCATAGACTATGGATTGCCATTCAAAAGGGTGTAGGAGCGCAACTTATCGCTAGACTCCCGGACAGCTTTATGTAAAAACATTGTTATTTCTTAATAACAAAGTTTAAGTTCAAAAAAATAAAATAAAATAATTTATTGAATGGATGTAGAGAAGAAGTTTGGGAAAGATAGTGGCGGACCCAGATATTTTTTTGACAAGGGTCAAAGTAAGAAAAATATGTAGGTGTGAGTGGGGTCACCTTATCATTTACCACTAAGATTAGTTATTAATTATTACCCTTAGATGTGGTTCCTTCCCTTAAACACAAATCGAGTGAGATCAGCAGACCCCACTTGACCCATCTAGGTTCGTCACTAATTGGCGGGTAAGTTGAAAACCGAAAGTAGAGTTTAATTTGAGTTTGAGTGATTAGAAAAAGATATAAATCCCGAGAAACAAATTACTACTTGGAATTCGTTCGTCAAATTTGGGGGATCTCTCCTATATATCTAAATAAGACGAATTCCGGCGGAAAGGAAACTTTTTTTAGGCCATCTTAATTGCTCAGATATTCTTAGATTTAAGCGGTATCAGATTCAATCCTTCCACATTAGTTTAGAGATTAAAAGAAATTGTGTAGAGAAAGGGAAAAAAAATAAAAAAAGAAAGGAAACCTTGACCCTCATTTAATCTTCTTCACCACCATTTCAGAAACCCTAAATCAACAACCATAGATATTCTAGTCTTCGTCGGCTAAATCCTCGACCCTTCATCATCAACTAAGTGGCTTGCTTGCTTTTGCTGTGACACCTTTTATGTTTGTTGGAGATTTGATATTTTTTTCTTCATGTGTTGCTTAATGGGATTGATTTTTATAGGAAAATTTTAAGAAAATTTTTAGGCTTTTATCCCGCTCCCGTTTTTCATGTCGGGTGTGGATGTTTTGATCTTTCTTTAATCATTGATTTTATGCCTGGAGTTTGAATTTAACCTTATGATATTCTTTAATCCCTATAAACCCATTTGATTGTCATACCTTTTCTGAGTATGACCAGAAAGTTTTCCTTTTAAACCATTAAACCTTGATCTTTATATCCTTTTTTGCAACAATCTTTTATTCTCTATCCCGGTTTTGAGTTTTTATGTAGGTTGCAATTCTTTTGCTTTTGCATCTATTTAGGCTACGGAAGCCCCCTGTTAACCCCTTGTTTTTCCTCTCTGTTTTGGTTTCTGAATGTTGTAACCTGAGTTTTCAAACCACCAAATCAGTCTCAACTCAAAATGTTGGTGTGGTAGTGTTGGTGGTGTCTTTTATTGTTTTATCCTCCTTTCCGGTGTCTTTTTGGTCTATTTTTTTAAAAGAATTTTGGTGAGTTCCTTTTTGTATCTTTTTAATAGTTAGTATTTCTCTCTAAGGATCCATAGTTGGTTCCCTATTTAAGAATTTGGTCATTTTGGAGGTTTTTCTGATCGGGGTTTAACCAATTTAGTCTCTGAGTTTAATTTTGAGCTTTGATCTGTTCATTTTTTTTATAAAAAATAACACATTCGATTTACTTTCTTCAGCATAATTTCGCTTATCCGCTTAAAATCAAGATACCCGACAAAATTTTCAGTTCATTACTCAGTTATATTGGCGGTATTCAATAAAAAGCTTCGATATTATCCACGTGTAAACCGAATTGCTAATTACCAACCTTGGTGCAATATTCTGGTGAATCCTAGGGCAAGCCGTTCTCGATGACTCATCACTTTGGTCCTCTATAAGATTGTTAATATCATTTATACATCTTGACCAAAGTGACAGATTCATCACAACTAGCAGCATAATCAACTTCTCTTCATAATGGAATCCCTAATAATGTCAAGAGACAACTTCATCTTGTATCGTAACAAGCGCAAAGACTAATTGGTACGTGAATGGGCCGATTTAGTCAAGTTCTTTGTATTTCACTTTTTCAGCAAAATTGTTTCATTTTTCTCAATTCCTTTAGTTTAGAGTAGGTTAAGTCTGTAATACCTTTTGTATCTTTTTTGTTTAGTTACTTTTAGTTATTTGATAGCAGTAGTAATTTAAATAACATTTAGTTCAATCCAATTGAGTATGTCATTACTAATGAATTTTATATTTCAGTTTGAGTAACATTGTAATAACATTATTAGTACTATTAGCACTATTTACTTCAAGACACGATCAAAGCTAAAGACTCAAGTTGAATGATGGATCAAGCCCAAAAACAAAGGAGTAAACAGATATAACTCGGGCAGTTCACAACAACAATGAGATATAAAGTCCTGATTAGCAACTTCAATCAATTGCATCTAACACCTCTACCTGCAGCTAAATTCATGAGTGTCCACCAAAAATACAACTTTTCTTGTGGAAGCATTGAACGAAGGTCCTTCGACCTTCAAATCCAACATCCCCACCAATACAATTCCGATCCGAAGACTTCTATTCTGATCAAATATCATGTTGATAAAGATTTATGGTTTACGAATCTAATTGATGAATCTTAGAGTACTCTATACCCTTGCATAATAGCCTTAGGAGTTTAATAAAATGCATGGTTCAAAAAATAATTAAAAAGAATCTCGAGAAACAAAATTTCTAGGGTTAATTACTATTTTGTGTAGTAGTCCCTAGTAATTTAATAAAATGCATGCATAAAAAGTCCCGAACACGAAATTTCTAAGGCTTGCTATTTTGTGAACCAATTACCCAAAGATCGAAGGCTGCCGAACAAAGAGTAGGGTTAGTAAAAGTTGTAAGATCAACGTTAAGGCATTCCACCATTGCCGCTACCTCTGTTTGGAATTTACCAGTTTACAGATGTGTGAAGGATGTTCGCATAAAAGTTAAACAATAACCTACTAATTTCCTTTGTCTCAAATTCTCAATACTTAAGACGACAAACGTGCAAGTTTGCAACAGTGAAGTGAGTGATATAATATTGTAGTTAACACATGTGGGCGGCGGCGGCTTGAATTAGGATTGGGCTGTGCCAATCATTGCTTTTAGCTGCCTTCCCTTCCGCCGTTCCGGAAGCAAAGAAACGAATGTAAGGAAGTTTACCTATTTTGATACCGAATACGCAACATATATTTGTAGTTTTAAAATACGCACCTGACACCTCTACCTGAAAACAAATGAAAATGATACGCTTCAAGAAAAACAAAGAACAAAAAAGTAAAAAACTCACAAGTGGATTTTATAAAATGGTAAATATATAAACGCCAGAACAAAATCTATGTTATTTTTTTTACAAAAATTCTTCACGTACCGCCCTAAAATTGCTTCAATAACCGTCCCCTCTCACATTCTAAAAGAAGACTATTATTGGGGCGTCACACTCCATTAGAGGGGCTTCACTTGGATATCTGGTGACCAAAAAATCTGGTGAAGGGATACTTTTGATTCAATAGCAATTTGTCCAAATTACCCTTAAATTAAAATTAAAACAAAAACGAATAAAAACCTAATCTAATCTTCACACTTTCAACCTTTTGACTCTGCTCTTCTTCTTCTTCTTCTTCTCTTTCTCTTCTTCTTCTTCACAAGAAATTTTCACATCAATTCATTTCATCGTTTTCGATTAATCGGCGATCCGAAAAATTGAACCTCGTAGGATTGAAATCTGTATGAGAGATGAGGAAGAAACAAACTGATTGCAGTGATGGTAATAAAAATATCAATCAACCCCCTGACCAACAACTTCATCCTCAACAGCCACCGATTTAAGCAACTGATTTTTTCGGAATTTCGAACTCCTCAACAACAACCCATGGTGTATGTAAGGTATTAATCGACAAACCCATTCTTACTCGTTTGTGCTTAAAAAATGTTAGATTGAATCAAATCTAAGCAAAATTAGGGTTTCTGTTTTGGTTTTGAAGGTGTTACGCCTAGGTTCGCCAAGCGTAAGTCTAGTATTCGAAGAACTTACGCCTAGGTTTTGTCCCGTGTTACTAATTCATCAATACCGATTCTATAAGATATATTTCTTGTAACTTGTAGGAATAGTGATAGAGCAAAGCCTAAAAAGAATAAAGGAAATAACTTAACACCAAAAGATACTCCTACACCTCGCCATGAAATTCATTGTGGGGTCAATTATAGAGGTCTCCCCAAGGGTGCTAACAAGAAGAAGGATATGATTCAAGGAAGTAGCTCAACATGTCCTGAAATTGAAGATAATGTTTTCCAAAATCTAGAAATTGAAGGGGAACAATTTCAACTACCGGATATCGGAGGTACACTCGTGATTAGAGATACACCAAATCAACAACAACAAAAAGAAGTTTTTGTTCAAGGAAAAGGGAAACAAGTTGTTGTTGATTCACCCGGCTACACCTAAAAAATCCAACCGTAAAACAATTAAATACCCATGTGTGTATGGGTGAAAACTATTCTATTGGGATTTGGTAATTTGGGGTGTGTGGATGAGGAATGAATCTAAACCCTAAATAAATGCACTGCGCGGTGAGTGCTTGTGATTCGAGAAATCAATCTGTACAATTCTGGCCTAAACCAAGAAATGTCCATTCCAGACTTGCTTCGGTCACAAAGTGAAGGAGATGGGGTTGATCTTAGGGAGGAAGCGAAGAAGGTGTTGAGATGTGAAGGTGTAGACTTGTCTATGACTTGTATCAGAAAGCTGAAATGGCTTGCAGGGTGTAAGCTATCAGTTCCAGTGTTTGAATACGATGGTATCGACACTTGCCTTTGTTGTCCTGGACTTATTCTTTCTTGTTGTTGGAAATAGGGAGGAGAACCTATTTATACAAGTCATTTGAGCCTTATTCACGTCTCTCGTGGGAAGTGGAGGAAGTGGAGTGATGGAGTAGTGTGTTGGTGTTACACGACCGCCTCTTGCCCACTTCTCCTGTCATCTCTAACCGTCCATGACTTCGACACGTTCTTGTGATGGCGCGTTGCACGCTGCACGCCGTAAACCGCCCAGGACCAATACCCCATATGTATCCCCCAGTTTGTGACATGATTGATGTCTCGAGTGTGTGGATCGTGGGACCCACGAAAGTTGCATGTAATGCTAGATTAAATAACTAAGTTATTTAGGAAGTCGATACTTGTGAAGTATCATGTGTATTCTACGCAGGTATTGCATCATGGTGTGGTAGAGTGACGGGTGGTGATCACCATGACGCCTCACTGACCAATTAACTCCTGACCAGGGTTGTATAACCAAGCCGGTGAAGTTGGACGGACGAGACGATCTTTGAGACACTCATCTGCGACCGTTGATAGAATTAGGGTTTTGAAGAGGTGCGCAGCACCACTCTTCAGCTTGGTCGAAACCAAGCATGGGAGGCGTTTTGAAAGGACCGACCGGGCATGCGTGTAGACAACATGTCGATGTACACGTCCGTACCTCACCGTCCCATGAAGGTGCGATCTAGGCCACTCAATTTGACCGCAAAGAGGAGCGGTTGAGATCGATTTTCAATAAAAATCTGGTGCCGCAAAAGCCGCGCATCATGCCCACTTCGAGCGCGCGTTCCAAGATGACCGATCTTAGTCGGTCTTGGCCGATCGGTGCGCGTGTAGGTGGTAGGCTGGTGTTCAAGCCTATACCTGATCGTCCCATGAAAACGTGATCTAAGCCACTCAAATCGTCCGACGAAGTTGAGTGGTCGAGATTAGTTTGCAATCGGGAAGTGTGACCACGCTAGTTTGGGCGGACGATTTGGGATAACCGGGCATGGTATGCCTTGGACGGTCGAGTGAGGGGATAGATGGGTCCACAGTGGTCATGTTGGTATGACCGGACCTGCTTAATCTAATCTTGGACCCTCCATTCGTTCCGGAGAAGATTGATGCTTGTGATGCTCAAAAACCCTAATTTTGGTTTTCACGGTCGTGCGTCATGCTCTATTCGGGCGTACGAATCGAGATGACCAACCATGGTTGGTCCTGACTGATCAGTCAGGTATGTAGGCGGGCCCACGGTGATTGTGTTGACATGCTCTGGGCGCTTTGAATCTACATCTACACCCTCCATCTATACCCGCGAAGATGGATGGTTGAGACTGTTTTGCGACACATGTAATGTGCCACAAACCCTAATTTAGTGTTTTCCGTCCATACTGCTCTGGTTTGGACGTTTTGGCAAGCTATGCCAATCTTTTGGGGAGGCCGACCATGCGGGGGCCCGCGTTGGTTCTGTGGTGAATATTCCCTACCTGCTTGGGGGTTATGGAATTGATCCGGGTAATCCAATCATGTTTGGTGAGGTTGGATGATCGTGATCATTTCCAGACTGATATGGACAGTCCGGATGCTCAATCGGGCTAGTATAACACACCGAGAGTTGCTCAATCGGGCTAGTATAACACACCGAGAGTTGCTCAATCGGGCTAGTATAACACACCGAGAGTTGCAGCCTGTACGGGTATTTCGTACATGCTTTCATTATAATGCTTGGAGATTCGTGTTGCTCTGCGAGAGTAACACTCGATCGTCATGCCGCATAATGAGTACGAAATACAAGGCTGGTTATGCATTAATTAATAATGTTGTAAATTCACATGGTATATGGGATTGTTGCTACATGCTCCAACCTGGATGAATTTCGTGTATTTAATTCACGAATGGGATTGTTGTCACATGCTCCATTCTAGGTGAATTAGTAAAGTGAAGAAGTATTCTACACTTATTAATGGCTTTATCTTTTACAAGATGTTAGCGCATAATTTTCTCGGCTTTTACAATTTTAACCTTAAATGAAAATCCACCATCAACATTAAGTCCCCGCCTAGCATGTAATGGTTACACCATTGTGGGGTAGGCATGAGATGGTGACGATAAAGACAAAGCTTATGAGACAAAGTTAGATGTTACCAGGAGAGACGGGTCATCCTGTTCTTGGAGCATGTCACGTTCAAGAGGCGTCCGTGCGAGTGTTCCCCTAGCATGATGTCGGTCTTGCTGGCTCCGATGGATCACTACGCTGTTTCGTTCGTGGGGCTACTGCACTGCTGATCGAACGTGGGCTTGATGTGCCTGTTTTGGTTAATCATGGGTCCGCGTAACGTCTCGCTTGATCGAACGTGGGACCCGATGTAAGCATGCTTGATTCGAACATGGGCATATGTGCATGCTTCGATCAAACGCGGACCACCGTGTACATGTTTCAAACGTCGGCCATGTCCTCCTCGTGCCTTCTTCGACCGTACGGTTGATGTACTTTCTTGAGTGTCATCTTTCTACTTCGACCAAACACCGACCCAGCTAGCTTGACTAAACGCCGGACTTGATGCTTTGACCAAACACCGGCCTTGCTGTTTGCTTTGCTAGAACGTGGGACCCAATGTGAGCAAGCTTGTTTGTTTTTTTTTTTTTTTTTTTTTTTTTTAAATGAACCTTGTGTGCTCAAATGTAAATGTGGGTCCCGTAGAAACCGTTGAAGCAGCTTACGGAGCAAGCCCGGAGAGCGTTGAAGTGCTTTGGAGCTGAAATGCTTCTTCCGGAGAGAGAGCTTTGATTGGGGACACCAGTCTCGCTTCGACCAATGGGGAGCTTTGGGATCAAGTAGGACCCGTCGCGTGCTCGATGAACGTCGACCCCCGTGTTTCGACTGAAAATCGGCCCTGCCGTGCGCTGTTTTATTCGAATACCAGCCTTGTGACTTTGATCAATACCAGACTTAAAACTTGAGCAATACCGGACTTGTGACTTGATCAATACCGGACTTGTGACTTGATCAACACTGGACTTGAAACTTTAGCAATACCGGACTTGTGACTTGGTCAATACCGGACTTGTGACTTGATCAACACCGGACTTGAAACTTGAGCAATACCGGACTTGTGACTTGATCAACACCGGACTTGAGACTTGAGCAATACCGGACTTGTGACTTGATCAACACCGGACTTGAAACTTGAGCAATACCGTACCTGTGACTTGATCAACACCGGACTTGGGACTTGAGCAATACCGGACTTGTGACTTGATCAATATCGGACTTGTAACTTGATCAACACCGGACTTGAAACTTGAGCAATACCGGACTTGTGACTTGATCAACACCGGACTTGAAACATGAGAAATACTGGTATTTGGACCTAATACCATCCTTGTGTACTCCAACGTGAATGTGTGTTACATCGTGTGTGACTACACATCTCACACGTTTTTATACAAGTCTTGACTCATGTCTTTTATTGTAGAATGAAGAAAAGAACTCATGTTGAGATGTCTTCGGGGATAATCTTTGGTACCATGTCAGGAGGTGTTGACAGCTTCAAAGATATGCCGAACATTGATGATGAGTTGTTCACCGCGCCCTTTAAACTATATGAAAATATACGTTCCACAAGATAACCCTTCTCATATCGACTTCAAGGTTTTTCATGCTCACTGGGCCCTCATGAAGGATGGATGAGACGTATGTTGAGCAATGAGTACATCAAAGATAACTTGACCAGCGCATATTATTGATGCAGCTCGAGTGTTGAAACGGCTCGAGAGGATGTTAAAGTGGTTTCTGGTGCTAACGTTGAGGTGGATCTTGGAGAGTATGTTGAAGAAGGATTAGGCGAACGTGGGTCCCAGAGAGAGTGTTGAGGCGGCTCTTGAATAGACCATTGAAGCGGCTTCGCTAGAGGGAGCGTTGAAGTGTTTACCTCTTCGATTCGATTTATCCTTGCGAATTCCATGCTTCTTGACTGACCATCTCTCTCATGTTGAGCATCGCACCCAAGCGTGGTTTACATGGTTTGTTCGTAATGGTTGTTTTCGAGCCAGATATGGAATATCTTGGACATTGTTTCATCATTGTGGGATTCGTGCATGTGGTACTGGAGTTGGAGTTGACGGACGCTCAAGATGTTGTATCTCGGTGGTTTTCCTCTTGTTTGCTTGAGGAACCGCTTACAAAAAGGTCAAGGTTGTATCGCATGTTGGTGAGATATATGCCCCTACAAACATTATGAGGCTCTTCATTACAGGCAGGCCTGGTTCTTTCTATCGGGGCATATGTTGTTGTAGATGAGCGTTCAACAACTCCAGAGGATGAACAAAAGCGTGGATTCTCCAACATAGCATGATAGACATGTACCACTTGTCGATAAAGTGACTCGCCCGGATCTTGTTCGACCACTGACTGATAGAGTGACTCGCCCGGATCTTGCTCGATATGACGCGTGGACATCGTGATCTTCTTGAGGCTTCTCCCTTGAGGTATCGGCTCCAAATGAAGATTGCCGTCATAGAGCGTTGATACGTTGCACGAGCATTCTTTAAACCAAATGGCGGTATGGTATAATAAAAATTTCCGAGAGGAGTTCGAAAAGCTATCTTACTTGCATCATGCTCGTACATCCTTATCTCGGTTGTATCCGCTACATCCATCCATGGAGGAGAACATGCCGTGTCTGCTGGTTGCATCTACTAACATGTCTATGTTAGGTAGAGGAGGATCGTTTTTGGAGCAGCACCTGTTCAAGTCTCTGAAGTCTATGCAAAGACTTTGATCTATCCATTTTCCTCGTGTCCGAACTACGACTGTTTAACAAACTTGGATCCAGGTATGACATGTAGATGATGGGTGACCAATTTTCATCTAAATCCGGCATTTCTTCATATCTCCAAGCGAATATGTTCGGTACTCTTTGAGAAGTTCCACGAGCTTCGTGCGTTTATCCGTACACAAGGTTGAGCTGATGGAGATAAGCCTAGGAGATTCCTCAAAGATTTCAATCTCATCGCTTATGGAGTTGGTGCCATCTTGCAGCTGTTGTGGAGCATCTAGTACTTGTTCTTGTGGTTCGTTGCTGTTGTAGCATTCCATTGGGTGGAGAGACTGGGTAACAGTCTCCCCTGCTAATTGATAATGACAGTGTCGGTATACCGTTTTCCCTTTCTGGTCACGACTCGCCACAAAAAGTTCGTTCCCTCTTCGTGTGAACGTGGGTCGTGGATTCACAAGATGGAGAAGAATGCTTCGTCATCAAATATGCATCGTGGGTTTTAGCCCTCAATGATGCAAGCCGGCCTTCTTCTGAATTGACGCCCACGTGGGGAGTGGGACGCAACGAACTTGTCGATTCTTTCCGCGGAGATTCTCCCGTATGTGCGGGTTTGGTTTCCCTCGAAGCCTGTCATTGTGGTAGGCTTCCGTACGACCTTTCACGGGAGAACCTTGGATGTCCCGAGTGTCTTGAGAGTAATCACATTCGAAGACGCTCTGTGTAGATAAGGGCCGTCTTGAACTCTGAATCCTTGATGCGTGCGGTGACATGTAGGGCACGGTCGTGACCTTCCTCTGGTTGATTGCAGCAAACGTCTCCGCGCGTTGATTCTTCGAGAGGTGTGAAAGTTCGCATAAACTTTCTACTAGAGAAACCGCTTCCCAATCCACCGGCCTCTGGTTCATAGTGAAACTATTGACTTGAGGAGGATCGTTGTGAGGATCAGTCCCCAGGTGTAGGAGTCACTATGACATGACCGCTCATATCTGATGTCGCTTCTTTGATCAGGTCCATGGAGGTCCGCGCCGCTGAAGTACCTTCTCCGGTGCGTTGCGTTCATTTTTTGCTCCAGGGGCTGTCGCGGATTTTGTGGCAATCGATCAGTTAATGTCTTAAGAAAAGTGAGTACCTATTTCTGAGTTGCATCCATATCCGTTTGAGTCTTAGCAAGAACTTCCTGCTTCTCCATCAAGTCTGCAATGGTAATGGGGATGGTCCTCCTCTCGTCCCTCCGACTCCTCATCCTGATCAAGGAGTGGAAGTTGTTGCTCTGGTGACTACCAGAGGTGTTACACTTGATGAGATGCTGGGATTTGCGCCTGCTCTGGCTCTGGTGATGGGAGATGTTACACTTACTGGAACATCTCCTGCTACGCTGGCACTGGTGGTAGAAGTGACGGCTCCATAAGATGTATTAACCACGGTAGCTCTACTGACAGGTACATCGACACCGTGAGTGTTATCCGCACTAGCTCCATCAGAATTGATTGCTGATCCGGACACGAGTTCTACCATCTTGAAATGGATTGATGATTGAATTGGTCCTAAGATCTACCCTTTTGAAATTGATAAAATTGAATCGGATTTTGATGAAATTGACTTTACAACCGAGAGATTAACCTCCCACCGTGGTCTCCAATTGTTTATGGGTGAAAACTATTCCTGCCGGATTTGGTAATTTGGGGTGTGTGGATGAGGAATGAATCTAAACCCTAAACAAATGCACTACGCGGTGAGTGCTTGTGATTCGAGAAATAAATCTGTACAACTCTGGCCTAAACCAAGAAATGGCCGTTCCAGACTTGCTTCGGTCACAAAGTGAAGGAGATGGGGTTGATCTTAGGGAGGGAAGCGAAGAATGTGTTGAGATTGTGAAGGTGTAGTCTTGTGTATGACTTATATCGAGAAAGGGAACCGGCTTGCGGGGTGTAAGCTATCGGTTTGGTGTTTGAATACGATGGTATCGACACTTGCCTCGTTGTCCGGACTTGTTCTTTCTTGTTGTTGGAAATAGGGAGGAGAACCTATTTATACAAGTCATTTGAGCCTTATTCACGTCTCTCGTGGGAAGTGGAGGAAGTGGAGTGATGGAGTAGTGGAGTTGTGTGTTGGTGTTACACGACCAGTCTTGCCCACTTCTCCTGTCATCTCTAACCGTCCATGACTTCTTGACACGTTCTTGTGATGGCGCGTTGCACGCTGCACGCTGTAAACCGCCAGACCAATACCCCAGATGTATCCCCCGATTTGTGACATGATTGATGTCTCGAGTGTGTGGATCGTGGGACCCACGAGAAAGTTGCATGTAATGCTTAGATTAAATAACTAAGTTATTTAGGAAGTCGATACTTGTGAAGTATCATGTGTATTCTATCAGATCGCATCATGGTGTGGTAGAGTGACGGGTGGTGATCACCATGACGCCTCACCGACCAATTAACTCCCGACCAAGGTTGTATAACCAAGACGGTGAAGTTGGACGGACCGGATGATCTTTGAGACACTCATCTGCGACTAGTTGATAGAATTAGGGTTTTGAAGAGCTGCGCAGCACCACTCTTCGGCTTGGTCGAAACCAAGCATGGGAGGTGTTTTGGAAAGGACCGACCGGGCATGCGTATAGACAAACATGTCGGTGTACACGTCCGTACCTCACTGTCCCATGAAGGTGCGATCTAGGCCACTCAATTTGACCGGCAAAGAGGAGCGGTTGAGATCGATTTGCAACAAAAATCTGGTGCCGCAAAAGCCGCGCATCATGCCCACTTCGGGCACGCGTTCCAAGATGACCGATCTTGGTCGATGCAGCGTGTAGGTGGTAGGATGGTGTTCACGCCTATACCAACTGTCCCATGAAAACGTGATCTAAGCCACTCAAATCGTCCGGCGAAGTTGAGTGGTCGAGATTAGTTTGCAATCGGGAAGTGTGACCACGCTAGTTTGGGGGACGATTTGGGATAACCGGGCATGGTATGCCTTGGCCGGTCGAGGTAAGGGGATAGATGGGTCCACAAAGTGGTCATGTTGGTATGGCCGGGACTCGCTAATCTAATCTTGGACCCTCCATTCGTTCCGGAGAAGATTGACTCTTGTGATGCCCAAAACCCTAATTTTGGTTTTCACGGCCGTGCGTCATGCTCTATTCGGGCGTACGAATCGAGATGAACAACCATGGTTGGTCCCCGACCGATCGGTCGAGTATGTAGGCGGCCCACGGTGATTGTGTTGACATGCTTTGGGCCCTTTGAATCTACATCTACACCCTCCATCTATACCCGCGAAGATGGATGGTTGAGATGGTAGGAGCTCAAAAGTGATTTATCCTACGTTAACTGCAAGTGCACATGCCTATTGGAGGCGTGGAAAGCACGGGTCGATCCCACAGAAGTGGTTTGTGCTTAAGTGATCTAAGAGCTTCTTCAACTGATTTCTATCAAGTGACAAAGTTGTTTGGTTTAATGTTGTCGATACGACTAAGTTGAGATGGTGACTTGTGACTCTAAACTAAGGTAATGCTAAGCACAATGTGTTAAAACTGATGATTTTGTGACACTAGGGTGATCAATTCCACCCTCTCGATCTTATATTAAGACACCGTAAATTTTCACCTTGTTCTACCGCCTTTCTTGAAGGCCTTAATTGGATAATTGATGACTAAATCTCCTTAACTACCCCTAGTATCACCGGTCTTCTTACAAGCACCATTGATCACAGTAACTTTGGTTCAATAGTTCCCTATTTTCCTAAGCAATAAACACATTAAGAACAATTTGATAATCTACTTGCTCAATATTAAATCAAAGGGTTTCATTACACCCTAGTTTAATTGTTTAGAACATTATGCAGGAGAAATAAAAACAACTTTTAATTAAATTCTACAAATAAACCCTAAAACATGCTGCTCTCTCTCCTCAGAGAAACTTCAATTTATACCTCACAATTCTTTCTAACCCTAAAACTCAAATTTAAAGCTTACTCGACAAACCCAATGATCGAAATTGCTTGTTCCTCTCGCCAAATCACCTCTGCAAGCCATGCATGAGATGTAGGAGTAAACCATAAGTCTATTTATCTCTAACATAGCCTCAGGGGTTGCGAGAGAAGCTATGTGAGAGATGAATAGAGCTAAGGGTGGCGGAATAGATAACTGTGGTGGCTCTGATGGTGTCGGGAAAGGACGGTGGTGCTGGTGGTGGCTCTGCTCAGAGCTTGGTTGGGGAAGAGGAGAAGGGTAAGGCTTCTCAAGGTGTTGTCGGGGGAAGAAAGAGACGGAGAAGAGGAGAAATGGGGTGATGGTCGATGGATAAGGGTGTGGTGGTTTTGTTGTGGAGCGGGGACAGCGAGAGTTGAAGTGAGGGTGCGCGAGCGTAGGATCTAGGGGTGTAATATCTCGAACGGTTGCGGGAGAAGTGGGTTGTTTCGGTGTTGAGTGGATGCATCAAGAACGATGAGCAAGAAGGAGCGACCGTAGGATGCGACTGGGTGAGATCTCAATGGCTCGGAAAGAACGGGTTCGGATCCGGGTCATGGGTAGCTCTAGCCATGTCTTCCTTGTTGGGGTTGCTACTTGTTGGGTTGCGCGAGCTTTGGCTTTCTCTCCATAGACGCTCGTCTCCCATTCTTTGTTCTTTTGGCTCCTCAATTTCTCCGAGCTTTATTTATTACCTAAAAACTCAAAATTAATTAGTACAAATATTTATTCTTGAAAACAAAGAAAATACGAATTTGGGATAATATCTGATTTCTGAGCACAAAAGATGAGTTAAGTGCCAATAAATAGATGTATAAATATGCAATATTTGGCACTTATCAAATACCCCCAAACCTGAATTTTACTTGTCCTCAAGTGAAACAGAAATTAAGAAATCCTAACTATACCCCCGTCGCAGTCTCTCGAATGCATTTAGCGTATGCACTAAGCCTTTAAACCCCTAGGTGTCCCTAATGGACGAGTTGTAGTCTCGTGAGGGTTTACAAGAGGTGTACCCACAAAACCTTCTCCAACTTCGAGTGTAAAAGAGTCTCAAGCATCCAAGGAGCTATGAGGACATAGAGTTTCGCATGCTAGTAACAAGAAGTTAGAACTACCAAAGAACGCATTCTCATCCTTAAGTCTTTGCGAGAAGTAACCATACCATATGAAAGAATTCGGATTCGATTGTGAAAGCCTCGACTTCTGCTTCACCATTAGGGTTTTATGATAATTGCACTCAAAAAGATCGCTTTTTAGTCTCTCATGTGTGCAGAGGCGGGAATAAAGAGAGAAATCCCGCACACGTTGTAGGTAAGAAGGATAACCTTCCGAAATAATTTCTGGAGACTCCACAAAAGTGTGGACAAAAAGAATCTTTTCCCGATGATCTCTAAGAAAGGAAATCAACCATTAGCAAGGATGGGAGTACTCACTTACCTTCTCACCCGATCGGCAATTAATATCACTCTCTCAAAGATTCATAGAAACGTCTTCACTCTTCGGTCTTCGGTCTTCAAATGTTGATGATGAACTTCTGAACTTTACAAAAACTTGACAAACATTTTTTTTTTTTTTTTTTTTTTTTTTAATAACTTGGAATGAAAATAACAATAAAACAATAAGACTCAATTTTTTTACACTTGTCTTGATTTCACAAACTTCATTAATTCTCATCCTATTTTTCTTTTCTTTCCTTTGTTGCACGTAAACCTTGGACTATATCAACTTTTCTTCAAATATTCGATGATGCTCCGCTTGCCGACGATGATGTGTTTCTATGAATCGTTGATGTTGATTGAGAGGGAGAGAGTGATGCTAACTGCAAATCGGTATTTAGAAGAAGTTTTCGTCTTTAGACGTCACCCTCATGATTGACGAAATTAGCACTCAAGAGATCAAAGATAGTCTTGAAAGTGGTGCGAAGTTGGGTAGCTCACCATTCCTACCCGGAATTGACGTACGGTGACACACACTCTAACAGCTTTTCTAGAAAGTCACAAAGAGTGAAGGTCGGTACCTCGCTTGATGTAAAATGGGTAGTCTCCACTATGGTTGATCACAATACTACTACCGAATATCTAAACAACACCTAATTCGCCCTCTGGTATGGTTAAATCCAACTTTAACGCTCTAATCAACTAAGAAACCCGATTGTGTTCTCCGATACTTCCAAGTTCTGTTATTTCGGTCAGACTTTCTATGTAAACATAGCTAGAAGCATGCTAGTGACTCCAAAATCTCTAAAAGTTGGAGGTTTTTATGCAAATTTTTGAATTTTTAGATTTTTTTTTTTTTTTTTTTTTGAAAAGAAAGACTAAAAACTCTATATGCAAATCACACCCCCAAACCTAAATCAAACATTGTCATCAATGTGTCAACAGATACAAAGAATTTAAACAGTCACATACCAAGAGAACTATGTTGAGAGGAGAAAAGGGAAGAGATTACCGGATGCAAGAGGGTGTTGCTAAACCATAGAAAGATGAATGCTTTGAAAGCAAACAATCAAGAGCGCAAGACAAAAAGGTTGGTTAGCGCACATCAAAAACTATGCAAAAACAAAAAGAAAAGGGAAAGATGATGGATTTTTAGTCCAAGTATGTACACGAGTGAACTAGATCAGTCCACATAGATGGGGTCTTCCAAGTCAACGGTCTCAACTTCTGGTGGAAGATGCTCCGTAAAATGGTTTCAATCTCGACCATTGACTTTGAAAATGTTCTTGTTTGCTGGGTTTTCAATTTCAACGGCTCCATGGGGAAAGACGGTACGTACCAAGAATGGTTCGACCATCGAGAACGTAGCTTTCCGGAAACAAATGCAAACGAGTGTTGTACAATAAAACTTTCTCGACGGGGTGAAAGACTTGCGCAGAATGCGCTTGTCGTGAAACACCTTCATTCTATGTTTGTACGTTTTGGCACTATCATATGCATCATTTCTCAATTCTTCTAACTCATTGAGTTGAAGTTTTCTACGGGTTCCAGCTTTATCAAGATCAAAGTTCAACTTCTTCACAGCCCAATATGCACGGTGTTCTAACTCAACAGGTAAATGACATGCTTTCCCGTACACAAGTGTAAGGAAACATCCCAATGGGAGTCTTGTATGCAGTCCTATAGGCCCATAAAGCATCATTTAAGCGCAAAGACCAATCTTTCCTAGAAGGATTGACGGTCTTCTCAAGGATATGCTTAATTTCCCTATTAGAAACTTCTACTTGGCCACCGGGTTTGAGGATGGTAAGGTGTTGCGACCTTATGAGTGATTCCATACTTGCGCACTAGTGATTCAAAGGGTCTATTGCAAAATGACTACCTCCATCACCGATTATTGCCCTAGGGGTTCCAAAACGGGAGAAAATGTTCTCCTTAAGAAAAGAAAGAACAACTTTATGGTCGTTGGTTTTGGATGCAATGGCCTCTACCCACTTAGAGACATAATCGACAACAACAAGAATGTATAACTTACCTTCAGAGTTAGGAAATGGACCCATGAAATCAATACCCCAAACATCAAACAGCTCAACAATCAAAATGGGTTGTAAGGGCATCATGTTTCTCCTAGAGATACTTCCTAATTTCTGGCATCGGTCACAAGCAACACAAAAGCATGGCAATCCTTAAACAAGTGTTGGCCAATAAAAACCGCTTTGCAAGATCTTTGCAGCAGAGTTTTCTTGGCACTAAAGTGGCCTCCACATGCATGGTCATGACAAAAAGAGATGACGTCCCTTTGTTCGAATGGGGACACATCTCCTAATGATTTGGTCTTGGAAGTACTTAAACAAATATGGGTCATCCCAAAGGAAGTGTTTAACTTCAGCCAAGAATTTAGAACGGTCTTGTTTAGACCAATGCAAGGGCATTCTACCTGTAGCAAGGTAGTTCACAATATCAGCAAACCAAGGCATTTCAGACACAAGCATCAATTGCTCATCAGGGAATGATTCCCTAATTAACACAGATTCATCACCAGATTCGACATTCAACCTAGACAAGTGATCGGCAACAACATTCTCTGACCCTTTCTTATCTCGAATTTCGAGGTCAAACTCTTGTAGCAAGAGTATCCATCGAATTAGACGAGCCTTAGCATCTTTCTTAGACAAAAGATATCTCAATGCAGCATGATCAGAATAAATGATGACCTTAGACCCTATCAAATAAGATCTAAACTTATCTAATGCAAACACAACAGCTAGCAACTCTTTCTCAGTTGTGGAATAATTCAGTTGAGCATCATTAAGTGTTTTACTAGCATAGTAGATCACATAAGGGAGTTTGTCTACTCGTTGGCCTAAAACAGCTCCTACCAAGATAGTCGACGCATCACACATAATCTCAAATGGTAATGACCAATCGTGTGGTCTCGACTATAGGGCGATGTAAGGAGAGCCTTCATTTGCTCCCATGCTTCCTTACAAGCATCATCAAAGACAAATGCAACATCTTTTGCAAGAAGATTGCACAAAGGTCATGAAATTTTACTAAAGTCTTTGATGAATCGGCGGTAAAAACCGCATGGCCTAGAAATGATCTCGATGTCCCTCACGAACGAGGTTGAGGCAAGTGTTGAATGAGATCTACCTTGGCTTTGTCTACTTCTATGCCTTTTTCCGAGATGATATGCCCTAGAACAATGCCCGAGTTAACCATGAAATGACATTTTTCCCAATTCAAAACCAAACTCTTCTCCTTACACCTAATCAAAGACACAAGTGAGGTGATGCAAACACTCATCAAAAGAAGAACCAAACACCAAAAAAATCATCCATAAAAATCTCAAGAAACTTATCTACCATGTCGGAAAATATGCTCATCATGTAATGTTGAAATGTAGCGGGTGCATTGCACAGCCCAAAAGGCATACGATGATAAGCAAAGTTCCATAAGGACATGTAAATGTGGTCTTTTGTTGGTCTTCGGGTGCTATGTGAATTTGGTTGTAGCCATAATAGCCATCTAAGAAGCAGTAGTGACTATGTTTAGCTAACCTTTCCAAAGATTTGGTCAATGAAGGGAAGGGGAAAATGGTCTTTCTTGGTTACCGTGTTCGCTTTCTATAATCAATACAAACTCGCCACCCCGTGGTCACACGGGTGGGAACAAGTTCATTCATCTCATTTTGAACTACGATAATGCCAGACTTCTTGGGTACTACCCGAATGGGACCGACCCACATGCTATCGTGAACTGGGTAAATGATACCCGCATCAAGCGCGTTTCAGAATCTCACCCTTGACAACATCTCTCATGTTGGGGTTAAGTCTCCTTTGCATTTCCCTAGATGGTTTAGTGTTCTCTTCAAGGTTTATGTGATGCATGCAAATTGTGGGACTTATACCCTTAAGATCGAAGATGGTCCAACCTAAGGCTCCTTTATGTTCTTGAAGTACTTCTAAGAGTCTACTTTCCTGTTTCTGTGTCTAAACATGATGCAATAATCACGGGTAAAGTGTCGAAGGACCTAAGAAAGCATACTTCAAGGTATCCAGTAATGGCTTGAGATCAAGCTTAGGTGGTGTCTCAAGAGGTGGGGCAGATTTGGTATCGGAGAGTGGAAGTGGTTCTACCGCATTACCGCCACTTAGCAATATCCATGGGTGGAACAGATTCAAGCAAAGAGTGAATTTCACCAATGTACTTAGACTCGAAGAGATCTAAGTCAAAGTTATCTAAACATGCTTGCAAAGGGTCCACCGACAAAATGTCGGGCAAAGAGTCTTGGATCGACTCTCAATCATGTTAATCTCATGCAAATCAGTATCATCACAATCAATGGGTTGTTGACTAGTGTTAAAAACATTCAGCTCTACGGTCATGTTACCAAAAGACAATTTCAACACACCATTACGACAGTTGATGATGGCATTGGACGTCGCCAGGAAAGGACGTCCTAAAATCACAGGGATGTGATTACTTGGGTTTTGCACGGGTTGAGTGTCTAAGACAATGAAGTCTACAGGAAAGAAAAATTTATCAACCTTGATTAACACATCTTCAACAATACCACGGGGGATTCTCACGGATCTGTCCGCTAACTGTAGCGTAACAGGTGTGGGCTTCAGCTCCCCAAGGCCCAATTGCACATACACAGAGTATGGCAATAGATTCACACTGGCTCCTAAGTCTAGTAACGCCTTTTCGACCACATGGTCACCTATGGTGCATGTAATTGTTGGACTACCCGGGTCTCTAAACTTAGTTGGAATCTTGTTTTGGATTATGGAGCTCACTTGCCCAGTGAGGAAGGCACGCTTATGCACATGAAGCTTACGCTTTTGTGTGCACAAGTCCTTCAAAAACTTAGCATAGGTGGGTATTTGTCTAATTGCTTCGAGAAATGGAATGTTTATGTTAACTCTCTTGAACATTTCCAAAATCTCATTGTATTGGTTACCCCCCTTCTGTTGCACCAACCGTTGTGGAAATGGAGCAACAGGTACATGACTTGGCACAGGAACATCTATATCAGTAGGACTCTTGGTCTTATCAACAGGCTCAGATTCTTTCTCTATAAGTGGATGTTTTACGTGGTGTTGTGTGTACTGGTGAGTCTGATGGAGACTCGCTTGACGGTGGTACACCTACATGGTTCTCAACAACTCTACCACTACGGAGAGTGGTGATAGCATTCGCTTGACTATGTGAAGTTTCATTACAGGTAAAGGAGCCTGCTTGAAACACATTCTTTGGATTTTGTTGGGGTTGACTAGGGAATTTGCCATTGTCTCTCTCATTCAATGCATCACAGATTTGACCTATCTTAAGATCTAGGTTTGTGAGACGTTGGTCGGTAGTTTTCCTAAAGTTTTGAAAGATTTTGGGTTAACGATCCGACACGGTCTTCAAAGCTAGTCTTTTTCTCCACGTGTGCGAGTGGGTGGTTGTACTTGGGGTTTCTAGGATATGAATATCCTTGGTTGTTATTTGTTGGTCCCCTTTGTCCGGTCCCTTGGACCATGAGAAGTTAGGGTGATTCCTCCACCCTGGGTTGTAGGTTTGAGAATAAGGGTTGTTCTCTTGCCTATGGTATAATGCATTGGCTTGCTCGGCTTTAGACTCTTGAAATGCATGTAAATCTGACATTTATCCACTAAGTGGTCGAACTATGGCATGCGGCACAAGTGGCCATTTCAATTTGGTCACGGAGAGTAGGGGCATTAGATTTTACATTCTTTTCCAACTCAAGCACTTCTATTCTCCTGCCAAAGATGCCATTTTTGCATTTCCCTCAAAGTCGACTCGATTATATGAACATTGTTTGCGGGGGTAGTCCTTCTCGGTTCACGGATGGACTCCCACTTGTTGAGTCTTTTCAGGCGACTTCGATTAAGAAAGTCCAAGCGTCATCAGCACTCTTGTCAATAAATGCACCATTGCACATTGACTCGACCGTGGTTCGGGTTCTAACATCTAGACCCTCATACAATATTTGCACGAGTCTCCATTTTTCAAAACCATGGTGGGGACATTGGAGCAATAATTCATTGAATCTCTCCAAGTACTTTGCTAGAGTTTCGTCTTCTAATTGCACAAAACCATTTAGACTTTGGCGAATTGTCGCCGTCTTATGGTTTGGGAAAAACTTTTGAAAACTCTCGTTTGTGAGGTCATCGCGAGTTCTAATGGACTCGTAGTTGTAGGGCATGTAGCCAAGACTTGGCTTTGTCTTTCAAAGAAAAGGAAACAATCTCAATTTGAGGGACTCCTCGGCATTTGGTTAAAACGCAGAGTCCCACAAATATCCTCAAAGTCTCTCACGTGATGGTAGGGGTTCTCGAAGATCGACCCCTCTAAACACGGGTAGCATATGAATGGTGCTTGCTTTCAGTTCAAACTGACCAGCATCGGCTGGCAGAATGATGCAAGAGGGCTGGCTTGCCCTAGTTGGGTACATGTAGTCCTTGAGACTACGGGGTTGGTTAAGTTCCTCACCCATGGTTTCTGTTTCGGATGGGCTTGGGGTTTCTGATGGATTTGGGATTTCTGTGGAAGAGCTGGGTATGATGACGATTTCGTCCGGGCGGATTCTAACTAGTCGATTTGTTTGGTCTCTAAAAGACACAATCATAGCCTAGCTAGCGCATCTAGCATGTTAACATACAAGCAAGATCAACACAGAAGCAAAAACTCAAAAGTGACCCACTAATACAAGATTCAAGCCCAAAAGATGGCTTTTTGAAGTTATGAAGCCCAACTAAATAGGTTTGATTTCAGCCCAGATGATGTGGGCTCAGTTTTGTTGCACGGCCCAGATTGGGTTCGGTTTTGTGTCGACCAACGAAGCGGGTTCGGTTTGGTTATGTGGGTTTGAGTTTGGTGCAAAAAGCGAGCCCGGCTTTGGGTTACCGTTAGCCAGGAGCCGCCGCGACCCAACTATGAAGGCCAAGTTATGTGGGCTCGCTTTTTTTTTTTCACGGCCAATGACTCGGTGATGTGGGCTTAGCTGCTTAGGGTTTGTTTCAGCCCAGTTGCTCAGTTTAGGGGAAACCTAGTGTATGTGAACTTTGGTCTATTGAACAGCCTAGTGCAACTTGTGCAGGGTTCAGTTTGTGCAGAGCTTAGCAAGCTCAACTTGGGCACATCAAGGAAAACACAATTTAGCAAGGAAAGCAAGATGCACAGAGCAATGCAAACAAGCAAAAACCACAAGGATTGGCACAAAGACTGCGAGTACGGTGCGGGTATTGTGCATCAGTTGGCGGTGGATTGAGTATGGTTAAAAGCGTGTATGGTGCGCAGGGGAATGAGGTTGTGCTCACTCAATGGTGAAGCATGTGCAAGGTTGTGTTGTTGAAAAACAAGGAATTGGCATCACTATATCTACTACTCAACATTCACTCCAAACCATACGGTTGCGGGAATAGATGCTAACACTTCAAAGCATAACGAGATATGAATTTCACGGACTTAGCGAAGAAACAACAAATAATCGGTGTTAGCCTTTACAACATGCTCGAGTGTCGGCAAGGTCTTATGGTCTCAAATGCTCGAGAGATGTATGCACAGAGATTACCGGGTCGGATGACTTAGCAAGTCAGGAGGTAATCTGACCACTTTAGTTAACCAAGTTACTGCTCGATCTCACGGCTTGGGAGGCGAGTAGTGTGAGGAAGGCGAAAGATGAGCACGAGCTCACGAGCAATAACTAGCAAAGGCAATACGGGTTTGCGGCTACGACCAACTTGGCTTTCCAAGTTGTGACTCAAAACTTGCAGCTTCAGGGGGCTAGCAAGGCTCAAGTTATCATGCATTCATTCATTGATTCATTTACAATTCACATACATTCATGTAAGCCAGGGTAGAAGATGATACCACCAGTATACACTGGGTTTAGGCAAATCCACCAATGGTTCTGCTCCTTGGTTTTTCTCCAAATGCTCCACAGGTGCACATTACTCAAGAGAAAAAATCTCGAGATCTCAATGCTTTGCCTGAGATCAAAGGAGAAGAGCAAGACTTACGTGGAGAAGATAACCACTTGTACTTGGTTGTCTGCTCGAGGGAACTTCAAACTACGGGGGTGAAATATCTAACGAAAGAGCTTAACAGGGTAGTGGAACCACCAGTTCCACTAGTTACTTTACAGGGTAGTGATGGAGATGATGGAAAGAGCTTAACTTATGCTAATGATGCATATATGAACAAAGTTGAGTTAAGTTATACTAACATGTAGCTTATGAAAGACTAAGAGAGATTAACAGATGGACTACCTAACTAGAAATTGTAATGACAAGATACTTAAAAGAGAGTACAATGCAGAGTATAAAACAAAATGACTAAGCTAAGTTAAGCTAAGTTAACAGGAAAAATCGAAAAGTTTAAGCTAAGATAACACAAATCGGTCTGCAAAAGAGCAAAGATTGTAAAGCACATATATACAATGGATGAACTCTAAATCGATAAAGCAAACACTATAGTCAACAGGGCACACTACCAAATCCTAAGAGCGGCGCCAAAAACTTGGTAGGAGCTCAAAAGTGATTTATCCTACGTTAACCCGCAAGTGCACGGGCCTATTGGAGGCGTGGCAAGCACAGGTCGATCCCACGAGAGAAGTGGTGTGTGCTTAAGTGATCTAAGAGCTTCTTCAAGCTGATTTCTATCAAGTGACAAAGTTGTTTGGTTTAATGTTGTCGATACGACTAAGTTGAGATGGTGACTGACTGAAACTAAGGTAATGCTAAGCACAATGTGTTAAAGCTGATGATTTTTGTGACACTAGGTGATCAATTCCACCCTCGATCTTATATTAAGACACTATAAATTTTCACCTTGTTCTACTACCTTTCTTGAAGGCCTTAATTGGATAATTGATGACTAAATCTCCTTAACTACCCTAGTATCACCTGGTCTTCTTACAAGCACCCGGTGATCACGGAAACTTTGGTTCAATAGTTCACTATTTTCCTAAGCAATAAACACATTAAGAACAATTTGATAATCTACTTGCTCAATATTAAATCAAAGGGTTTCATTACACCTAGTTTAATTGTTTAGAATATTATGCGGAGAAATAAAAACAACTTTTAATTAAATTCTACAAATAAACCCTAAAACATGCTGCTCTCTCTCCTCAGAGAAAACTTCAATTTATACCTCACAATTCTTTCTAACCCTAAAACTGAAATTTAAAGCTTACTCGACAAACCCAATGATCAGAATTGCTTGTTCCCTCTGCCAAATCGCCTCTGCAAGCCATGCATGAGATGTAGGAGTAAACCCTAAGTCTATTTATCTCTAACATAGCCTCAGGGGTTGCGAGAGAAGCTATGTGAGAGATGAATAGAGCTAAGGGTGGCGGAATAGATAACTGTGGTGGCTCTGATGGTGTCGGGAAAGGACGGGGGTGCCGGTGGTGGCTCTTGCTCGAGGCTTGGTCGGGGGAAGAGGGAGAAGGGTAAGGCTTCTGCGGTGTTGTCGGGGGAAGAAAGAGAAGGAGAAGAGGAGAAATGGGGTGATGGTCGATGGATAAGGGTGTGGTGGTTTTTTGTTGTGGAGCGGGGGACGGCGAGAGTTGAAGTGAGGGGTGCGGCGAGCGTAGGATCTAGGGGGTAATATCTCGAACGGTTGCGGGAGAAGTGGGTTGTTTCGGTGTTGAGTGGATGCATCAAGGGACGATGAGCAAGAAGGAGCGATTGTAGGATGCGGTGGTGAGATCTCAACGGCTCGGGGTGAACGGGTTCGGATCGGGTCATTGGTAGCTCTAGCCATGTCTTCCTTGTTGGGGTGCAATCGGTCCTTGTGAGTTTTGACTTCTGCTCCATAGACTCGTCTCCCATTCTTTGTTCTTTTGGCTCCTCAATTTCTCCGAGCTTTATTTATTACCTAAAAACACAAAATTAATTAGTACAAATATTTATTCTTGAAAACAAAGAAAATACGGAATTTGGGATAATATCGGTTTACGAGCACAAAAGATGAGTTAAGTGCCAATAAATAGATGTATAAATATGCAATATTTGGCACTTATCATGAGACTGTTTTGCGACACATGTAATGTGCCGCAAACCCTAATTTAGGGTTTTCCGTCCATCTTTCTGGTTTGGACATTTTGGCAAGCTATGCCAATCTTTTTGGGGGAGGCCGACCATGCGGGGCCCGCGTTGGTTCGGCGATGAATATTCCATACCGCTAGGGTTATGGAATTGATCTGGGTCATCCAATCATCTTTGGTGAAGTTGGATGATCGTGATCATTTCGAATGATATGGACAGTCCTGATGCTCAATCGGGCTAGTATAACATACCGAGAGTTGCTCAATCGGGCTAGTATAACACACCGAGAGTTGCGGCTGTACGGGTATTTCGTACATGCTTTCATTATAATGCTTGGAGATTCGTGTTGCTTCTACGAGAGTAACACTCGGTCGTCATGCCACAACGATAATGAGTACGGAAATACAAGGCTAGTTACGCATTAATTAATAATGTTGTAAATTCACGGGTATATGGTATTGTTGCTACATGCTCCAACCCGGATGAATTTCGTGTATTTAATTCACGGAATGGGATTGTTGTCACATGCTCCATTCTAGGTGAATTAGTAAAGTGAAGAAGTATTCAACACTTATTAATGGCTTTATCTTTTACAAGATGTTAGCGCATAATTTTCTCGGCTTTTACAATTTTAACCTTAAATGAAAATCCACCATCGGCATTAAGTCCCCTTCCTGTGCACGTAATGGTTACACCATTGTGGGGTAGGCATGAGATGGTGACAGTTAAAGACAAAGCTTATGAGACAAAGTTAGATGTTACCGGGAGAGACGGGTCATCCTCGTTCTTGGAGCATGTCACGTTCAAGAGGCGTCCGGGCGAGTGTTCCCCTAGCATGATGTCGGTCTTGCCTATTTCGATGGGTTATTACCCCTGTTTCGTTCGTGTGGCTACTTCACCTGCTGATCGAACGTGGGCTTGATGTGCCTGTTTTGGTTAATCGTGGGTCAGCTGCGTCTGCTGATCGAACGTGGGACCCCGATGTAAGCATGCTTGATTCGAACATGGGCGAGATGTGCATGCTTCGATCAAATGCGGGACCACCGTGTACATGTTTCAAACGTCGGCCATGTCCTCGTGCCTACTTCGACCGCACGCGTTGATGTACTTGCTTGAGTGTCATCATGCTACTTCGACCAAACAGGCCAGCTAGCTTGACTAAACGCCGGACTTGATGCTTTGACCAAACACAAGCCTTGCCGTTTGCTTTGCTCGAACGTGGGACACGATGTGAGCAAGCTTTTTTTTTTTTTTAAAATGAACCTTGTGTGCTCAAATGTAAATGTGGGTCTGTAAAAACCGTTGAAGCATCTTCCGGAGCGGGCCGGGATAGCGTTGAAGTGTTGGAGGTCAAACGCCTTCTTACGAGGAGAGAGATTTGATTGGGGACGGGTAGCCAATACTGCCCGACCAATGCTGGGATGGGATCAAGTGGGACCCGTCGTGGTGCCTGATGAACGTCGACCAGAAACCGGCCCAAACAGGCCTGCTATTTAACGTGCGCCTGTTTTATTCGAATACCCGACCTTGTGACTTTGATCAATACCGGACTTGAAACTTGAGCAATACCGGACTTGTGACTTGATCAATCCTGGGACTTGTGACTTGATCAACAGGACTTGAAACTTTAGCAATACGGACTTGTGACTTGATCAATACCGGACTTGTGACTTGATCAACACCGGACTTGAGACTTGAGCAATACCAGACTTGTGACTTGATCAACACCGAATTGAGAATGAGCAATACGGACTTGTGACTTGATCAACACCGGACTTGAAACTTGAGCAATGCCGGACTTGTGACTTGATCAACACCTAACTTGAGACTTGAGCACACTGGACTTTTGACTTGATCAATCGCCGTACTTGTGACTTGATCAACACCGGACTTGAAACTTGAGCAATACTGTACTTGTGACTTGATTAACACCGGACTTGAGACTTGAGAAATACCGGTGTTTGGACCTAATACCATCCTTGTGTACTCCAACGTGAATGTGTGTTAAATCGTGTGTGACTACACATCTCACGCGTTTTTATACAAGTATCTTGACTCATGTCTTTTATTGTAGAATGAAGAAAAGAACTCTGTTGAGATGTCTTAAGGCATAATGCAAAGCCAAGTCGGGGAGGTGTTGACGGCTTCAAAGATATGCTAGAACATTGATGATGAGTTGTTCACCTGCGCCCTTTCAACTATATGAAAATATCCGTTCCACAAGATAACCCTTCTCCTATCGACTTCAAGGTTTTTCATGCTCCAGTGGGCCCTCATGAAGGATGGATGAGACGTATGTTGAGCAATGAGTACATCAAAGATAACTTTACCGAGCGCATATTATTGATGCGGCTCGAGTGTTGAAAACGGCTCGAGAGGATGTTAAAGTGGTTTACGGTGCTAACGTTGAGGTGGATCTTGGAGAGTGTGTTGAAGAAGGATTCTCGGCGAACGTGGGTCCGGAAAGAGCGTTGAGGCGGCTCTTGAATAGACCATTGAAGCGGCTTGTTAGAGGGAGCGTTGAAGTGTTTACCTCTTGATTCGATTTACCCTTGCGAATTCCATGCTTCTTGGTGACCATCTCTCTCATGTTGAGCCTCGGTCCCCAAGCGTGGTTTACATGGTTTGTTCGTAATGGTTGTTTTCGAGCAGGATATGGAATATCTTGGACATTGTTTCATCATTGTGGGAGTCGTGCATGTGGTACCGGGAGTTGGAGTTGACGGACGCTCAAGATGTTGTATCTCGGTGGTTTTCCTCTTGCGCTTGTGGAACCGCTACGGAGAAGGTGAAGGTTGTATCGCCTTGTTGGTGAGATATATGCCCCTACAAATTTGGGATCGACCCTATATGAAACGGCCGGGAACGGTGGAATTTTTTTGTCCATATGAAACGGTATCAGCCCTTAGTAGGAATGGTATCCCCTTTATAAATCATGCAAATTTGGTCCACCTTTAGCTTTATCGATTTCTTCCGCAATAACACTGTTTCTTCTGCAATAACTCTTAAACGTATTTTAGGAAAATTCTTACACCGGCAAACACAAGTGATGGGGTTCACCTTTTTTATTTTTTTGATCCCAGTGTTGGAGTCGCTATCCCGTCTCTATGGTTACTGTTTAAGCGGTGAGATCCTTTCTATGCACCGGAGCCTCTTATCTATTTAGTAACTTGTAGAGTTCACATTTTTTAGGTACTTCACACCCATTCAAAATTTTCTGGCCAAGTTACATGAAACAATGCTAAGTGCCCAAAGTGAGAAATAAAAAGGCGATCCTCTTTTAGGAGAATTCTTCGAAAGAAAGTTCGGTGAGTCTAAAATTATTGTTTCTTGTACAATAGAACTTGAATAAATCGGGAGAATTTTTGGGTGAAAATTCGGTGAGTCTAGAATCACTGTTTCTTCTAAAATAGCACTTCAATAAATTAAGCTTTTCAGGTAGCTGCACGCCTCCCATGATTGATTATCTTTATGTGTAGGTCACTTTGCTTTATTGGAAACGTGTGACGATTTTCCGTAACTCTTGCTCTAAGAGTCTTTTCCAAAGACTAAAATAATCAAAAAATTAAAATTAAAATATTATCCCCGGATACTTTCGCTTGAACCTAACTCGACTTTGGTTATATGGTGACCCAACTTTATACTATTATTGCTTCAGAAAAAAGAAAAAAAGAAAAAAGAAATTTCATATTATCATTGTTACCTTTTTAATTAGCATTTTTGCAGTACCTATTGATTTTGGCGCATATTGAATTTTTATTATTGTATAGAGGTCAAGTCTCCCGGGAGAATTTTCGAAAATAAAGTGAGTTTAGAATTATTGTTTCTTCTAAAATAGAAGTTAAACAAATTAAGCGATCCTTTTTCGGGAGAATTTTTTGGCTGAAAGTTCGATGAATTGTTTATTCTAAAATAGAACTTGAATAAATTGAGCGATCTTCTTTGGGGAGAAATTTTGGATGAAAATTCAATGAGTCTAGAATTATTATTTCTTCTAAAATAGAACTTAAATAAATTAAGCGATCCTCTTTCGGAAAAAATTTTAAGTAAAATTTAGTGAGTCTATAATCATTGTTTCTTCTAAAATAGAACTTAACTAAATTAAGTTTTTTTAGAGAACGACACGTCTCCCATGATTGATTATCTTTTTTTGTAGGTGTAGGTCATATTGCTTTTTTTGAAAACATGTGACGATTTTCCATAATTTTTGCTCTTAGAGTCGTTTCCCGGGACTAAAAAAACCAAAATATGATTGAAAATCAATATATTATCATTCCCCGGATACTTTCGCTTGAACCAAATAGACTTTCATTATAAAGTGACCCAACTTTACACACACACACAAAAAAAAAAAAAAAAAAATTACACTATGATTGCCTCAAAAAGAAAAAAAAAAAGAAGCTATACTGTCACCTAATAGTTAGCAATTTTTTTGGCGCGTGTAAAATTGAATTAATGTGGTCGACCAAAACCAAATATTTGGTCGAGAATTCAAACGCTACGGAGAGGAGTAAAGACCAAAAACTAGAGTAAAACCTAATACCAAACCATATTTGGTCTTTAGTTTGGTGTTAGTCGGGCGTAATTTAAAGTTGCGTTTGAAATGGACGTAATTTATAGTTGTGTTTGAGGTGGGGCGTAAGTATAAAGTGTGCCTGATGGTGGGGCGTAATTTAAAGTTGCGTTTGAAAAAAAAATTAAGTGGGGCTAGATTTAAAGTTGCGCCTGATTCAGGCTCACTTTAAAGTTGCGCCCGACCAAATATTTTTAGTTTACCGTAACGTCTCCCACGGACTAAAGCCATTTATTTTAGTTTTTTTTTGGTTTTTAGTCTTGAGTATAGTCGCCCCACTGTAGTTGCTCTTAGGTGAATAAAACTATACACTCATTGATTACATTTCAGGCTCATGACTCTTAGGTGAATAAAACTATACACTCATTGACTACATTTCAGGCTCATGACTTCTTCAAAATAAAACTATGCACTTCAATAACTTTTGTTCTTAGAGTAAATGTTGGAAAAATTGGGTAAAAACAGAGGATGATTTAACACTAAAAGAAATTGTTGTACTCAAAACTTTCAAGGCTCATAAGATTTCTTTTAGACGATTATTTCTACCCTCCCAATATCAATTGGCGATTGCAAATGTATGCGAAATAATGCCTTCGAGGATACAATGAAAGCCCTACAACGAGAGAAATTGGATTCAAGGTTTGCACCCTTGACCCAATCAAGAACACACTAGAAATAATTCGATGATGCTTTAGATGGAGAGAAACAGGTTGAATTCATTGTTGCGAATGGGAGAATACCGTCACTACTTATAGGGATATTCATGCCTATTGAGATGCCTCTTCACTTCCAAAAGACACATAAGGTGTCTATTGGGAATTGTTTCCTTTTTGAACCATCACACCTATTAAAGGTGTCTCTTCATCTCCAACTAACATCCATTGTGTTTATCCAACACGAATACTTCCCCGTCATAGCGGCAAACCAAAACATAAAACCATTTTATTTCCTAAGATATTGAAAATATCCAACAGTAAATTCTCGGACTAAAAAAACCTGGGGTCTTTAGGGGCGACCCCAAAAGAATTAGGGGCGACACAAAACGACAAAAAATGTCATAATCGGGAAGTTAATCCATAATCGGTAGATAACTTCCGGGGCGTTTTTTTAATGGCCAAACTACCCTTTACAATCGGTAGTTAATCAACAATCGGGAGTAAATTTAGTTTGTATAACTTCCGAATATAAAGTATCCCCAAAATAAAATCATTTATCTTTTGAATTTTGACTATCCTATAATCGGTAGTAAATAAAGTTATCTTAACTCCCGATTAAAGTAGACCTTTGGCAAAGATGCTACCATAATCGGTAGTCAAGATAGTTCATATAACTACCGATTATAGAGTAGCCCCAAAATGAGATTTTGCAAAAATCCTCTTTTTTGGAATTTTGGTTGAGCCTATAATCGGTAAGAATGGAAGAGTTATCATGACTTCCGATTATACAGTGGCTCTCTTTGCAAATATCTACCATAATCGGTAGTCAAGATAGTTCATATAACTACCGAATATAAAGTAGCCCCAAAATCAGATTTTATAAAAATTCTCTTTTTTTTTGAATTTTGGTTGAGCCTATAATCGGTAAGAAAGGAAGAGTTATCATGACTTTCGATTATATAGTGGCTCTCTTTGCAAATATCCTACCATAATCGGTAGTCAAGATAGTTCATATAACTACCGAATATAGAGTAGCCCCAAAATCAGATTTTGCAAAAATCCTTTTTTTTTTTTTGAATTTTGGTTGAGCCTATAATCGGTGAGAAAGGAAGAGTTATCATGACTTCCGATTATAAAGTGGCTCTCTTTGCAAATATCCTACCATAATCGGTAGTCAAAATAGTTCATATAACTACCGAATGTAGAGTAGCCCCAAAATGAGATTTTGCCAAATTTTTTTTTTTTTTTTGAATTTTGGTTGAGCCTATAATCGGTAGTAAATGAAGGTATCCTGACTTCCGATTATACAATGGACCTCATTACCGAAATCCTAGCATAATCGGTAGTCAAAGATAGTTCATAAAACTACCGAATATAGAGTTGCCTTAAAATGAGATTTTGCAAAAATTCTCTATTTTTCTAATTTGGTTGAGCCTATAATCGGTAGTCAAAATAATTCATATAACTACCGAATATAGAGTTCCCCCAAAAATGAGATTTTAGAATCAGTAGATAAAAAAAAAAAAACTACCGATTATGAAGGGGCATATAAGTATTTTCAACATATTTTGTCTTTTTGTGTCGCTCCTAATTCTTTTGGGGTCGCCCCTAAAAATACTAGGTAAAAAATTAAAATACGATTATAAATCAAAATATTATCATTCCCCGGATACTTTCGCTTGAACCAAATAGACTTTGGTTATAAAGTGACCCCAACTTAACACTATTATTGCTTCAAAAAGAAAAAAAAAGCTATACTGTTACTATTAGTTTGCAATTTTGCTGTACCTGTTAATTTTTGGCGCGTGTAAAATTGAATTAATGTGAAGGCCAAGTCTTTGTGAAGTTTGTCATAGGCAGGTCTTAGACTCTTAGGTGAATTTATTTATTTGTTTTTTTTTGAAGGAAAATAGAGGATACACCTCTTTATATTATATTAATTAGAAGCCATGACAAGAACATAAAAGTACATCAAATGGATAGAACATAAAAGTACAAAAGCAAAATATTACAAGAACATAAGAATTGTAATAAAACAAAAGTATATAATTGTTGATCCTAGAAGTAATCGATGTAATTGGAGGGATGGTGTTTTGATTCTGCATCCACCATTTGAAAACTTCTTCTTCTTCATTAAGAGAAAATCCTTCATAAAAAGGATAGTTTGCACTAAACATCATTGTCAGTGGCGGAGCCACATGTTACTTGTGGGTGGCCATGGCCACCCCAAGATTTTCAAATTCCAATACAACTGTAGTATATTCTATGGTTTCATTTTTCCAAGCTAATGTTTATGGCCCCTCCAACATTTGAATCTTGGCTCCACCGCTGATCATTGTCATAACCAATCCAGTAGCCATTGATCGAATCTTGATCATCGTCACCCCGAAATCGATTTTTTTAGAAGATATACTTGAATATATCATCGGATTCCAATTGAAATGCCAAGAGGCTATAGGAAATCGCACTAATGGCGCATAAAAATACAACTACATGACATGAGATAGCCATGAGATATCAACAGTAAAATAAAACTAAAACACAAACCCTAAAACCTAAAATCACAATTAATGTAACTTTTTTTTATTGAAAACATCAAAACTAATTACAAAACCCAAATCTACTCGGAAAATCTGACATCTCATATCCGAGTAGACTTAGATTTAGAGATGAAGAAATATAGAAGAAGAGAGTTTCTAGATATTTTTGTGGATATATCTATATATATTTTTTTTGACTCTTAGGTGAATAAAACTATACACTCATTGACTACATTTCAGGCTCATGACTTATTCAACATTGACGCTTACACCAAGTATTGTAGTTATAGTTTGACCAAAAATTTCCACAAATAAAAATTCAGATTATTAAGCCACCACGAAAGAAGTAACGACCCCATCCTACTACATCTGCAAACTAGCATATAAACGCAAAGACAGCAGCAGAAGAAGAAGCATACACAATTCAATTACTCATCAGCCATAAAATTCACTAAAACTTCTTTGATTCATTGATTCATCTGTTTGAGCTTAACTTGAAGCAGATGGTTAACTTGCAAAATATACCTACAGAAAAGAAGAGATAGAGATGACTAGAGGTACACTAGAAGTTCTGCTCGTCGATGCTTCTAAACTCAAAGACACCGATTTTTTCGGTATGTCATCGTATCTTATACTTGTATAAAGCATTCCATGTGAAGTTTCTTAAACTCAGGATCTTAAAAATGTATAAACTTGTTATTGCAGGTAAAATGGACCCTTATGTAATAATTCAGTTCGGTAATCAGAAGCGTAAGAGCACCGTTGCCCGTGGTACGTATATCGAAGGAAATCCCGTTCATTTAACTAGTTATGTACCATATATGTGAAGTACTGAGTTTGCGAAATTTGACAATACGCAGGAGAAGGAAAAGCACCAGTGTGGAACGAAAAATTTACATTTGATGTGGAGTATCCAGATAATATTAGAGATGAGCATCACCAGTATAAACTCAATCTCACCATCATGGACAAAGATAGGTTCAGCAGGGATGACTTTGTAGGCGAATCCACGTAATTATTATTTTTTTTTACTTTTTTTTTTTTTTTTTTTTGTTCTAGTACTTCGATTCCAAGTCCATATATTTACTGACAAATATTTTGAACTATGGATCATTAACATTTCCATAATCTATATTATGGTTACAGGATTTACGTAACGGACGTCTTATCCTTGGGCGCAGAGAACGGAACATCTGAAGTTAGAACTAGCAAGTATCGTGTTGTTCTACACAACAAAACCTATTCCGGAGAAATTCGAGTCGGCATTTCATTCACCCGGAAGGTATAATAATATCAATTCATATACGTATAAATAATACATAGATAACTGCGGTGTAACAATTGTATTGATGTATGATGTTAGATTCATGGATGACTGCTTGTTTGCTGCAGGATACGAAAGCAGATGATAAGAAAAACTATATTGGAGGATGGAAGCAATAACTAAAAAGATTGATCAAACTTAAAATTTTAACGAAGGGGCTAGCGCTATTTAATTTATTTGACTTTGTAATTTCGTAAATTTGAATCACTAATGTAATTCAATTGATTGTATCAAATTGTTTGTCAAATTTGTTAACCTCATTTTATTATACAAAATGAATAAAAAGTGTCACTGGATTTGGTATTTTTTAAAGAAGGAGGATCCACGGACACTCTTAGATGGACAAGGTCGGACAAGATTTGCACCATTTTCTCCAAGAAAACCCAAACGATAATGAATTTAAGTCTAACATTTTGATGGTATATTGTTCTTATAAGACTCTATATTCCTACAAAAAATGAGCACAATTCGAAATGTATAAAACCACCATCTACCCCTTTAAATATCAGCCGTTCAAAATTAATGATTGAAATTAAGATCGGTAGATGGTCAGGTTTGCTATCTCCAATTGCATTCATTTTTGGTAGGAATGTAAAGTCTTATAATAAGAGCATATCAATAAAATATTAGACTTAAATTCATTGTCGTTTGAGTTTGGCGGAGAAAGTGGTGCAAATCTTGTCCGACCTTGTCCATATAAGAGTCCATGGATCCTCCCTCTTTTAAAAATGTTTAAAAGTACTTCCCACTGCTAGAACATGCAACGCCTCAGATTATATCCATGTTAGAAATCCACGGGCCTAACTAACCTCGAAAATCGGCTTGCAAGGTTAGGATTGCCCGAGGCTTATTAAGCATGGGACCTTAGGTTTCCCTAGGCGATGTGGTACTATTTAACACCCCCCCCATCAACGACTAGGGATACACCGACGGAGTGGCACGGACACACACCAAGGGGATACATATTGGTACGGAAACTACGGCTGCACGCCTTTGGCGGGGATACGAGTGAATGGAAACCACGGACACACGTGGAGCGTTGAGAGGGGTTTGGCTCTGATACCATGTTAGAAATCCACGAGCCTAACTAACCTCGAAAACCGGCTTGCAAGGTTAGGATTGCCCGAGGCTTATTAAGCATGGGACCTTAGGTTGCCCTAGGCGATGTGGTACTATTTAACATGACAGAGATTGTCATGACATGTATATTCTGAATGATAGAATTATATTCAACGTGGTAAACAAGATACAATACATCTGTTTCTTATATACAAGAAACAGAGATAAAAAGAGAAACAAGATATACACGAATAAGGGAACAAAATATACAAATATATACATGCCATGTAAAGAAAGATATTATCCCAAAGAGATCGGGACAATATCGTTTAACACCCTCCCTCAAAATCAAGATGGTGCAACACACATGTTGAGTTTGGAAATCAAGAACCTTAGGCAGTTGAGGTCAATGTTTTGGTGAATAAATGTTGAGTTAAAATTCCGAGCGAACAAATGGTAAGACAATAGTCTTCCGCTTGAAGTGATGTCTTACAAAGTGACAATCAATCTCAATATGCTTCGTACGTTCATGAAACACGTCATTATGAGCAATGTGAATAGCGACCTTATTGTCACAACACAATGGAGTACGTTCGATAAATGAACTCCCATATCTTCAAGGGGCCATCTCAACCAAACAATTTCGAAGTTGTATGATCAAGAGCTCAATACTCGGCCTCTGCAGTAGGCCGAGAAACTACACTTTGTTTCTTCTTTGCGCCAAGAGATCAAAGAGTTTCCTAGAAATACACAAGTATCCTGTGGTTGAGCGTCTATCTCGTGATGTCACCGGCCCAATCGACACTAGTGGAGAATGAGTTTTTAAGTCTGATTAGGATTTATAAATAAGACTTCCATAGGCTTTCTTTATATGTTAGTCTCTCGAGAGGTAGTATTTTTTACACATAAAGCAAATCAAGCTCCCATAGCGGTCTTAATGTAAAGTGGCAGTTTTGTGAATATAGAAAGATTCCCGTGGATTTCTATTAGCACTGCCAGAAAAACACGTTTTTGTGGTCCCACTTTAATTAGATCTGCCGTGGAAACTAGTTTTCCTATAATTCCTTCGAGAAACAAACACGTGCCTCTTATATCTTCTCTCTCAGCTATCCTGTACTCATCTCACTCTCTTTTATTTTTCTCTTATCGAGTTTGTTCTGCAAAACTCTCTCCACTTCTTCTCCTCCATTAAACTAGAATCATAATGCTTGTTCAAAGAATAATGGTTAAGCAGAAATTCTTTTTTTTTTTTTTTTTTTTTATCTTTATCCTGTACCCAAACTCTTTTATCATCTTTTTCATCTAATCCACAAATCCTCAAAATAACTACAAAATGTTACTTTCTCGTCTTTAAAGGGGAAAACCCCTATTTTCCTCGTGATTTCTCTAAAAACCCAAACTTTCCCAATTTAATCGTTCACATCACCAGATCTATCCAAGGTCGTCAATTGATTAATAACTGGTGTTGTTTTTGAACCATTTGAAGAAGTTAAAAAAGAACACAAAATGAAAACCTTAATTGGTGATGGATTTCATTTTGTTATGTGTAATTCTCAGTATTACATCTACAAACAATTAATTGGAGGGTAAGAAACACAAAATGGAAATCCTAATTTTCCCTAACTTTTTTTTTTTGAAGCATGTTAATTTTCCCAATTTTTGTTTTCTTGTAACTGATTTATACATTGATTTTGTTAATTTTGTCCGTAAAGCGCATCGGTATGGACATGTGGAATGTGGCTATGGAGAGAAGGTACAAAAAGTTGCTCGAAAATTGTATGCTATATTTACTTAGGTCAGATCTGTTCTTTTTCTCGATTGATTGATAGTGTTTTCCGAATTTGATTTTCTCTTGATGGATTTGTTGTTATATTTACTTGAGCATCAACAAGTAAAGTTAGTTTCAGAATTTTATCTTGTTTGGTCATTTGAATTAAAGAATCTTAGTTTACTTTACAGGAGTTTGGAATGGGGTGATGGTTACTTCTTTAGATATATTAACAACGGAAGATATGTAAACTTCATTGTTTGTGGAAAATCTATTGGAAACATGTGGTATTACTTAGTTTGTATGTCATTCACATTCAGTTCAGTTGGTAGCTTATTTCAGTGATGAGGTGGTGTACTACATATGGTGGTGGAAGAATATCTTTCAATTTTTATAATGATCTGATTTACTGATATTTCTGTATGCTATAGGAAGTAATTCCAAAGATGTTAAGAGTTCATGAGAAATCTAATCAAAGGTAGTTGCTTTTGAGAAATGTTACTGAAGATTTTGTATTCAATTGATGGTATTGGTTTGGATAATAACTCTTATATCTAATATCAGGAAATTATTGTTGGTGTTCTTAAGACTACAAAACAACTTTGAAATGTATTGACAAGCCAAATGCGCACATGGATACGAGAATGAGGAAGAAGAATTCGAAGATGATGAGGTTAATTTTTTTTTTCTTTGTATTTTCAAGTTTAATTTTGTAGTTTATCATGTAGAAGCTATTATAATCAAGTTTAAAAATTCTACACACGTAAAGTGCTCGATAAAAATCTGAAGGTTAGATAACGACATATATTAGATAAACCAATTGCAAGATGTATTATTACCGATTTTTCTTGAGGATAAAAAGAGTACTTTATGTAAGTTCTAATTACTCAATTGATGTTTTTTGTGTTTGATGGTCACTAGAAATGTCTTCATACTGTTTGTTAGGATTTAAAATTTTTGTATGTGATTATGGTCTTATATTGAGTAATTTGATATGATATCTGTGTTGATAGTTTGGTTCGAATGGTGTTTGAATGAGTTGTAGTATATGGTTTGTAGTTTGTTTCTTACTGAATTTGCTTTATGTTAAAGGATTTAAAGTCTGATGGAAAAGGTTCGATCGCATAGACGCATACTTTTGTCATCGGATTTATGGACTAAGAAAATGGCAAAGTTTGCATATACCAAGTGGCTCCGAGCACGCCATGCCAATGGTTAGTGAAACTGTGATCATATGCTCTTTGTTTTTTGTATTTATCTTCTCTGTATCAATTGTAATAGTGTTGCGAAATTCTAGATGGACTTTTTTAATACATTTATGAATCTTTATTGATTTCTCGTGGTGTGTACAGAAGAGATCGACATGAGTTTGGCTCTTCTCAAGGTCCTATGCCTTAGACAATTAATATTACCATGTTTAGTAAATATATGTGTTTAATCTTGTGAGATGTCCCTTCACCTGCTATCATATTAATTTGGGTTCTTGTTTTATTCGTTTAAAGTTTGTGCATTCACCAACTTACTTGAATCTTTTTGTCTTATGGGTACATTTGGGGTAGTTGTGGGTTGAGCTTAGAACTGTAGGTAGTGAAGGATAATAAAATATGCTCCAAATGGTTATTACTTTATTTCATTTAACTGTGTGTTAAGGTAAGCTCTCATTTTCATTGGCTTTTCATGGAGCTTATGTATTATCATACATTTATTGTTAATACTTCTGTTAAGGGTTTTGACATTTCCTATGGATTCATTTTTAGGATCATCTTTTCTCTTGCCGAAAAAGTTAATGGAGCCTTTGGCGGTGACAGTTGTAATGTGATCGATGACAGACCTTCGAGTATAAACGTAGAACTTTTATCAAATCCAAAAACTAGTTTCGAGGCTTTAACATTTTCATGTTTGCTGTTGGTGTCAACGACAAGTCATACACCTCGAGACAAATGCTAATTGCGCCACCAATCGTCTTGCTCCTCTTTCTAAGGTTTATTTGCTCGCCTTGATTACCTCGTTGCTTATAGTGTAAATGAGGTAAAAAATATTAGTCACCTGCATACTATCATACTAGTGCATTGCAGAAAGTAAGATTCTTATTTCCATTTCCTCAATTGTGCTAGAGCTTCTTTTCCGTTTCCATTCCTGAACATCCACGTTTTTCCTACGGATTTGCTGATTTGAGTTTAGGAAAACCTCCAGTTTCATTACCATTTCTAATTGCACCGCTCTTTTCATTGCATCAACCTTACATTCGTCTGACTGAAAGCTACCATATGGATTATCATAGGTAAAAGTTTTCCTTTTACAAACTTTTAGAAAGCCGGGGATCAGAAGATGTGATTATCTGGTTGTGCAGAAATTGTGTTGCAAAAGAAGGAAACCAAAGACTGGTGTTGAAATGCAATTGTATGCCAAAAGTTGATCTTACTAATTGCGAAGCTCATGCACTGTCCCTCGACAACTACGAAGTTTGTGAACTAACAGATAATGATCTTAACATGCTTACTGGTGGATTTTTTGTTACTTGCTGAAGATGACTTTAACTTTTTTACAGAGTTTAGCGTCAATAGAATTCAGCAGTACATCCCTAGTTTCCCTTTCTTCGTGTGTCTTCTTTAAACAAAGTGTATTGCAGTGCTTGCTGTCCATTTAGAATATACTAACGGACCATTTTTTTTTTTGCTATTGTAGGTTGATATTCGGTCCCTTAATTTCGGTACATTCCCTGAATTGGAGGCACTTGACATTGCAGCACTGATGGAGCTGCTAGAATTGAAGGGATGTAGTGTTTTATCCGAAACATCCATTTGATGTCCCTGTCTGATTACGTTAGATGCTTCATTTCATGGGTAATGATGTTTATTTTCTCTTCATTTCCTTTTGTTCTTTCATTAAGGTGTTGCGCTCAATCTAATATGTGTAATTCGACAGCCAACTGAAAGATGATTGCTTGTCTGCTGCCACAACAGCTTCATGCCCTTTTATCCAGGCAATGATTTTGATGTCCTGCTAAACTATTGGTCATGATGGGCTCTCCTCTGTGTTGGATATCACATTTGACATTCTGTGGTTTATCATATACTTTCTCGTGCAACTTGCAACTTATTTTTGGTTCCTGGTTTTAGTTGAAGGTAGCCTTCACCGTTGATCCCTTCTCCTGTAAACTAAGGCATGGATGGTGAAGTCTTTTCTTCAACTTCGTGTTGAAGAATTCTGGTAGTTAAGCTTGTAATATAGATATAAATTTTAGCATTTCAAGTTGTCAGATTTGGAACATAAGTATTTTAGATAGTTAAAGTTGTAAACTGGTAGCACTTTTAATATAAATTCGATTTTTAAGTTTCTATCGTTTAATATTTTGATTAATACAGTTTCGATCTAAATACTAATTTAATTGTTATTCAATTTTGTTTTTAGCTTCAAATTTAATCACCTTTTAATTCAAGTTGAATCAACTTTATTTTTTTATAAAATACGTTCAATATAAAGGTATGCTTTTATCAGCAAAGTATAAATAGACTATCCAAGGTAGACGTTTTTTGAAAAGATTCAAGTGCTCCCAACATGCGGTCGTTTTGTGAAATAAGTCTACACAGATTTAGGGCTCCCCTAAAGCGGACGTTTTTGTGATTGTAAGGCTTTTCTGCGGACTTTTTTTTTTTAATATTTTCCACTAGTGTGAATCTCGAATATGCATGAATACAAATATCGAAGTAGATGAGAACTTTATACCTTGATACAAGGTGCCTTTGATATAACGTGATATCCAGCGATCGCAACATAATGTGTGGATTTTGAGCCGACATGAACCGACTAACTACATGAACTGCATGACTGATATCTAGTCTTGTGATGGTTAGATAATTAAGACTTCCCACAAGCTGACGATATAATGTACGATTTGCTAAAGCTTTTCCTTCAAAGGGATTGAGCTTCACATTTAGTTCAAGAGGTGTATCTGCAGTTTACTATCTCATAACCCGAAGACGTCAAGGATGTCGGAGGCATACTTCACTTGTGAGATGAAATAACCATCGATGATTTATCAACCTCTATACCAATAAAATACCTTAAAGGACCTAAGTCTTTCATTTCAAAACATGAACTAAGATGAAGTTTAATAGCAGAAATTCCTTCTAAGTCGTCACCTGCGATAACCATATCATCCACATATAAAAGGAGAATAACCATACCCTTCTCGGTTGATCGAGTAAACATTCTTGAGTCATATGAACTTTGATTGAATCCGTAAAGGATAGCACTGGAAAACTTCTCAAACCAAGCACGCGGTGCTTGTTTAAGTCCATACAAAGCTTTACGAAGCTTACATACTTGATTTGGAGAATGAGTCATTCCTGGTGGTGGTCTCATATACACTTTTTCTTGAAGTTCTCCATTAAGAAAGGCGTTCTTTACATCCATTTGATGAAGATTCCAATTTCAAGCAACAACAACAAGAAGTGTACATACAATAGTCATACGAGCAACGGGAGCATATGTTTCTTCATAGTCTATACCATATTCTTGGGTGTATCCTTGAGCAACCAAACGAGATTTGTAGCTCTCTATCTTACCTTCTGAGTTTGTTTTGATCTTGTACACCCATCTACTTCCAATAACAGTTTTCCCTGGCGGTAAGTCAACCATATCCCATGTACCAGCGTCCTTGTGTGCTGTTAGTTCTTCTCCCATAGATGTTTGCCAGACTGGAATTATAGATGCTTCCCTGTATGATTTTGGTTCATGTATAGATAAAATGGATGATAAAGAGCACTGATAATCTGCAAACATGGCTGGTGGTCGACGAGTACGTGGAGGTAAAGCATCATTCTCAGGTACAAGATCCCTTTCTGGAGAAGCAATGTCAGGATTTTCCATAGAGTGGTCTGTTGATGGTGGATTTTAGTTCAGGGCTAAAATTGTGAAACCAAATTTATCGCCGACATCCTGCAAAGGATATCCACCGATAAAGTGATGAATACTTCTTCACTTTACTAATTCACCTAGAATGGAGCATGTGGCAACAATCCCGGTATTCTCGTGAATTAAATACACAAAATTCATCCAGGTTGGAGCATGTAGCAACAATCCCATATACCCTGTGAATTTACAACATTATTAATTAATGCATGACCAAACCTTGTATTTCCTGTACTCATTATTGGTGCGGCATGACAACCGAGTGTAGTTCTCGGCGAGCAACATGAACCTCGAAGCATTAATAATGAAGCATGTACGAAATACCCGTACATGCTACAACTCTCGGTGTGTTAAACTAGCCCGATTGAGCATACATCTCTCGGTGTGTTATACTAGCCCGATTGAGCATATTTGAATCGGATTGTCCATATCTCTGTCCTCGAAACGGTCACAACCATCCAACTTCACCAGACATGATTGGATGACTTGGATTGGCTCCATAACCCCCAAGCGGGTATTGGAATATTCACTACCGACCCAACGCGGCCCCGCATGGTCGGCCTCCCAAAAAGGGTGGCATATCTTGCTTAGAATCGTCCAAGCCAAAGCGGTATGGACGAAAAACCTTAAATTAGGGTTTGCGGCACATTACATGTGCCGCAAAACAAGTCTCAACCATCCATCTTCAGCATAGATGGAGGGTGTAGATGTAGATTCAAAGGGCCCGAGCATGTCAACACACTCACCGTAAGCCCGTCTACATACATGATCGATCGGTCAGACCAACTATAGTTGGTCGTTCCGATTCGTGCGCCCAAACAAGGCATGATGCGCGGACGGTGAAACCCTAATTAGGGTTTGAACATCACGAAGGTCCATTTTCTCCTGCACGAATGAAGGGTCCAAGATTAGACTAAGCGGGTCCGGTGCGTATCAACATGACCACCGTGGGCCCATCTATCTCCACACCCGATCGACCAAGGCATATCATGCCTGGTTGCCTCGATTCGCACGCCCAAACTAGGCGTGGTCACACATCCCAATTTGCAAACTAATCTCGACCACTCAACATTTCCTGACAAATTGAGTGGCTTAGATCACATTTCTATGGGATATTAAGGGATGGACGTGTACACCCGGCTCGTCGTGTGTATACCGACTAATCGGCTAAGACCGACCAAGCTTGGTCGTATTGAAACGCGCTTGAAGTTGGCATGACGCGCGGCTTTGCAAAGACTTGATTTACCGCAAATTGATCTCGACCACTCAACTTCACGGACAAATTGAGTGGCCTAGATCATACTTTCACGATACAATGAGTTTTGGGCGCCTACACCTGGCATGCCTTTTCACACGCATGCCCAATCGTCCCTACCAAAATTGTTCCCAAGCTTGGTTTCGACCAAGCTGAAGAGTGATGCTTGCGCAACTCTTCTAGAAACCTAATTCCACTAACGGTCGCAGATGAGTGTCTCAAGATCATCTCGTCCGTTGAACTTCACCTGCTTGGTTATATAGCCCTAGTCAGAAGTTAATTGGTCAATGAGGCGTCGTGATGATTACCATCCGCCACTCTACCACACCTTGTGGTCGGTCAAGGGAGGGCTTGCTTGCGTAGCCTCCAAACTATCACATGAAGTAGGATGGACATGATGCTCAACAACGATGCTTCATACATGCCAAATATATTCGATGCATTACCTGCATAGAATACACACAATATTTCATAAATGTCGACTTCTTAAATAACTTAGTTATTTAATCTAGCATTACATGCTACTTTCCGCGGTCTCACGATCCACACACTTGAGACATCAATCATGTCACAAACTGGGGGATACATACCGGGGTATTGGTCTCGGTTTACGTGCGCGTGCAACGCGCCATCACAAGAACGTGTCGAAAAGTCATGGCCGGTTAGAGATGACAGGAGAAGTGGGCAAGACCGGTCGTGTAACACTAACACACAACTCCACTATTCCATCATTCCACTTCTTCCACTTCCCACGAGAGACGTGAATAAGGCTCAAATGACTTGTATAAATAGGTTCTCCTCCCTATTTCCAAACAGAAACAAGGCAAGACAAGACAGAAAACCAAGTGTTGATACAATCGTATCCAAACACCAGAACTGATAGCTTACATTCTGCAAGCCGCTCAACTTTCCGATATAAGTAATACATAGCCAACACCTTCAAAATCTCAACATCTTCTTCGCTTCCCTCCCTAAGATCAACCCCATCTCCTTCACTTTGTGACCGAAACAAGTCCGGAACGGCCATTTCTTGGTTTAGGCCGGATTTGCACATATTGATTTCTCGAATCTACAATCACTCCCGTGCAGTGCATTTGTTTAGGGTTTAGATTCATTTCTCATCCACACACCCCAAATTACCAAAACCGTGAGAAATAGTTTTCACCCATAAAAAATTGACGACCACAAAGGAGGTTAATCTCTCGGTTATAAAGTCAATTTATTCAATACCATTCAATCAATTTCGAGATGGTTGGTCTTAGGACCGCCTCGACAGCCTCAAATCCCGATGGTTCCTCCAACGGAGATACCCCCTCCTAACCTAACGCGTATCGACGGCATGATCGGGATATTTCCAATATTAAGCGAACTAGCACGGGTACATGAGATTCTCACGAAGAACATGGAGCTAATCAAAGAAGCGGTAAACGGCATGCTTGATCTCCTCATCAAGATGACATCAAAGATGAGCGTTCCGGAGACCTCTACACCGGAGGCTAGTTCCCCTCGGATCAACATCTTTACTACGAACCGGGAGACCAAGTGGATCGAAGCGGCATCTCTAGTGGAAAGCTTGTGTGAACTCTTGCACCTCTCAAAGAATCAACGGGCGAGACGTTTGTCGCAATTAATAAAATAACTTTGCACGTACACCGACTCCTTCACGTCCGGAAGTCCCAACGCATCGGAAACATCTCGTAAATAATGTTACATTTACGAGAAGACGACATGATGGCAGAGGAAGGTCACAACCGGCCCTACATGTTACTTTGCACGCATCAAGGGTTCGAGTTCGGGAGGGCCCTCATCGACACAGAGCATCTTCGAATGTGATTACTCTCAAGACTCTCGGACAGCCAAGGTTATCCCATGCAAGATTGTACGACAACCCACCACAATAACGGACTTGAAGGAAACCGGACCAAAGACATACGGATATGTCAATCAATTTATCGGTAGGACCCGTTCGGTCAAAAGTGAAATTTGAAGTCATAGAAAAGGATCCTGACTACCATATGATACTAGGGAGACCGTGGCTTCATGACAATAAGGTCATCCCTTCAACGCATCACCAGTTCCTCGAAGACAATGCTAAATGAGGAAGTCATCCGTATTCTGTATCATTGTCTCCGTGCGTACCAATATGCGGAGTGAAACTGTTCGAGCCACAAGAAACTCCGCGGGGAAGGTCGGACAAAGTCCTATGCACCCCACTACCAACGTGGGCTTGAATCCGTGAAGAAGACCGACTTGCATCCTCGGGGTTAAGCACCACGACACACCTTTTTCGACGAGGCGTTCATTTTTATCCGGTGAAGCTTCAACCCATGCTCACACCAAAAGGGAACGCAATTTCGAGGAAAACCATGATCGAAGGGGAAGACAATATACCGGAGCATTGTTAGCAATTAGCAAGAGAGACTGACACCCAGTCTCTCCGCCCAATCGAATGCTGCAAGAATGACGAAGCATAAGAGGAGGTATTGGACGCCCCACGACAGATACAAGATGGCACCAACTCCACAAATGACGAGCTCGAGACTGTTAACATCGGGAATGAAGAATCTCCCAGGCCTATCTCTATCAGTTCGACTCTGTCCGTGGATGAACATGCGAGTCTTGTCCAACTACTCAAGGAGTACCAAGATGTGTTTGCCTGGATATACGAGGAAATGCCTGGTCTAGACGAAAAATTGGTCACCCATCACCTACATGTCATACCTGGATCCAAGCCAATCAAGCAATCTCCGAGACAATTCAGACACGAAGTGGAAGAACAAATCAAGAACGAAATTTAGAAGTTGCTAGCTGTTGGCTTCATCAGACCTATTCATCATCCGACCTGGTTAGCTAATGTGGTCCCAAAGAAAGAAGAAAAACGGACAGATTCGGTGTTGCATGGATTTCAGAGACTTGAATAAGTGCTGCCCCAAGGACGACTTCCCCCTGCCTAACATCGACATGCTAGTAGACGCCACCAGCGGACACAACATGTTCTCCTTCATGGATGCTTACATCGGCTACAATTAGATAAGGATGTATGAGAGCGATGCAAGTAAGACAGCCTTCCGAACCCCTCTTGGCAATTTTTAATATACTTGTTATGTCATTAGGTTTAAAGAACTCCTACAACGTATCAACATGTTATGACGGCAATCTTCCACGACATGATGCATAAACAAGTAGAAGACTATGTAGATGATATCATGGTCAAGTCAAGGGCTCGAGAAGATCACACTAACGTATTACGGCAAGTGTTTGAGAGGTGCCGAGAATACAAGTTGAAGATGAATCCTTTGAAATGCTCTTTACGTGTCTCTTCGAGTAAATTTACGGGATTCCAAGTGACTCGCAGAAGGAATCAAGGTAGACCCGTCCAAAACTCAAAGCTATCCTCACAATGCCCCCCCGAACAAGAAGGATCTCCCGGAGTTTCATGAGCAAGGTGAACTACATTCGACGTTTTATACCTGGTCTAGCCCAACTTACCGCCTCATTCACCCCCTTGCTGAATAAAGGAGCCACCGTTTGGGACCGCAACCCAGCAGGAAGCTTTTCGAAAGATTCAACGAATCTTGCCGTCTCCGGCCATCATGAAGTCTCCTGTACAAGGGGAAGCCGTGTGTCTCTACACCGCCTTCGGTGACACCGCCGTAGGAGCTCTACTCGCTCATGAAGACGATGAGGGAATCGAACGTCCCATATACTATTTCAAATTAGAATATTAAGAGATGTTGAACTAAAATATACCAAAGCGGAGAAAGCATGTTTAGCTTTGATCCATTCCATTCAGAAGTTTAGGCATTACCTACTATCCAACAAGGTGAAACTCGTGTCTAAATCTGATCCTGCAAAGTTTTTACTTTCAAAGCCGGTCTTGACGGGAAGGATAGGCAAGTGGCTTCTCTAAATGTTAGAGTTGGACATAACATGTACGTCACCTAGAGCTATGAAGGGTCAAGCAGTTGCAGACTTACTAGCAGAATTCCCTGGAGAAGGCACTACAGGGCTACACGGGGATCTTCCTGGAGAATTTCCAGACATCTCTGTTTTGGAAGAAGAAGTGTGGCTCTTGTATTTTGATGGCTCTGCTACCCCTAGCAGTAATACTGGAGGAGCGGGCGTGGTATTAGTATCTCCAACCGGGAAGTATTCTCGCACTCCTTCAAGATGGACTTCGAATGCACCAACAACTCGGCAGAGTATGAAGCCTTCCTCATAGGGTCATCAATATCTAAGCAAGCGAGTCACGCGTCTGGAGATAAAAGGTGACTCCAAGTTACCGGTGAATCGGATGAATGGAGTATACGCATTGAAGGAAGTAACACTAGATCCATACCGATCGTAAGCACAAAGGTTACTAAAATATTTTGCCGATGCAACCATAACCCATGTTGGTCGCGGCAACAACAAACACGCCGATTGTCTAGCAACACCGGCTTCCAAATTGAAGTTCAAAGGTTTGGAAGAAACCATAACAAGTAAAGAGGAGAACCATAGAATCGACGTGGCTATCGCAATACAAAGATACCAAGGCTGATGATTGGCGAACTACGATCATTCAAGAGCTCAACAGCTCACTCTCCCAAGGAAAGGTCAGTCTCAAAACCCCGCAGAACTTCTTCATGCTTCATGGTATATTGTATTATCGAAACCCGGATGGTTACCCGTAAAGATGTCTTGGGGATGACGAAGCACAAATACAAATGAATCGTGTTCACAATAAAATTTGTGGACAAACACTGGTGGTAACGCTTTACCAACGACTTCAACACCTGGGCTATTATTGGCCAGAGATGAAAACTCAATCCAGACTACTTCAGAAGTCCTTCTCAAATTGCCAAGCACCGCCACATCAATTGGAAGTTTTTAATGTGAACCACACTGGGGACTGGAGAGAGCCATACATTAGGTATCTCCGTGACGGAGCAACTCCTGCGATCAAAAGGATGCTATCAAGATAAAACAAAAGGCCAAGCGGTTCCTATTCCATGAAGTTATCCTGTATCGCAAGAGCTCCGTAGGTGATCTATTACGATACACTGGGGTAGAAATCCCGGTCATGCTAAAGGAAACACACGAAGGGGAACATCAAGGGAAGAGGAAACTGTTTCTCCAGATACACGAGAAATACTATTGGCCGACCATGGAAGATGACGCAACCACTTTTGTTTAAAGTCATCACAAATGCCAAATTCATGGGAACCTTGTTCACGTGCCTTCCACCCCTTTGCACTCGATAAGCAGTCCATGGCCATTTTACGACTGTGGACTGAACATTATCGGGAAAATCAATCTGCCATCATCGAAGCAGCACGAATACATCATAACCGCGACGAATACTTCACCAAATGGGTAGAATCCATTCCCCTGTGAGGAACTACAGGAGCAACAATTGTGGCTTTCATTAAAGAACATATCATTTGTCGTTTTGGTGTGCCTAAGCATATCATCACTGATAATGGCACTCCCTTCGCCAATAAACAGGTACGAGAGTTATTTGAAGAGTATGGCATTAAACAGGTCTTCTCCACCATCTACTATCCTCAAGGGAACGGGCAAGCTGAAAGTACCAACAAGATATTGATCCGGATCATCACCGAACAAAGACACGACAATCCTAGGGAATGGCATGACCGAGTTACCAATGGCGCTATGGGCATACCGGACATCACCCATAACCTCCATTGGAGTTTCCCCATACTCACTTGTTTACGGGGCAGACACAATTCTCCCAGCAGAGATCAAAATCCCATCATCCAGGATTGCAGCCGCAACCGGGATCCACTAGAACGAGGCTGAAGCCTCTAAATCTAGAATAGCGGAGTTATACACTTTGGATTTCGGAAGAAACAAAGCGAGAAGAACACACTTAGGTGTACAAGAATATAATTTCCAGGGGCATACAACAAAAACCGTGAAACCACGTGTTCAAAGTGGGAGATTGGTCTTGAAAACGGCCAAGCACATCTAACAAGACATGTCCGCACCAAAATTCTCACCGAAATGAGAATGTCCTTACACAATCATCAAGGCTTACAATACTGGCTACTACAAGATCATTAAGGTGGACGGAGGCGGGATGGAAGCTGTCATCAATGGAAAATGGCTCAAGGCATATCATGCTTGACCATTGTCAGTTCTGTATTATGACGCTACAATGCAGGAATTTATTTTCATTACATGTTTGAATCATCAATTATATTCAGAGATGCATTAATAAAAAAAAAAAAAAAAAAAAAAAAAAAAACCCGTTTCACCAATCAAAAAACCAATGCAGTTTATTCCGCAAAGATGTTCAAAAGAAAACTTTTGACATCAACGTCATTAACGATGAGGGAATACAGCTGAATGCGACTTAGAGGAGTCCATCTAGAAGATTATAGTTCCTTGAGAGTATCATCTCCAGTTTAGCTTGATATCTCTCTGTCCTTTTCTTCAAGTCATGTACTGCCTGCTCTACCTTCTTTGATTCCGCATCCAGAGCCTTCTCCTCTTTCAAGATAGCTTTTGCAGCAGGAACAACATTTACGAGGATACCAGCTCGATCAACCTTGATAATATCAAGACGCTGCCGCAACCAGCCCATGTTGAACTCCATGGATTCGCAGGTAGATACCATATTCTCCCACTTTTTGAGGCTTGATTCTAAGAACGTTGCGGATAGAAATATTCTCCATCTCAGCAATCATGGGAAGAAGTCAGTTTACCGTGGTGACCAAAGCGATAACAAAGTGCTTGGGACCACATTCCTGGTTGCGATATGGCCGTAATTTCTCCATAACTTTGTGTACAAAGGCACAAACTCCTTCCGCACTAAGAACCCACCAACATCTCGGTAGCTGGAGGATAAACATTTCATGCAAACATCGAATGAAAGACCTGCATTGGGGTATTCATAAGATGAGATACCCACATCAGCATCTTCGAGGTCCACAGGGGTATGCGTGTTTGAGTTTGAAGGAAGATGACTGGTTAAGTCGTCATCATCGATAACTGTCACACATATTCCGGTGGGGTATCTATGTAAGAAGGAGAGGATTATTCACCTGATCATTATGAAGAACAAGAAACTGTTCAGAAAAGGAAAAGGAGACGAACCGGTATGATCTTCTTAACTCGGAGAACACGAGGAGGGGATTCATCATGAAGCTCGAGACACGGTGTCGGTGTACGTTTAACAGAAGATCCTGGATGGTGTGAAGAAGACGATCTACTTTTGTTCGACATGATGAGAAAACGGTGTTTCTGCAAGAAAACCCTATTGTAAAATCGTAAAATCGGTTCAAAATATCTACACATGCATATAAGCTGAAGAAACCCTAAAGCAAGACTAAAAAAATTACGGCGAAGCTTTGCCCGATATACAAGGATTCACCACCGACCAAGTCAGGCTTTCTTTTGAACCCTAATCAAGAATTGGAGGAGCATCTGGATACGAGTGATTCAACCGGCGAGTGTGTAAGCACCCACGCTAGGAAATCCCGTATAAGAAGAATCTTATTCCTAGCTCAAACACCTAAGGAGGAAGCCTGGTCCCATCAAGGCCTATGGTCACGCACGTATGGAGGATTGCCCACAATTGGTCGAATCCCTCCGTGCGGACTTAGTTATCTTGTTTTCTTATGTTGTATATGTCACCATCTCATGCCTACCCCACGATAGTATAACTATCATGTGCTAGGCAGGGGACTTAATGTTGATGGTGGATTAAGTTCAGGGCTAAAATTGTGAAACCAAATTTATGCGCTGACAACCTGCAAAGGATAGCCACTGATAAAAGTGATGAATACTTCTTCACTTTACTAATTCACCTAGAATGGAGCATGTGGCAACAATCCCAGTATTCTGTGAATTAAATACACGAAATTCATCCAGGTTGGAGCATATAGTAACAATACCATATACCCAGTGAATTTACAACATTATTAATTAATACATGACCAGCCTTGTATTTCCTGTACTCATTATTGGTGCGGCATGACAACTGAGTGTTGTTCTCGGCGAGAAAAACACGAACCTCGAAGCATTAATAATGAAGCATGTACGAAATACCGTACAAAGCCGCAACTCTCGGTGTGTTATACTAGCCCGATTGAGCATACATCTCTCGGTGTGTTATACTAGCCCGATTGAGCATATTTGAATCTGGATTGTCCATATCCTGTCTCTCGAAATGGTCACAACCATCTAACTTCACCAAAGATGATTGGATGACTTGGATTGGCTCCATAACCCCCCAAGCGGGTATTGGAATATTCACTACCGGCCCAACGCAGGCCCGCATGGTCGGCCTCCCAAAAGGGTGGCATAGCTTGCCGAATCGTCCAAGACAAAGCATTATGGACGAAAAACCTTAAATTAGGGTTTGCGGCACATTACATGTGCCGCAAACCAGTCTCAACCATTTATCTTCGCAGGCATAGATGGAGGGTGTAGATGTAGATTCAAAGGGCGCAGAGCATGTCAACACACTCAGTGTAAACCCGCCTACATACATGACTGATCGGTCGGGACCAACTATAGTTGGTCGTTCCAGCTTCGTGCGCCCAAACAAGGCATGACGCACGGACGGTGAAACCCTAATTAGGGTTTGAACATCACGAGCGTCCATTTTCTCCGCACGAATGAAGGGTCCAAGATTAGACTAAGTAGGTCCGGTGCATATCAACATGACCACCGTGGGCCCATCTATCTCCACCCCCGATCGGCCAAGGTATATCATGCCTGGTTGCCTCGATTCGCACGCCCAAACTATGCGTGGTCACACCTCCCAATTTGCAAACTAATCTCGACCACTCAACTTCGCCGGACAAATTGAGTGGCTTAGATCACGTTTTTATGGGATATTAAGGGATGGACGTGTACACCATATCGTCGTTTGTATACCAGACTAATCGACCAAGACCGACCAAGCTTGGTCGTCTTGAAATGCGCGCCCGAAGTTGGCATGACGCGCGACTTTGCGGCACCAGATTTACCGCAAATTGATCCCGACCACTCAACTTCGCGACAAATTGAGTGGCCTAGATCATACTTGCACGAGACAATGAGGTATGGGCGCCTACACCGCATGCCGTTTACAAACATGCCCAATCGTCCATACCAAAAAGTGTTCCCAAGCTTGGTTTAGACCAAGCTGAAGAGTGATGCTTGCGCACCTCTTCAAGAAACCTAATTCCACTAACGGCCGCAGATGAGTGTCTCAAGATCATCTCGTCCGTTCAACTTCACCTGCTTGGTTATATAGCCCTAGTCAGGAGTTAATTGGTCAATGATGCGTCGTGATGATTACGATCCGCCACTCTACCACACCATGTGGTCGGTCAAGGGAGGGCTTGCTTGCGCAGCCTCCAAACTATCACATGAAGTAGGATGGACATGATGCTCAACGACGATGCTTCATATATGCCAAATATATTCGATGCATTACCCGCATAGAATACACACAATATTTCATAAATGCTTTGACTTCCTAAATAACTTAGTTATTTAATCTAACATTACATGCTACTTTCCGTGGGTCCCACGATCCACACACTTGAGACATCAATCATGTCACAAACCGGGGATACATACTGGGGTATTGGTCTCAGCGGTTTACGACGTGCGGCGTGCAACACGCCATCACAAGAACGTGTCGGGAAGTCATGGACGGTTAGAGATGATGACAGGAGAAGTGGGCAAGACGGTCGTATAACACTAACACACAACTCCACTACTCTATCATTCCACTTCCTCCACTTCCCACGAGACACGTGAATAAGGCTCAAATGACTTGTATAAATAGGTTCTCCTCCCTATTTCCATATAGAAACAAGGCAAGACAAGACAGAAACCAAGTGTTGATATAATGGTATCCAAACACCGAACCGCAAGCGTGGTTCAGCTTTTCGATACAAGTCATACATAGCTAACACCTTCACAATCTCAACACCTTCTTCGCTTCCCTCCCTAAGATCAACCCCATCTCCTTCACTTTGTGACCAAAATAATTTCGAACGGCCATTTCTTGGTTTAGGCCGATTTGCACGATTGATTTCTCGAATCTATAAGCACTCCCCGTGCAAAAAGGCATTTGTTTAGGGTTTAGATTCATTTCTCATCCACACACCCAAAATTACCAAAGCCGGCAGAAATAGTTTTCACCCATAAACATGGTCATGTGGAGTTTCGACACTTTCAAGAGGAATGACCTGTGGTGGTGGATGGAATAGTTATAGGCGGAGAGCTAGGTAGAGATACATCCTCAAAAGGATCTAGATACGTAAACTGTTCTAGAGTAGAAGACTTGCTGCTAGGAAGAGACCAAAAGGCCGTATATTTTCCCAAAACGTAACATGACGAGAAATACGTAATCGACGACTCTCTGGATCGTAACAACGATAACCTTTTTATTCAATACCATAACCTAGGAACACACAAATAGCATTCTTTTTGCTAAGTTTGTTTCATTCTCGTTCTGTGAGAAGGACAAAACATGTTGAACCAAAAAAACGGAGCTTAGAATAATTTGGTTTCTTATCATAGAGACGTTCATAAGGTGATATTCCTCTTATATGACTATAGATGGAATGCGATTTATTGTGTAAACTGCAGTAAGTACTTGACTCACCCAAAAAATTAGAGGGAACCGATCTGGACGAAAGAAGTTGGGTTCTAGTTTGTCTCTATGATGTGATGATGTTTCCTTTCTCGCTATACCATTTTGCTCGGAGTTTCAAAGACAAGATAACCGAAGTAGAGTACCTTCTATTTTAAGAAATTCTTTGAAAGGAGTTGAGATGTATTCACCTCCTTGATCAACACGAAAGGTTTTAATGGATTTTTTAAATTGAGTTTTGTCCATTCTAGAGAAATCTGTGTATATTTTCAACAATTCTGATCTAGAACTGAAAATATATATCCATGTAAAACGAGAGAAATCATCAATGAAGATAACATAATATAGAGCCCCTTCCTTAGAGGCAATGGGAGATTTTCCCACACATCGAATAAATAAGATCAAAGGGTTCAACCGAATGAGTAATACTATTATTAAAAGGAAGTGCGGGTTGTTTACCCAACTTACATGAAATGCAATAAGGTTCTTTATCAACTTGAGTTGTTCCTTGTAATCCTTTATTGATCATATATGTAAGACGTGAAAAAGAGACATGCCCTAGCTTAGAGTGCCAAGACATAAATGGAGACACGGTAGAAGAAAGAGAATTTGCAACAAAGCTATAAGTTCATTCTTTGATTGTTGAGGAACAATTAGAGTTTCAAGGAGATATAGTGTACCGACTCTAAGGCCTATCCCAACAAGCTTCACTGTCCTGGTATGCTGTATTACACATCCAAAAGAGAAGAAATAAATGTTCAAACCCTAATTGCATAGTTGCCCAATTGATATAAGATTCATCTTGATCTTTGGAACAAGTAACACATCAAATATACGTATTTTGATTGAGACTTTAACCTATCCAATATAACTAGCAGCTATTTCAGATCCATCCGCAGTTTGGATTTTGGGTGTAACAATAGGATGCTTGTTTTCAAATACATTAGAATTGAATGTCATATGATTAGAAGCACCTGAGTCAAGAAACCAACCATTTGAAAAGGTACCTGTGGGAACTGACAAAGTAGAAACTGTTGTAGAGTTGTTGTTACCAATTGCAAGGGCTTGTTTGAGCATCTCTTGGATATCAGCAAGATTACTTGATGCAAATGCTGATGTTTCATGACTTCTTTCTAGTGCAGGTGTTGCAAGAATGGATGGTGGAGATGTGTATGCGGTGCCATTCAAAATTCTTCTTCTTTCTCTCATGTTTCTTGAAGATGGAGAAGGCACAGCTTTCCTCTCTTGTATGACCAGGTTCTTTACAATAATTGCATTGAATCTGAGAGTTCGAACTTTGATGGGTTGGAGCTTGAAAAGCTGATGTTTGTGACACACTCTGTGTTGAAGGTAAAGTACTGTTCTTAGCCAAGTGACCAGGTTTCTTGCAGTTGTAACACTGAACCTGTGACATGTCACGATAGTTTCTCTGAGAGTTGAAAGTATTATTAAGACTTGCACGTGAAGAAACCGCAAACACAAGATGTATCTCGTGGCTTGATCCGCTTCCCGAGTTTCTTCGCAATGAGCTCAGATAACGCAGCTTCTATAGTAAGGAGAGGTGATCGATGAAGGACTGAAGCTCTTACAGTCTCAAAATCATCTCTTAACGCCATTAGAAGTTGAACCAGTCGTAACTCTTCTCTGTATTTCTGCCATAACTCAATATCTGTAATCCAATTTGGTTCCATGAGTGCTAGTTGATTCCAAATAATTGACATCTCAGAATGGAAATCCGAGATTGACCGATCCATCTGTTGCCTCATAGATCGAATATATTGTTCTAGTTTGTAACGTTGAGCAAAATTGACTTGAGTATATCTTCTCGAAAGAAAATCCCATGCTTCTTTGGCAGTTTCAAAACCAGTGAGTTGCATACTTATGGAAGTGATTATTGTATTGCTTATCCATGTCAGTATCTTGTAATTGTTGATCTCCCAAAGATTCAAGGTCATCTTTTTTAGTTTCTTTGTCTTTGCTAGGCTCGACTTGTATATCTCTAATGAATTTTGGCTTTGCCATCAATATATTTCCACATAGCTTTTCCTTTGAGAAAACTTCTCATAAGGAAGGACCAATGATTATAGTTTGTTCCATCAAACTTTACGGTAATAGGTTGATAATCTTCACGCGACATATTGAATGATAACAGGGAAGGATTTTGGATACTAGGGTTTGGGTTTTACAATCTAAACACAGACGAGACAGAGATGGGATGGACGACAGGAATTGATCTTGTTGTTGTTGTTGTTGTTGTTGTTGCAGCGGAAGATGGATTGTTAGATCTTGCCAGGCTCTGATGCCATTACAGAGATTGTCATGACATGTATATTCTGGATGATAGAATTGTATTCAACGTGGTAAACAAGATACAATACATCTGTTCTTATATACAAGAAACAGAGATAAAAAGAGAAACAAGATACACACGAATAAGGGAACAAAATATACAAAGATATACATGCCATGTAAAGAAAGATATTATCCCAAGAGATCAGGACAATATCGTTTAACAATCCCTAGTATTTAATATAGAATCGTTTATTGTCACATGTTATTCTCAATAATAGTGTAGTCCTAAGTTTTTGTTGTGATCATGGATGATATACGGTTATTGGCCTACAAGTGAAACAAGGTTCTGTTGAGGGTATAAGTTAGGTTTTGGCAGTAAAATTAACTTGTATTGGCAAATTGGAAGTGAATATACGGGCAAGGAAATAACATTAACAGAAAGATAAACCGGGCTGTGTGCATAGTCCAACTGATTCAACCGACATCCAACTGATTGTTGAATATTCCCTAGAAGGTTAGAGCATGTTTTGTTCGTTGAAGAGGAAGTCGAAGGGAAAATTAGGCTAAGACCCAACCCATGGATAACCCATAATATGAGACCCCTAGTTAAAAGAAGTTTAAATCTAGGCCCCGAGTTATTAAAAGACATTGATACCCTTATGCATATTGTCAAGCCCATAATTAAATAAAATTTAAATTTAGGCCCAAAATTATTAAAATATAATGTGATGATATTCCCACCACCTCCGACCACCACAATGCCCCCGCCAACCACCTCCGCCAACCACCGCCACCAACCACCTCCGACCACCACCGCCTCCGACCACCACCAATCACCTCCTACCACCTCCGACCACCACCGACCACCGCCTCCGACCACCACCGCCACCAACCACCTCTGACCACCATTGCCTCCGACCACCACCAACCGCCTCCGACCACCCCGTCGCCGATGACCACCACCGACCACCACCACCACCTCCGGCCACATGCATATTGCAAGTCCTAAGTTACACATGCATTCAAATGTGTGTAACGAGAAGTTACACATGCATATGGAATGTGTATCCCGAAGTTACACATGGCATGTGTAATTAAAAGTTACATGCATATAACATGTGTATCCACAAGTTACACATGCATATGGCATATATAGCCAACAGCTATCGAAGAAAAAAATATACAAAAAAGATATGCATTGCTTTAATATTCATTTACAATAATTTTTCTGCTTTTTATCTATTAATTGGCTATTATTGAATACAATAAACGAGTTAGAACACTAAATATGTAAAACGAAATCTTAGAAATGAGCCACGAAATCCTCTATTGTTCCTTCCTTCTTGTCTTCCTAATTACAAAATGCTTCCATATCTCGTAACAAAATAAATATCCATGAAATTAGATTGGGTGAACAAAAAGAATGAAATAATATTATAGAACCACTAAAAGAGTAATTAAGAGTTACACATGCATATGACTAGTGTAACTTGGAGTTACACATGGGTCTCATTAGTGTAACTGGGAGTTACACATGCGTCTGACTGGTACGATGAGAGTTACACATTCATAACCTTTATATCCCATCAATTAGCAAGTGTAACTAGAAACTACACATCTAATTGGCATGTGTAACTGGTAGCTACACATCTAATTAGCATGTGTAACCAATAGTTACACATGCATATCACATGTGTAATTAAGAGTTACACATGTATCTAATCAGTCTAATAATCAGTATTATCATACCTTTTTACAAGCAAATATACATGCGATGAACTACAAAGATATAAATGGGAGGGGATTAACACAAGCAGAGAAACAACTCAGAGAGAAATTATTTCTACTATTGGTGGTTTGTTATTAAAATAGCAAATAGGCTCACATGAAGGTGACATAGCAAAAGCTACTACCTCGTCCAACCATTCTCAGTAATCCGAAACAATGCATCATTGTTATACCTCGTCCGAGGCATGTAATTGAGATCTAAAATGTGGTTTTCAATAATTATTATCTCATATGAAGGACAAATGATTAAGTCAACAGGGTTGAGCTTTTACTGTGAGGTGGCAACGACACACTATTCCTGAAATATGAATCCCATGCTTCTTATGAAACAATGCATCATGTTGAAAATTGCAACACAAAAAGAGTCAATGCAGACAATACAAGATCCCTAAAATTTTCAAAGTGAAAACCAAAATCAATATCCGAATCTAAATTCAATGAAAGAAGACAGAGATGGAAGGAATTTAGCACCGTAAACAACCACTACTCATAGTTTTCGTTCCAACTCTACTTCTCCTTCCTTTTTTTTTTTTACCACAATCTCATTAGGTTTCACACCGAATCTAGCAAAATCATCAACATCTTCCTAGTGTAATTGTTAGTTACACATGCAATTTCCTAGTGTAACTAAGAGTTACACATGCATATTCTCAATGTAACTAAGAGTTACAAATGCTCACAGAATGTTGGGAATTGAGAAGAGAATCAAAGTTCTTGGAGTTATTTTTTACCTCCCATAGTTTTGCTGCAGTATCTTGAACCTATATGTACCTATACCTCCAACATTCACACCTTATCTCCAACTCCAACACCACCACCGGCTCCAAAATCCGCACCTATACCACCACCGCCACTTATTAACCAAAGGAGATCCTTCATACAAAGAATTTCACTAACACAAAGATAAAAAAAAAAATGCTACTCGGGATGAACACGCTAAATGAAACAATTGGGTTTCATGGTGCTTAGCAGGTACACATATAATGGCTTGTGTAATCTCCAGTTACACATCCATATGTCTTGTGTAATCTCCGCCATACACATCCATATGCTTGTGTACTCGAGCATATAAATTATCTTCATAAGCTCTAGAAAAAGGGATATCACATAAAGCTACTCAATAAATAATATAAATTGACACTTAAATGAGATAAACATCCCCTCCGAAATTAGCATAACCATCACCATCGATTTGCTTCAACAACTACACAAACACAAGCACTCAAGGCCATATTCAATATGTAGTCACCAAAAGCTTTAAATGTAAAACAAATTTAATATGTTTCAACTAGTTACATCCTATGTTACTGTAACATCATTTATAACCAAAATAGACAGACAATAATAGTATAAATAAGAGTTACACATCCGTATGACTAGTGTAACTCGGAGTTACAGATGATCCGAATAGTGTAACCGAGAGTTACACATGCGTTTTGGATGTGTAGACGCAAGTTACACATGCAATTTGGATGTTTAGACGAAAGTTACACATGTGTGAATAATCATCAAAATGAGAAAATTGAAGCACAATGAACAACTCTCTAGCTTTAGTACCACTACCAAGATCATAACCTCGCTCCAACTTTCAACATCACAAGCTATGAACTCGAAAATTGAAGCACGGTCCATAATTTACTAACCTAATTCATTTTACTTGTACAATCACTTCTGATCCAACTTTTCCTTCCATATCTCTTTATTCTCCAACTTTAGTTTCTATGGATTTGACAAAGACTGCTGCAAGAATTGACCCTCAGAGAAGATATTGACATAAAATTTTGATTAGATATATAATCTAAATCTTAAAATCGTACTACACCATGTTGTTTAAATTTGAACAACCAAAGCAAATATAGATTGAACTAGAAATCATTTTTTAAGAACAAAAAACATTAGAGGAGCAAAAATCGCTTCAAAATCAAAGTATATAGAATTCATATCTAATAGATGGGTAAATGAGATAATGATTCACCGATTTCAAATCTGAAATCGATTTTCGATCGAGATAAAAGATTAAAAATCTATCGAATTTTGTTCAAGAACCTTAGGAATTTTTCTTGAATATTTTTTTCAAAATTTTACTCTCAACAATAAGATTAAGGTGAGATTATAACAGATCTAACTCTAATTATGATTTCAATAAGTGATTTATGCTGAAATCAAGCTTTTAAAAATTTTTCAAAATCACAAAATGATTTTGCGAAATATAAATCTGAAAAATCAAAGAACTAAATCTACTTATTGAATTGAAACGTTAAAGATAAAACGAAGCTTATTTGTTCAATTCATAAGCGAATCTTCAAATTCATTTGTTGTTGCTGATGATTATCAATCGTTTTCCATCGATTTTCATTGAATCTTCAAATAACAAGTGATGTTAATGTCGAATTAACGTTTAGATAATCGGGATCTAGGGTTTGAAATCATTTTTCACCGAAAATTTCAATCGAAAATTGTGTCTTCTCGCTTTGCTTCTTCATCCGAGAGAGAGCTAAGGAAAATTAGAGAGAGAAAGTGAAAAGAAAATGAATTGAAAAAGAAAATATCTAACGATATAAATACTAAAGGGTAGTGTTGTCATTATTAAAATTCGTTATAATTAATTATGGGCCGATCTCGAAGAAAATTTGATACTTTGGGCCCTAGCAATATCATTCTCCCAGAAAGTATGGAGTTGACAATGTATGATCCATTTAGTGGGGTTTCTATATATCAACCCATATAGTAGGGGTTCTAGTATTTTCACGAAGTCAGAAAGGGTGAACTAGAGAGTTTGTGTGGACAATGTTATCCGGGTCGAAGACTTGAAGTCGTGTGTGTTGGGTTCCTAGATATTTCTTATATCAAAATAATGGCGAAATACTTTTCTACTTCTTACAGATCCCTTGTACCTGTACGTTCTTTCTCATAATATAACTTCTCTTCTTACCGAAAACAAAATAATGGCGGAATTAATAGGAGGAGCACTGCTTGGGGCAGTAGTATCAGAATTACTGAAAGCAGTTATTCATGCCAAAAATATGTTGATAAGTTTCAAACCTTCCGTAGAACAACTCAATCCCACTCTAGAATTAGTGATAAGCAAAGTTGAAGAGATCAAAGGAATAGATCAAATTGATGACAGACCTGAAATAAGCAAATTGATAATGAAATTACAAGAAGGAATAACTCTAGTTGAAGAGTGTGCAAGTGTGAAATTCTGGGATTATTACTCGCAACACGGGTACTCAAAGAAGATACTTGAATTGGATAATTACTTGAAAAGGTTCTTCCAGATGGATGTGCAGGCAGATGTGTGGTGTGATATTAAGCAGATAGGGTGTGATATTAAACAGATACGGTGTGATATTAAACAGATACTGCTGGGTAAGGGGACTCTTTTTGACCACAAATTAGATTTGCTTATAACAAAGATAGGAACCAGCACTAGTACCATGAACGTTGGAGCTGGAGCTGCAGATGGAGTTCATGATCCTGGTAAATGATTTGTTTGTTGTTGTCGTGATTGTGAATTAGTTAGCTTCCTTTGCATACACAGGTTTGAAGGCTTTTTTATTTTGCACTTGAATTAACTGATAAACAGGATTACTATCTGTAATAGCAGACTAGCAGTTGCTTAATTTAGTACTAGTTCACCATCATAATTAGCTGATTAACCGACCATTTTAGTTTTCTAAATTATGGTTTAGGTGTTACTTGGGAGGGTTTTGATACTGACTATTTTCAATTTTTCTAGTTGAGCCGGGGATTCAGCTTGCCAACAGATTGGATGATCAATCCGTGGCCTTCAAGGTGCAAACTCCATTCACGTTTATTTTTATTCCTGGTTATATCCTAAAAGAAAATGCCGCATCTCCAATAGTAGGTCAAAAAAATTTTGTTGTGATTTTTATACTTGGACCTAAATTAGACCCTTTTCTAAACCTCATCACTTGAGCTTACCTTGAAGCAGATAGTTAACTTGAAAAATATACGTGCAGAAAAGAAGAGAGATGACCACCAGAGGTACACTAGAGGTTTTGCTCGGCGATGCTTATAAACTCAAAGACACCGATTTTTTTGGTACGTTATCGTAACTTAACCAAAAAGGATAGCATTTAAATTGCATTCCATGTAAAACTTCTTAAACTCGACATCTTAAAAATGTATAAACTTGTTATTGCAGGTAAAATGGACCCTTACGTAATAATTCAGTTCGGTAATCAGAAGCGAAAGAGCACCGTTGCCCGTGGTATGTATATTCAAGGAAATTCCGTTCATTTAACTAGTCATGTACTATATATGTGATTGTGAAGTACTAAGGCTGCGGAATTTGGCAAATGTAGGAGAAGGAAAAGCACCGGTGTGGAACGAAAAATTTACATTTGATGTGGAGTATCCAGATAATATTAGAGATGAACATCACCAATATAAACTCAATCTCACCATCATGGACAAAGATATGTTCAGCAGGGACGACTTTGTAGGCGAATCGACGTAAGCGTTTTTTTCTTCTTCTAGTACTTGGATGTAATCTCTCTAAGTCCATATTTTTACTGGCAAATATTTTGACTGCGGATAATTAACATTTTTCGTATTGTCTACATTATGGTTACAGGATTAACCTGACGGATGTGTTATCCTTAGGCGTAAAGAATGGAACATCTGAAATTAGAGTTAGCAGCCCTGTTCTACGCAACAAAACCTATTCCGGAGAAATTCGAGTCGGCATTTCATTCACTGGAAAGGTATGAATCAATTCCTATACGTATAGTATATATACAAGTGCGGTGTAACAATTATAACGGTGCTTGCTTAACGTTAGATACATGTATGACTGCTTGTTTACTGCAGGATGGAAATGCGGATGATAAAGCAAACTATTTGGGAGGATGGAAGCAATAACTAAAAAGATTGATCCAACTTAAAATTATTGGATTGTATCAAATTATTTGTCAAATTTGTTAACCTCATTATATCCAATGAATAAAAAGTGTCATTGGATTTTTTATTTTTTAAAAAAAGTTTTAAAGTACTTCCCACTGCAATCCCTAGTATTTAATATAGAATCATTTATAGCATTGTCACGGGCTATTCTCAATACAGTAGTCCTAAGACATACAAAAACCTTACACAAAATTGGTCAAAAAGACCAAAATCAACAATTCCTGGTGAAAAAGACACTTAGGTTTTGATACTCGCTTAAATAAATTTCAAAAATTAAAAAGATATCTTGTTTAAATGGACAAAAATTTAAAAATGGCGGGATGTATAGGTTTAAATCCTGTCCATTTTCAAATATTTTTTCTTATTTTTATTTTACACACAGGATGCATCCAGGTTCATCCTTGCTATTTTTAAGTATAAGCCAGGATGAATCGATTTTCATCCTTGTTATTTTTTTGGCTATTTCACCCGTACTTTTTTTTACTTGTCCATTTGAACCGTGTTTTAAATTTTTTTGGACAAATGACCCATTTTCTCAAAATCTTAACAGACCGTGGGAAAAACCACGGCAAAACAATGCTCTCATATCTTTCCCTAAAGTGGCCCCCCCTAATCCCAACCGGCGGGGCCCACCTTTGTATGTGAGAGGCTTTTTTGTGTAGTTTTTTCCTTTGCGGTTCGTGAAGAATCCTAAGACATAAGCCGGTCGCACATTAAAAGCAAGCCATGCTTGACTTCCAAGCTGAATAATCGCAAATAAAGGTGGCGGCATTTGGGATAAGCAATCGGTGGTATTCAGATAAAGTTATGTGATGAAAACCTTTTTTTTTTTTTTTTTTTTTTTTTATGAACAAGGAACCTTTTCGTTAATGGAATTTCAAGCTTACATTGAGTTTAAGATCGAAAAATAAGAGAATACAAAGTAACAAGAACATACTGTAAGAGTACAATACCGAGAAATCCGACAAAGGAAAGAGAAGGATTACCGGAGTAAGACAAATACAAGTATGAATAAGATCCGATTAGATGGGAAGAAGGATGGTTTCTCTCGGAATTAAATTCCAACCATTTAGTTTGTTTTTCTTTTAGAAAGAAATGCTCCCAAAGTAGGAGTGATTTGCTCAAATCTCTTATAACTGGTGATGAAGCTTAAGTAGTCAAAAAGACCACCTATGGAGATTCCGTCACGGATAAGTTGATGATGAAGATTCCATCGCCGGAGACAACCAAGATGAATATTTATTCGTTGGAGAGCATGGAGAGCATCACTGTTGATCTTAAAACCCAACCCAATAACCAAGAATCGTCATTAAAGCGAAGATAAACCTCAAAAGAGTAGATAAAACCACCTAAATGGTGTAGATAAGTAGAAAACATAATAAAAACCTAACTAATCTACTAACTAACCTAGAAAGCAAGGAAAAATGAAGAAATGGACTAGATCTGAGCAGAGAAGGGTTATTTTTGATGGGTTTGTTGGAGAAGAAGAAGGGTGAGAGAGAGGAGATAGAAATGGAGGAAGACGATTCTGGAAGGAAAATTTGTGATGAAAACCTAGGGTTTCACGGGAAAGAGCTCCGGTTTTTTCTCCTCCCTATTTTCTCTTTTGCGTTCCAAAACTTTCCCTTGATTTTGCGCTTTCATGGCGCAAAATCAACCAGTTCCACCTGATTTAGGCGTTCAACAACATACTAATCGTGATAGGAATTATAGAAACACATGGAATCGATCAAGATCAAAGTCTAGAACTAGGCAAGTCTACATGCCGAAGAATACCGTTGTAAACCCTAATTCTTCCGAGATTAGGAACAAAACTTATGATGGAAATCCTGGTGCCGACGTTGGTGGTAATCGTACCTATGCGTTTATATTAAAGAAGAGAACTCACGTTTTATCAAAGATTGATGCTGATACTTTGTCTCACCCACCGGTTCGTACCTCAACAGGTGAGGTTGTTATCACAATCCCACGAGAAACACATGCTAGGATCAAAGCCGTGTGGAAATATAGTTTGGTTGGGCGTTTGGATTTCAAAACCATAAAATTTGAAGATGCAAAACTGGAGTTATTGAATCAACGGAAGATTTCTGGCTCCGTTCAATTTATTACATGGGTTAAAGGTTATTTTGTTATCAAGTTAGACAATGAAGATGATCGAAAAAGAGTTAGTTATGATGGTCCGTGAAAGGTGAAACAACAATAGCTCAAAGTCCAACCATGGGCGCCTATGTTGGATCCTGAATCAGAAAAGGTTACTAGAGAGTTGTTGTTTGGGTTCGTTTTAAAGCTCTTCCGTGGGAATTTTGGGATGAAGAAACGCTTTTTAGGATGGCTAGAGGCCTTGGCAAGCCGGTGGCAGTAGATCCAAGAACTTTAAGGTATGAATATGGCTACTTTGTTGCGGTTTTAATTGATATAGATTTTTCGAAACCATTAGGCAAGATTATTATGGATGGTGAGGAAAGTAACAAAGTTTTTGTTCAAGAATACGAAATTTTGAACAGGCTTAGTTTCTGTGAAGATTGAAAATCTATTGGTCATATCAAAACTGATTGTAGAACAAAGAAGTATGATGAATCGAAAGAGAAAGCTGACGTTAAAAAGGATCCGGAGGTTAAGAAGAAACTTGAAGTTGATACGGATGAACTTAAGAACTTTTTGGCGCAAAACCAAATTTCTTAAGGGTAATGATCCTCCGAAAATAACAACAAGATCATGATAATAACGTTGACCCGAGTTGATGATCAAACAACTAGGCTTGTGGTTGTTGTTATTCCGCGCCAACTAATGATCCACCACCTAAAGAGAAGCCTTCAATTACTGAGATGTTTGCTAGTACACACAAGTATTTGGAGATCTCTGAGAGTAGTGCTCCAATTGTTGGTGTGGAGTCTTTGCGCAATGAGGGTGATACACCGGAACAACGCAATGATTGTGATCCTTCCAAGCGCAATGATTGCGCTTCACCTGGCCAGCACAATGAAGTTACGTCTATTATGCGCAATGATGGTGCGGATGCTACGCTGAATGATGGTGCAACATAAGTGGATGTTGAGGAGATGGAAGTTTTTGAGCAGTATCAGGCAAAGAAAAAGAGAGCCACAAAGTTGGAAGTAGATGTTGATGTGGCTAAGATTGAACAAGATATGGCTTAAACAAATCTTGAGAATTTGAGGAAAAGTTCTATGGAGAAGAAGAAACAAGCTGAAATTCAACTAGTTCAAGTTACTATCACTGAGAGTAAAGAATCGATAGATTTAGGCTCTCCAAAAACCAATATTGTAGATCCTATAGATGAGGCTGGTTTTAGTTCGGCCACTAAAACATCAAGAAGATCATCTCCGGTTAAATCTGTAGAGGACGTAGTGCTTTCTAATAGGTTTGAAACTGAGACTGAAGAGATTGAGGATGAAGTTTTAGAGGTTGATATGCCTCAAGATCAGACACAATCAGTTAATACTTCAAATACTGTAGAAGATGAAACTAAAAATCTGGAATGGAGTTCTATGAAAGATCAAGAAGAGCGTGAGAAGAAGGAGCAGGAGGAGCTCAAGAATCAAGAAGCTTTGGCCAAGAAGTCAAATCCAAAAGTTCTTAAAAACAAGCCTGGCACAACGGCTAAGCTACCCGAGGGTGTTAGCCATGTGACAACTAGAGGTAAAAGTAGTTCTAGACAGGGTTCGACAAGCCCTTTAATTAATGCGTGTCTTTTACTTGAATGCTCAAGGCTTGGCTAAAGATGGTGCAAGATCCAAGTTGAAGGAGCTCTATCACTTGCACAATCCGGACATAATTTGTGTTGCAGAGCCGAAAGTCTTTTGCACTACACGTTTTGTTAGGAATTTGAGATTAGATGATTTTTGTGAAGATGTTATTACAAATGAGGATGGTGGTGAGAAGGGTAATATTTGGGTCTTGTGGAGAAATTCTTTGGCAAGGCCGATTGTTTTATCTTCTTCTAAGCAAGCAATTACTTTGAATTTTGATAGTGATTTTGTTACGGCTATACATGCTTCTTTTGATCCGGTTGCAAGAAAAATGCTTTTGGCGTCAGTTGGAGCTAGGTTTTATATCTATTCCTTGGTTGGTGTTGGGTGATTTTAATTGGGTTTTACGATTGGAGGAGAAGAAGGGTGGAAGGATAATTAAAGAAGTCTATATGAATGAATTTAGAAGCTGGATCACGGACAATGGGCTGGTGGAAGCTGATGCTATTGGGAAAAATATACTTGATCTGATTGTCAAAGTGGAATTCGAAGAATTGTTTCAAAGCATGATAGAGCGGTTGTAAATGATGCCTGGATCTATAAATATGTGAATTGGAGGTGTAAGGCTTTGCCTAGGATTTGCTCAGATCATTCATCTCTTTTTGGGTATTCTTTTGAGAAACCTAGGCCGGATAGAGCGCCTTTTAGAATTCAAAAGATGTGGCTGTCCCATCCTAGTTTTATGCAGCTGGTGGAGGACAATTGGAAACTAAGGCTTGATGGTGCGCCTCCTTTTGTTTTTGTTTCTAAGCTAAAAAGGTTGAAGTGGGCATTGAAGATATGGAATAGAACTTTTTTTTTGGTGATGTGCAATTTCGTTTGAAGCAAGCTGAATTAAAACTTGAAATTAAGAATGATCTTCTTGATTATGACCCGGCGAATGAGTTTCAATTTTTGAAGGTGGCGGATGCTAAGAAAGCTATTGATGATGTGAGAACGGAGTTAACAATTATGCTTAAGATGAGGTCGACAGTAACATGGTTTGAGGATGGTGATCAAAACATTCGATTTTTTCATAATAGCATTCGTATGAGGAGGAGCCAAAACACAATTTCAAAACTTAAGATTTCTACTAACACTACTTTGCTTTTGCAGGATGAAATTAAGGATTACATTGTTAATCATTATCAAGACAAATTCAATGGTGGTGATGTTAATATTGATCCAAGGTTGTTCGAAATTGAGCATGAAAGCATAACAGCCGCGGAAAGTGCTTTTATGGATTATATGTCGTCTTTGGATGAGATTAAAGAAGTTGTGTTTGACTTGGGAGCCGATTCTGCACCTGGCCCGGATGGCTTTATAGGTTCTTTTTATAGGCAATGTTGGAATATTATTTCTGGTGATCTTTTTAATGCCATTGCAAACTGTTGGGATATGCGAAAAATTCCTAATGACATTAATTCTAGCTTTATTGTACTCATTCCTAAAATAACAAATTTGATGCTATCAAGGTTTTTTGGACAATTGGATTGAGTAATTTTTTCTTCAAAATCATTACAAAGATTATGGCTACCAGGCTTGGTACGGTGCTTAACAAGTTGATTTCTGAAGAGCAAGTGGCGTTTATGAAGGGAAGGAACATTCATGAGAATATAGCTTTGGCGTCTGAATTGATCAATGAGATCAACACGGAAAGGAAGCATGGAAATGTTGGCCTCAAGCTGGATATTTCCCAAGCTTTTGATACGGTTAGTTGGGAGTTCATTGCTGAAGTTTTTCATCAATATGGTTTCTCCGAGAATTGGTGTTCATGGATACTTAGTATTCTTAATTCATCTCGGATTTCTATTATGGTTAATGGTAGCCCTGAAAGTTTCTTTAGTATCACTAGAAGTTTGCACCAAGGTGATCCCCTTTCACCTTTGATTTTTGTTCTTATTGAAGATGTTTTAAGCCGCAATCTCTCCAAGCTGTTTGCAAGACGAAGCATGCATACTATGGTTAGTAAGAAAAGTGTGGCGCCTACGCATCTTGTTTTTGCGGATGATATCCTTTTTTTCTGCAAAGGTAATCTTTATAGTCTGCAAAATTTGGTTAATATGCTGGGTATGTACTAGAGGGCCTTTGGCCAAAGCATAAATCGTGCCAAGAGCAAATTTTATTATGGAGGTGGTACAGGCTCTCGAGCTATTGCTATCTCAAATTACTTGGGCATGGGCAGAGCTTTATTTTCGGATAGATATTTGGGAATTCAATTGAAGCGTGGTATTGTTCTCCACATTCATGTTCGTCAAGTGGTGGAAAAGATTATGGACAAGTTGGCTGGTTGGAAGGTAAGCTTCTATCTTTTCAGGCCAGACTTGTGTTGATTAGATCGGTTATTTCTAGCTATGTTATTCATTCCATGGTTGTGTACAAGTGGCCATGTACGGTTATTAAGTAGGTGGAGAGGGCCATTAGAAATTTTCTATGGTCTGGTGATGCTGAGAAACGTAAATATTTTACGGTTCTTTATGACAAGCAGTGTTTCTCGAGGCATGAAGGTGGCCTAGGAATTAAGAAATTGTTGGATGTTGACAGGGCCATGCTTATGAAGTTGTGGGTTTTTATTCGGGACTCGGATAAGACTTGGGCCACGTTTTTGAGGGCGAAATACTACAAAATTAATGGCAATTTGATTGATCATAAACTAGGTTCTTCGGTATTTCCGGGAATCAGATTGGTTTACAATTTTGTGCAAAAACATACTCGATCAATTATAGGTAATGGTACTAATACTTCATTATTCTTTGATAATTGGTGTGGCGATTTTTCGATTGCGAAGAGACTTGGAATTACTTCCAAAGGCCCTAATTATTTCTCGGTTAAGGTTAGTGATATTATTGTTAATGGTGCTTGGGCCATTCATCAAAGAACGAGAGATCTGATGTTACGGTGTGACATTGATGTTGATAACTTGCCTATTATTGATGGTGGTGAAGATTATAAAATTTGGGACCTTGATAGTAAAGGTGTTTTCTCGAAGAAGTCCTGCAAAGGCTGCTATAAGAACGCCCTCTGAAGTTCAGCGTAGTGCCGCTTTGTTTACTAGGTCAGTTGTGCATCCTACACTGAGTGTACAATATTAAAAGATTTGGGACAAAAAAGTTGTGCAAGTGAAGATAATATTATTAAAAAGACTGGTTGGAGCATGCCTACTATGTGCCGCCTGTGTAAAAAAAGTTGCGAAACTATTAGCCATATCACTTGGAATTGCAGATTTGCTAGGAGAATTTGGGTTTGGGCAGCCAATATTTTTAATCTACATCCTAATGAAGACTTGGTGGCCTCATCCAAGGCTGCTAAAGGGCGAAGTAGGATGATCAAAGATCTGTGGCTGGTTGCGAATCTTGCAATTGTTACAGAATTATGGAGGATGCGCAATAAATCCTATTTTGAAGATATGAAGGTGCAATGGCTTGGTTTTAAAGGAAGAGACTATCAGGTAATTCGTGATAACTCAATTAGAATGAAGGGCCATATGTATAATAATGTTGAAGTTGCGCATCTTGAATTATTTCAAGGTGCAACATAGATCGTGCAGAATTTCTACTCCAATAGAGGTTAGTTGGTCGCCTCCTAACCATAATGAAATCTTAATTTGCTGTGATGGCGCTTCACGTGGTAATCCGGGCCAGTCAGTCTTGGTGTTACTTTTGTGTGATTCAAATTCAGCGGTGCTTGGAGTTCTTAGTGTTGGCTTTGGTTGGCAAACCAATTATTATGTAGAAGTGTGTCTTTGTTATTAATGGTGCGATGCTAGCCAAGAGGTGGAATGTTAAAAATATTTGCATTCGTTCGGATTGGATGAGTTGCATTCAAGCTTTTCGTAAAGGTGAGCTGCCATGGAAGCTAATGCGAAGTGGAAACTTCATGAAAATTTCTACACTAATATCCGTTATGTCCATAGCTATAGGAAGTTAATTTTTCAGCCGATGCTTTGGCCAAGCAATCATGTTTGTTGGTAGAAGATATTTTTGAGTTTTATTAGGGTAGGCCAGGTTTTACTCTATCTGTAGAATGGCATGGAGAGGTTTATTTTCGTTTCGAATAGGCTAGACTGGTGGATGGCCTCACGGCTAGCTACTAGTCTGTCCTAGTCCCTGTACAGTTTCCGCTTTTTACTTAATTTATTAACCGAGTAAAAAAAAGATGAAGACCCAACTTTTTTGTAACGACTCACCTTTGGATAATTTCATTCACAAGGTTATATGGAACTTCTTAGTTTGATTGGATATTCATGACAGACTAGTCAGTGACAGTTGATAAATTTGTCAACTGATATTTTTACATAAAAAAGATGTCTTATTTGTGGTGTAATGAGGAATCAAATGATCATATACCAGGTGTGGAATTTTGTACTGCGCAGAGTAGGTAAACTATCTCTTAAGCATCATTACTTCTCTACTTAAAAGAGTTGTTGAACTCATTAAAACCTATGGGGATTATCAGTGCCACATGGTCGAGTGTTGTGGTCTACGTGGTTAGAACGCAACCAAAGAATTTTTGAAGAAAAGACTGAGCAACTTGACTCTAATAACTTCATGGGTCACAGTACATAAGACTAATTTTCTGAAAAGTCTAGACAGACTTATATTTGATTGGGATTTTATGTTTTTCAAACTTCACATAAGAGGTGGCTGGGTGCGGTACTTTGATAAGTTAATAAAAATAAAATTTGTTAGAAACTAGTTGTATACATTAGGTAATAGTGATTTAAGTTCAAAACTTGTCAGAAGATGATTTCTTTTCTTTTATTGTAAGTTGAAATGCATTAAAACAGACTAAGGAGTTAGTAAACCTTACATCATTAATAGTAGAGCCATCTAATGTTGGGCTATTAACTCCAACCCAAGCATTAGATTTATCTACTTTTAAAGCTTGCAAAATACAAGAAGGAGGTTCATTCCTCCAATTAACAAAAGTTGGGAAAGATTTAGCCTCCTTAGCAAGGATTCATCTACATTGTTTGCTGATCTAGGAATATAAAAAGAAACCAAAAAATTCTGACAAAGATTGAATTCTCTTTTTACGTCATCCATGATATATCGTCTGGTTTTGCCAAGTAATTTGAGATGATTTCTCATTCAAGTAATCAAAAAGGTTCTTGCAATCTCCTTCCACACTGAAATTTGACAATCCCTCCTTTGTCGCCCATTTAGATTCCTGTAAAAGCCCGCCCTAGAGCCTCTGCTTCTTCAGGGGTTGACGATGTGATGGATCCCGCTCTTCCTTGTTCGAATTTCCCGCATAATTTACGAAGATTAAAGAAAACATGATGGTGCATTTATAGAAATCCCGGGTTGAATCTAAGTTGAGTTTCTTTTGTGAATATCTAGGAACTTTCCAACTAGGTTTTTCCACTGTACCAGTTGAGACTTGTTTGATCAAATATTTGTCCTTGTACCAGTAACCTAAATGTCTTTGTATTTCTAAAGCTAGTTGAGTATGTGTTTATTGTTGTTTTTCAAAGGATCTATTGCATCTTTCCTTCCATATAAATCAAACTTTTATCATGATAATTTCTATGGAGATAATTGGATCTTCTTTTCCTATCCAATCTTTACATACATCTAAAAATGTGGTGGATCCATCAAAATTCAGATCAACTGGGAATGGCTCTGATGCCCAAACCAACTTAACATATGGACATTAAAGAAAAAGATGCTCTATGGATTCATGTTCCAGACATCCAAAAGTACAATTAGGAGTTATATCTTTCATAAATCTAGATAGATTAGTAAAAACATCATTTCGATAATCTAATTTCCAGAAGATGATATTATACGAGAAGTAAGATTTTGGTTGATCTTACTTTTCTGCGGCCCATTTCGATAATCTTATGGTTGTGATGGCGTTGAAGAGAGAAGAAAAATAAAATGTAGCGAAAGAAGACTTATTGTTTATTATAAAATTTTAAAATTGAAAGGTAAGATTTTCTGCAGCCCATCAAGTCACGCTTTGTCTCAAATTTTCAAAACGACTGTTATTTGAATCAAGATGATATAATATAACATTATATAGTGGCGACAGTGCATTATTCAGTCTCACATGTGGGTGGCGGCGGTGGCTTGAATTAGAATTGTTCCTTGCCAATCATTGCCTTTAGCTGCCTTCTGGAAGCAAAGAAACGAATGAAAGAGAACCTTTTCTTCTTCTTTTTTGTGATAATAAGTTTTACTTTTAAAAACGAATGGAAGAGAACCTTACCTCTTTGATGCCGAATACGCAACATACTTGAACTTTTAAGCAGACACTTTATATAAACCAATCTGGTGAGACCAGAATACCTTCGCTTGAACCAACCAAACTCTGATAATTTGATCATAAAGTGTTCTAACTTTTACTTATACAATTCATTTTATTTTAATTAACAATTTGAAGTGCACGTTAGATTTTTGCGTGTCTTGAATTACTTTGAAGGCCATGTCTTTGGGAAATTTTTAGTCATAGGCAGGTCTTACCTGAATAACTATAACTCATTGACAATGTCAATGTTAGTACAGTAGGTGACAGTGATTTAAGTTGGAAACTCCTTGGAAGTTGGAACCCTAGTTAGCAATTCGGGATACGCCAAAACGTACGGAACGGTAAACGTACGAGTATTATTCCGATTTGTAAAAATCAAGTTCGGTCAAACATCCGGTCAACGCTTCGTGAGTCGACAGTGATTCGGAACGGCATACGTACGTGCATAATTCGATTTACTAATGTGAGTTCGGTACTGAAAATTCGGCATTAAAATACTTATTCCCTCCGTTCCGATTTACTTGACGTTGTAGAATTTTTCACTTCGAGATTAAGAAATATCAGAGAGAGTAAATTTTTTTCCAATAATACCCATATTAATTCCTACTTAAAGAGTTAAATAGCCTAGTTTTGCATTTCTAGATTCTAGGAAAGTTATCAATCCCGTAACAATTTACTTGGGATGTACTACCAAATATTCTAAGATTGAGTATATATCCTCCATGGGGTATATTTAAAAATTAAAGTAATTTTTTGTGTTGATTACAATGAGTATTAATTCTCCGTGTGATTCCAAAGTAGGGGGTAAATTAGTGAGAATTGGGAAAAAAATACTAAAACTATCATCTAATTTGGAACACAAAAGAAATCAAAAAAATATGTAAATTGGAACGGAAGGAGTATTTTTATTGTGCAACTATGATTTCATGTGTAAAATGAATACATATAAAAAATATTCAACATAATCATCAAATCGCGCATGGTTCAGTGGTTGCTTCCTTTGCTAAGAAGCTTGAATCCGCGCATTATTCGGTTCACTCAAGAAAAGCAGCGAATCCAGTCCGGGGTTTCATTCATTCGTTAGACACTTTATATAAACCAATCTGGTCTGGTGAGAGAATGCCTTCGCTTGAGCCAACTAGACTGTAATAGTTCGATCATAAAGTGACCTAACATTTACTGTATACAATTCATTTTTTTAATTAACAATTTGCGGTACACGTTAGATTTTTGCGTGTGTTGAATTATTTTACTTTTTTCAAAGGCCATGTCTTTCTTTTTAAATTTTTAGTCATAGGGCAGGTCCCAGATAGATGAATAACTATATACTCGTTGACTGTGTTTTAGGCTCACGACTTCTTCAACATTGGCAAATGCTAAAGAAATGCACCAAGTATGTAGTTATAGTTTGACCAGATTTAAAAAAAGGGTTAAGAGGGTTATAAAATTCAAATTAAGCCACCCAGAAGGAAGTTACGAATCCATGCATCTCACTACTTCTGTAAACTAGCATATATATAAACGCAAAGACAGAAGAAGAAGCATACACAATTCAATTACTCATCAGCCACTAAAACTCCTTCCATTCATTTGTTTTGAGCTTAACTCTTGAAAACATACAGTTAACTTGCAAAATATTTACATAGAAAAGAAGGGATGACTAAAGGCACACTGGAAGTTTTGCTCGTCGATGCTTCTAAACTCAAAGACACCGATTTTTTCGGTATGCCTTCGTATTTTATAATGCTATGCTTAATTACAGTACTAAAAAGAATAGCAGTCTAATTGCACTCCATGTAAGCAAGTTTCTTAAACTCATGATCTTGATTAAATATGTATGAACCTTTTACTGCAGGTAAAATGGACCCTTATGTGATAATTCAGTTCGGGAATCAGAAGCGTAAGAGTACCGTTGCTCGTGGTACGTATATGCTTAAGAAAAGTTTGTTAATTTAACTAGTTTCCTACTATATGAAGTATCTTAAGGTTGGCAAATTTGACATACGCAGGACAAGGAAAAGCACCGAAGTGGAACGAAAAATTTACATTTGATGTGGAGTATCCAGATAATATTAGAGATGGACATCACCAGTATAAACTCAATCTCACCATCATGGACAAAGATAGGTTCAGCAGGGATGACTTTGTGGGAGAATCCACGTAAGTGTTTTTTCTAGTAGTAACCTCTCCAATAAGTTCATATATATTTTTACTGACAAATATTTGGACTATGGATCATTAACATTTTCCTAATTGATATTATGGTTACAGGATTTACGTGACGGATGTCTTATCCTTTGGCGCAGAGAATGGAAGATCTGAAATTAGAGCTAGCAAGTATCGTGTGGTTCTACACAACAAAACCTATTCTGGAGAAATTCGAGTCGCCATTTCATTCACACGAAAGGTATGAATCAATTCACATATGAGATATATAGGATAAGTGCATCTTTAATCTTTTTCCTTATAGATAACTGCGGTGTAACCTGCAACTGTTTGTTTACTGCAGGATGCGAACGGAAATGATAAAGCAAACTATTTGGGAGGATGGAAGCAATAATAACTAAAATGATCTGATCAAACTTAAGAATAATAATTAATGAAGGGCCTATTTCAGTTTACTTGATTGTGTAAATTTAATTGCTAACGTAATTCAATTGATTGTATCAAATTGTTTGCCAAATTTGTTAACCTCATTTTACAATGAATGAAAAGTGTGGCTGGATTTATTTACTTTTCATTTGATCGGGATGGCTGGATTTGTTAATTTTAGTAAATGTTTAGAAGTACTACCTGCTGCTAGTGTACATTGCTAGTTCAAAAGTTCAAACTTTGCTCAGGCCGGGAAATTTTTTGCTCGCGCTACTCGGGCAATTTCTATCTAGCCGCAACAAAACCTGTCATTGAGCTAAACCTGGCTAAAGGGACTCATCGAAATCTTAAAAAAGGAAAACTGACCCCAGTTTGGAAAGTGCGCCCATAAATCTCTTTTTTAGAATGTGCCAGGCTGGCCCGTCTACTATATAAGTTAACGCGCCCCCATAAATCTCCACGCTCAAAAAAAGTAGAGTAAGAAGAAGATATCGCCGGCATACCAACCGGACTGGTGATCGATGATGCATATCCCAAACGAAATCGTCAAGGAAATCCTCCTACGCTTACCCGTAAAATCAATATTGAAATTCGCCTGTGTACGCAAATCATGGTACAAGTACATGAAGCGCGATGATTTTGTTAAGAAGCAACTTATTCATACTATCGAGAAGAACAACTCTAAACTAGTTTTTACCAGTGATGCCGTAAACGCCATCTTTTCAATAGATTATGATCAGTCTTCTTCACTATTTGCATCTAACGAGAAGGTTGTTGAGATGGTTGATTCTGCATTTAAAGGCAGAGGCATTGAGATATTTGGTTCTTGCAATGGTTTGCTTTTCATTAAAATTGATGGGAATGCAGTTATTGGTTTATGGAATCCGGCAACAAAAGAATACAAAATCATAGGGACGCCAAATATAAAACCAGTCGGATTCAAAAACGCGGGTCATTCCCCTAGAATCCGTGGCCGTGTAGACAGGCACGGTTTTGGATACGACCACAAAACTAACGATTACAAGCTGGTATCAATTGTCAGTCCTTCAAATGAAGATATTGCGGTTGCTGAAGTCGAGGTTTACACGTTGGGTTCGAATTCATGGAAGAGACTTGAATACATACCTTACAAGATTACAGGTGAACCGCAAGGTGTGTTCGTTAATGGGGCTTTACACTGGTTGGCTAATCCGTGTCCCGCTAGATCAGACAATGAGTTCTCGCAGGTTTTACTTTCTTTTAATGTGGCAGAAGAGGCATTCAGTGAAGTACCACAGCTTGAAATCTTTGATGACAACCAGAAGTTTGAACATAAATGTGTCGCAGTCGTGGAAGGGCGTTTATCAGTGCTTTGCAGTCATTCCAATGTTGGTTTTGAGGTGTGGGTGATGAATGATTATGGAGTTGGAGACTCTTGGACCAAACGCTACACCATATCTAGATTCAAAATTGATGTTATTCCATCCTTCCGGTATTTAAGGCGTATACAGTCATTGAAAAATGGGGAGATGTTGTTAGAAATTGAGTTAGATGATAAGCATGGAAAGTATGCAGCTTTAGTTTTTTATGACCCAAAACATGAAAAATCCAGGCTTGTGGATATTGATTTGGGAAAATACAATAGAAATTGGAACAAATCCAGTCATCTAAGAACAAGGTTTTATACAGAAACTTATGTGGAGAGCTTAGTTTCACTTCATTCGGGTACCTATGTCGGTGATGGCCAAGAAGAATCAGATTTATATGAAGCATTAGAAGAATGGGAAGACTAGTGGAGTAATTAACATTGACAAAAGCTGACTGACCCTTGTGCTGGAACGTCTAGCGGCACAAGGAATCTCTAGAAAGTTTCTCATGCAATCCACCCAAACTATGTGATACTTCCTTCATGGTTGGCCTTCTCTTGCCATTCAATTTCAAGCATCTTTGGCAAGTTTTGCCACAACCAAAACATCATCTTTGTCTCCTTCCTGAGAACTCTAGAATCCAATATCTCAAACAAACGATTTTCTTTCATCGATTTCACGAGATACAATGCCAAGCTCTTCTCTCTCTTCCTGTCTGAATACAGAAACTGCCTTTTCTCCTGTTAAGAGCTCCACAAGAACTATGCCAAAGCTATAAACATCACTCTTATCTGTAAATTGGCTTGAGTGGAAGTATTCTGGATCTAAGTAACCAAAGTTCCTTGCACTACTGTGGTTAAGTGGGTTTTATCTACGGGTATTGATCTTGAAAGTCCAAAATCAGCAACCTTAGCCTTGTATTTCTCATCCAAGAGAATGTTGGTGGATTTAATATCTCTGTGAAAGATTACATATATGCGTCTGAGTGCAGATATGCAAGTGCTACTGCTATCTCTGACGCGATCCTTACGCGAACCTTCCAGGAAAGTAATGATTCACCTTCTTCTTGCTCTACATGGAGATGGTATGAGAGGGTTCCGTTAGAAACAAACTCATAGACCAGCAAGGGAACCTCGGTTTCTAAACAACAACCTAACAGTTTTACTATATGCCTGTGGTTGATTTGCGAGAGAATAACAACTTCATTGATGAAATGATCGACTTGGTTTCATCCACTAGTTTAGATTTCTTAATGGCTACTATTTCACCACCCGGGAGCATGCCTTTATAAACGGTACCATGGCCGCCTTTGCCAATGATTCTACTTGGGTTGAAATTATCTGTCATGTTCCTTAATTCTTCAATTACAAAGATTCTGGCTGCCTTTTCAACTCTACCATTGTTTGAAGTGATCTTTTGCTTTAGCAACAACCCACCATTTCTCTCGAAATGCTTTTGCTTCAGTTTCATTTGCTTTCTCTTCTGAAATCCTCTGTATAACCAATAGCCAATTATCCCAAGCAGAAGTATTATGACTATGCTTACTCCAATACCTGTGGATCATTTTACACATATTCAGTAAACGTGCATTGCATTAGAAATTTTTTATTTAAGCGAACAATCATTATCATATACTTTATATATTACCTGATGATTCAATCACAACGATACGAAGTCTTCGTTTGTTTTCTTGATCAGCTGGAACTCTTTGTTCGTCAGGTGTACAAGAATTTATCAGCTCGTTGATTTCTAATTTTTTATCTGGTGGACAACTACAGTTATAGCTCCCCTGTGTGTTGATGCATATAACTTCTTTTCCGCACTTGTTTGGTTCTTTACATTCATCAATATCTGTGTAAAAATCACATTCATCCTAACAATTAAAATGGAGATGCACAAGGAAAAAGTAGAAATTCTGTATTGAGTATTACAGCTACAGGCACCATTGGGACGTCTAGGATGACAATAACTTGGCCTGGCAAGTTGTTTGTGTTTTTCTGACTCAAGTGACTTATGTGGATTTGACTAATCTGAATCTGGTTTATCACATCTGAACCCAACTATTTACATCTGGCTCAAAAACTATAAAATCGTACTGTTATAGATTTTTTCCTGTTCTAGTCAGATATGTACCCAACGATTCATATACGGATACCTGACTCAAATAGTTCAGAGTCGAGTCAGACCTCGAGTCAAGTATCAGTAAAATGGAAAAAGCAAACGATCTGAGATCTCCAATCTACTGGATCAGTTCTGCTTGATGATACGGATTCCCAACTATCAAGTGAGCCAATTTCTCAATTTGGCCCCAGTCAGATTCCGAGTCAGATCTAAACAAGCATGGTCCCCCAGTGAGGTTTATTATTTCTGAGATTGCATTTCTAATTATTGGGTCACTTGTATAGGGTGAATTGCGCCTCTAGAACGGGTACGAGACTGCAGGGAGGTTTGTCAAAACTAATGTTGTTATGTATTAGTATGCAGGGCTACTACCTAAGTTTTCTTTTCCCTTCGATGAATCAGCTAAAAGTCATTCTCAGGCTATCAAAAAAAAAAAGAAGAAAAAAAAAGTAAAGAAAATGTACCTTGACATCCATCACGAAGGTAAGGATTTCCTGCGTAGCCTTCTGAACATTTGCACTGATAGCCAGGGCCATTCTGAGACTCAAGGCAGTCGGAGTTTTTGCCACAAGCATACGAGCTAAGATTTCTTTGAGCTTCTTTGCATGTCTTAGCATCGCTTATCGCCCAGTCCAAAATCACAGGTATAAAGGAATCGTTTGCAGACGATTGGAGTAAACCTCAGCCCCAGGATAGTCCTGGTCGATCAGAAAGGAACGGACACATGGATGAATGGAATCAATAGCATCAAAGCGGAATCTACTTATTTGTATGGAGTAAGATGTAAGTCCCTTGGGAATTTTTGTCTTGCAACAACCATAACCAGAACAGTGAGACAGCGGGTTACTTGTGTATCTGTCACAACGGGATTGACATCCCGTGCTTTTGAGTTCAAGCTAGTTTTATCATCAATTCTATGACTCGGTTCAGCCAAATCCGTTAGTGATGAGACTGAACCGTAAACGTTGCAACCAAGCACCGTTAATTTATTGAGAGTGTTGAAATAGGGAATGGTACATTATATACAATATCTGAATATCTAGTAGAATTACAAGTTAGGGGTGCAACCATATTGATATAAATATTTTCTAGAGCGATTTGTGAAACTTCATACCTATTACCATTTGGTAATGAATTCAATAAAGCGACCGGATGACCGTCAGAGTAATCGCATGTGATCTTATAGCTGATATCACGGTAACAGTTACTGGTATCCATTCCGAATGGATATGGAATACTTACGTTCCCACATGTAGGAATGCAACCGTCTTTAGCTATCTTAGCGCTACTACTGGTTGCATTAATATTAACCGATACTGTCGCTGCTTGTAAAGTTGGTGCTGCTTCAAATGCATAGAACAATAACATTACCATTAGCAATCGAATTAGAAAGACCTGTAGACGTCGGATAACAGATAATAATGAAGGCATTTGGAGATCAAATAAAATGCAAATGCACATCTAGTAATTGGTTAGAAATTATGTTGATCTCAATCTATTCATGAGATTTGATTTCGATTTAGTTCTGAAAGCAAGGCCAGTTTGACTTAAGTATGAACGGGAAGACGGACCGAATGAAGCATAGATTCATTGATGACCACACATGGAAAGGGGTACCTTTAGTCCGTTCACTTTAAAAAAAAAAAAAAAAACATAGACTTGACTAGTTGACTTTGATAAAAACAAATGGCAATAAATGCTCTGTAGATAAGCAGTTATTGGCTAAGAATTTTCTGAGATGTATATAATATCTCCTTTGATGAAATACAAGATAAGATTGCCTGAAGCTCCACGGCATGGTGGGTACTAAGATTGCCTGAAGCTCCACGGCATGGTGGGTACTATATTGTAGACATATTCTCTATATCTATATCCGCAGTGTCATTTCTGTACCTACAGGCTACAGCGTTGGTTAGGAGAAATAAAAATACAGTGCGCATCTTGCCGATGTAAAAGGTTTTCTAGTAGTGACTAAACTAAAGTGATCCTTGTTAGTAAAAAAAAATAGTGACGTGAGCAACTATTATATCAGCCAAAAAGAACATAATTGCAACATAGTGAATGACTAACATAAACTATAATTTGTAAATTTCAGATTATCTACAAGCACGTTCACAGAATCACAAATAGTAGATTGTTAAGTAAGGTTTACCTTTAATAGTACAGGAGCTTCTTGCTCATACTGGATGACCAACTTGTCTAAGAAAGACTCCTTGACAATTTTCAAAATTGTTTATAAGCAAAAAAATATCCTTCAATAGACCCTTAGCTGTTAAAATTCGATGAACAGAAACCCTGGGTATATTCCTCTTCTCCAAGCTGTAATTCGAAATAATTGGGCATTTAGCAATAAGACCATAACCCATTTGACTCAGAAATCCATTTGTCGCCAATATCTTCTTCTCGGAGTGCCTCGTACAAATAGGATGCAATTCTTCAACGCCTTTAGAAATACATATCTGTCAATACCAAAAAGGGTTTTCCAAACTTCTGTACAGGATATCTGGGTTGGTAGCTAAGATCTTGACAACTTCAGGTCTTGAAATGTCTTTAGAATTGAAATAATCAAGTTTCGGGTTTAGTGAACCCGTAATCTTGAAACAAGGGAAAGAACAGTGTCTGGGTTCGATGTGGTTTTGAAATTAAGCCTCTTTGAAGCAGAGAGAGCTTCTTATTCAGTTAATCCACAGGAATTCATCAAGTAAGAAACTACAAAAACTAGAAGAAGAAGAAAATCTAATCCTGATATGAAGAACAGAAGAAGAGAAAGAATAAATGGAGGGTTTTGTGATGTAAGATGTGAGCAAAACAATAGGGGTCTCGGATCTCCGATCCTATTTCGGATAGGACACAGAATGAAACATTGCTGCAGAAATGAGAAATTGGAAAATATGTTGAGGTTTTACAACTGCACTTACAGGTTTTGGGAGGGGAACTGGTCTTGTCCGAGTTCACTTACTGGGTTGAGAGGATACGGAGGAAGATTATGTTGAGTGTTGGGAAGATTCAAGCAAATCGGGTATGGGTATTTTGCGTGTGGAACTGGGCAGTGACTGGGATTGGCATATCCGCCCCACACCCGTCACATTGCCAACGGCCCAACGCTAATTCATACTGTATTTGTTGCTACTGCAATGAACTTATTTTCTTTTGCTGCAATTATTGGTGCCTCCTAGTCTGCACTGATGGATATTGCGAAATCCGATGCGATCTAGTAGCCACTGATGCTGATGCTGCCTGTACAGGTTCTTGCTGCTACATTTGCTTCAAATGCACAGAACACCAAATAGAGAAACCTGCAGACATCGAATAACAGATAATAATGAAGGCATCTGTAGACTAAATAGTTAGTATAGTTATCTACACTGGTCTGTTAAAGTGCAAAGCACATCTAATGAGATTTTCAGTTTCGATATCATTCTGAAAACTAAGCCAATTTCACTACATATGAATAGGAAGAAGTACCGAATGAAGAATAGATTCATTGGTCAATTCACTATAAACACTTGACTAGTTGACTTGATAAAAACAAATGATTTACCTCGAGGCGTATTGTTTAGGGGTGAGCATTTGACCCGTAACCGGGGATTTAACCGGGACCAACCGCTCATTTTCGGATGGATGCCCGGACCGTTCGTTAATGGGTTGGATACGGATGGAATTTTTGAAATCCAACGGACAACGGATCGGGCCGGATGTAACCTTGAAAATCCGTTGGACATCCATATCCGTTAAATTAAGGGAATTTATATAGTTCTAGAAAATACTATGGATCATTTAGAATTTTCAAGATGTTTGCTTGGGGTGTTGTACATGGCATATTTATATTTGTATACATATATAGGATATGTAGGTTTTATAAGGAGTCATTTGTGTCAGCTTATTTTCTTTACTATAAATTTTAACTAAAACAAATCCATTGGATTATCCGCATCCAATCCTTCCATCCGTGCATCCATTGATGCAAACCAGATTGGTTATGGATTGGATGCGGATGCCAAATTTGAAATCCGTAGTGCAATGGATTGGATGCGGATGAAGCGAAAACCGGTCCATACCGGCCCATGCTCACCCCTACTATTGTTTGTACCGGGTATTTTATACACGGAAGGCCCGTAAATCAAGCCCGTGAAGGAAGATTCTAGAAGTTCCTAAGGCTTGTTGCCCAAGTTGCTTGCACATCAAGTTTGTACCAGCAATTAGGGTTACATAAACACTATAAATACATGAGGAGATGGGATTTTAGGTTAGCTAACCCGGAGAAAACTATTGTACTCGATAATCAATAAAATATTTCTCTGTTCCTCCGTGGATGTGGGCAACACTTACCGAAGCACGTTAAATCTTTTGCCTCTTCTCTTTATTTTGTACTAGATCTTAACCTGCGTAACGACACGGGATGTTTTGTCTCTAATACGATATTGTTCTCATTCCTCTTTCTTCATTTTTTTTCGTGAGTAATTATTTTGATATTCAAATAGGTTTTGGGAAACAAAATGGGTTACCCGATCTTTTTATTTTTTACTAAAGCATGTTATTCTAATTTATTATCAGGGCCGAGTAATAATGTTGTGCCAACATGAAAAAAAATAAAAATACAATAAATAAAAATTTTCCCCATTTATTGTTCCATCATACCATAATTTCAAATTTCAAAAGAATATTTCATCTAATGTACATATACCTAAAACCGGCAATCCAACTCCATGATGTTTATGAATACATTTGTTCCGAAATTATTGATAACTAAGGTTCTAAGGAGTGAAGCAAAAACCCATAATATTTTCCCTACTATAGATAAACACTATTTTTTTTTTTTTTTGCAAATGTGAGAGTTATAAAAATAAAGAACCCTTGGCGATTGGAAGGCTGAGATATACACATGTGAGTTGAAAAAATAAACTTATAATAGTAAATCAAAACATGTGTAAGATTCTTTATCAATCATATTGATAACATAAAATTGAAGAAATTCGTGGATAAAAAGATTTCACACCAACTATGCAAAGTAGTGCATGAATGACGTTCTCACATCTATTGTTACTCAAGTAATTTGGAGTTTTAAAGAGCATAGTCATATTGATATTTGTATCTACATAAATTCAACTAACCTTCCGAAGAAAAATTATTAGTTTCAAGGTGAGAGACGACACAAACTTCGTCGCCTTCAATGTATACAACACATACTGGGTTTAATCGGCCTTGAGATTAAACAAATACCCCAACATTAGTCAAATAATGTCCACAAATACGGTATCGAAACAAAGTGCAAACGGGAAAATTGAGAGACTAACATCAGTGCTACAAAGAAAATACCCTATATGTATCAAAGTTTGTTAACCAAACATGTATTCAAATTAAAAAGTCATCAACTTAACACAAAAATATAAAAGAACCCAAGTTAAATCAATACTTGCATAAACAAAACTTATAAGAGAATTTTGTAATTATTAAATACCTTTAAAATCACTATTAGAGATTTAATTGCATGCCTCGTTAAAAACTACGGTTGGACGAAATCACGGATTAATCTATAGAAATTTCAACCGGATATGTAGAAATTCGGAGAAGTTTACACCGGTGGTGATGCGTTCCATCTAAGTGTTGTTCGACGATTATTTTTTTAGAAGGTTTCGGTTTTCATTGGAGAAACCGAGAGGGAGCGTTCATTATATTAATTATCATTCGTAAATCCAAGACCAACTCGCCCTCGCTTTACGGATCTCAATACAACCTTAGATTTATCTATTGGACGGAGAAACCTTGATACTAAATATGTAGTTTTTAGTGTTATTTATTATATAACGTGACATCCAAATGTTTTTTCTTCTTCTTAATTTTCATGTATTTTAACCGAGTTTATATTAGCATTAAGACGATCAACCACATTTCTAATTTATAGTGTTATCCTTTTGTAGCAGCACATAATTAACATAGTCAATTACTACTCATCAATACCGGCCAATACCACAAACCACCAGATATCACTTCTTTCTCCACCACCACCATTTTCCATCCCTCGTAGAATATTGGGCACACTTATAACTTTTAATCCCACACGTCATGTATAAAGTTTAGATTTAACAAACTTAGGTCGTCAATTAATTTATTCAACCATATGTTTTTTGTTAATAATTTAAAATCATGCGTATTTAACGTTACCAAAGATAGCGAAGTGGTACCAAAAACAACCATTTTGCCTTATATGATTTGGTATCATCCCCAAAGTATTTGTTATCCGCCTTTATTGATCGTGTCAAAAACAACCAACTATACTTTTCACAATACAATGTTACCCGTCATTTAATTTTTTTTATTATTATTTTTGATTCAAAAAGAAAAACCAATACCACCGCCATTAAAACCATCCAAACCCACTATTTCTTCCACCAAAACTAATGTTACCGCCTCCACCACTTAGTAACACCTTCGACCGCTACCACTTACTTCTTCCTCTACTACCACCACCACCACTAATATCTATTGAAATAAATTTTGTCAAAATTATTATCTATTGATGGAGATATGTATTAATATTAATTAAGGGACATTTATGATGTAAAATTAATAAATCATTTATCATAAGAAATTAATGAGACATCAATTAATAAAACACTTATACTAATTAATATTTAAGTTGAACAAACCATGACAATAGTTATATCTTTTCTCTAGACAAATCACTTATACTAATTAATAAAACACTTATACTAATTAATATTTAAGTTGAACAAACAACCACCGTTGATTTTTTTTTTATCAATTCCAACCAAGGTGGAACAATGGTTAGAGGCCACTCTTATGACACAATAGGTCATGAGTTCAACCTCCCGTTGATTTATCTTTGCCAAGGATAAATCCCCGACCACCACTTTCGAGATAGGCAAAGTTAGCCAAAACTCGCTTTATATATGGTTTTACCTATTTCCCATCCCCACTTTTCCTAATTCCCATCCCCATCTCACAACCAATATTTTGTATAACTCTTTTAAATCTGGGTAAACAAAACTCACTCTCTTCCATAATCAACCCCCAAATCCATCGAGTTGGAAATTAGTGAAATCATTAAACACAACTAATCCATTTCCATTAAATATAAATATTAAACTTAAATTAGGAATAATTGATTACAATGAAAACCCAATTTAACAGAATCGGGACTCCAATGATATGTTCCCTTAACATCTCAAGTTTAGTTCGTTTACCGATGGATCAATAGGAAAATCCAGTAAAAGTGAATCTCCAATTGTATGATTGATTATAGTTTTGATAAGTTCTGGCTCTTACCGTTTTGGGTATGAAACCAAAACTACAGAAACTTCGATCATTACAAAAATACAGAAACTTCGATCATTACAAAAATACAAATGTAATGATGCACTGATGGTAATATATTTGTTACTACGGTGGTGCATTTTTTTTTGATCGGTCAATGGAAAATTTCATTGAAAAAGAGGTACTTAAGAGGGGTACCTCAACCCAATAAAACAACCAAACAAAAAAAAAAAGAAACCGATTTAAATCGGTTACCCAAAAAAGAAAAAGGAGAAAAACGATCGCGGAAGGAAAAAAAAAGAGAGCGTCAAGATTGCCCCTTTAGGCCCTCTCAAAGGGTACAATAGAAATACGAATCCCACAAACAAACTACCATATTAGCCGTTAATCCTAGCATTTTGGTGTTTGATTCCGCCCAAAAGAAAGCTTGAATCTTGACATCTCTAATTATACTTGCTAAATTTTTCCTTTTGTTGTTGAAGATCCTTTCATTTCTTTCCTTCCAAATGCACCACCATATTGCAAAGGAAGATTGTTCCATATACGGTTAAGCCGCTTATCACCCCAATCATGATTCCAACTTTGAATTGTTGTGGCAATATGATCATTGTAGCTCCAACGAAATCACATCCTTCAACAAAATAAGTCCAAATTCTTTTAATTCTCCAACACTCATAAAACAAATGAGAGCTTGTTTCATCTTCTTCTTGACAAAAACTACATGTCCTATCCACATCCATTCCCCTTCGAACAAGTTTATCGGTCGTCATCAACTTTTCATGAGAGAGAAGCCAAAGAAAGAAATTAACTTTATAAGGATATAACCGACTCCAAATAATCTCGCTTGGGAAATCCATCGCATCCGTTTCACTAAGAGAAATTACTCCATTCTTTACTTTAGTATGCCTCCAACTTATTATTATCCCCAACCATCCATAATCTAGAGTCTATAACTCCTTCTTGTATATTAAAAGATTCAAGTGATGACTTTATGGAAGCAACCTCCCTCATTATAGCTTGAGAATATCTTTCACGTGACATAAACATCCATTTGATTCCGTCACTAGATCTTTCGTACAACCGAGCCACTACGGTGGTGCATTAATATGATCCTTATTGGTATCCCAACAATATGCCTATGTTACAGAGGTTAGTAGCCCTATGCTACTAGAGATGGGAAGAGGGGAAGTTATAGAGGTTAGTAGCTATATGGAGAGGGAAAGAAGGAAGACAGTGATGGTGAAGTTACCGAAAATAGGGTAAGTCATGTTTACCTAACCTAAAAGGAGTTGAGCAAATAATTATTTATGTGGTGTGGATGGGATTTAGGGAACCGGGATGATGGAAATAGGTAAAACCTTATATATTGATATATCGTAAACTTCACTTCGTTTGCAGAACTTTTCAATCCAAGATCATACAAGTGAACTGTTAAGAGCCCAGTTCGCAAACCATTAAATGCCGTATGCAAATGTAAAATGTACATGACATAAAATGTGAGCGTAAAGATATCAGCACAAAGTAACCAAACCACAGAACCCGATGATAGACAAGCTTGGTATATCTAACGCACATAAAATAGAAAACTATGCACAGTGTAAAAATCGCTGAACCGGAAAAATCAGCGCTTGAGGAATCATTTGACCAATAATTGGCATTTGCTATGCCAACCACATCTTTGGTGAAAAAAACAATTGATACGAAATCTATAACAGAAAACACCACACTACAACACAAATCGACAAACTTACAATAACGCTAGAAATCAAATTAACAAAAGGTCGATGGACTCTAGAAGCAGTGATGGAGACTATCAGACATTGGTCATCACATTACAATAGCTTCGCCCATAACAACATATCCTAATGCAATTTGAATAAAATCCTTTTAACCAAGTTATACACATTCCTCCCATTTGGATGATTCTCCAGCTCGCCGGAACATTTGCACAGGACGTCAACTAGTTGGCGCAATGCCTCTCCCTTTGAAAGCTTAAGTGCCTTTTGGATGACATAGTTGCCAAACGTATCTTGAGCTAGTTCAACAAGTTGTTTACAGTCACAGAGGAGTTGGGAGACTACAACATCGGTTGCATTCGATTCGATACATTTTTCTACAACGTTACTGCCATACTTATCCTTAGAAAGTTGTAATAAGTGTCCGCTAAGCTCATTGCATATAAGGTTTGCAGTATTAGGATGGCGCTCTAGAACATGTTGCACCACAAAATTCCCGTAGTTGTGTTTAGAAAGGTACACGGCTTCGCCTATGATGATTGATAGCAGCTGAGATTTGAGAGGGTCGTCTATGGATTCAATAACAGCTTTGAGAGAGAAACATCCCTGTTCTGTAATAGCAAGCTTATCGCAGTTCATCACTGCTATTTCGTATAGATCCCCCAAGTACATATTTTGCACATGTTTGCAAAGTTTTTGAACTAGTTGGCTTCCATTCTGGTTCAACATGACAGAAAATAGGCTAGGCTTCATAAACCGCAGCACGTAAACGTTCAACATAGGATTTCCCATGAGCAGTTTGATCATGAGACTTTCCATCGCACGAGACCCGTATTTCGTATTAACTTGGCTGGTGATAACATATAGGACTGCTTTGAACAAATCTACCGAGCTGCATAGTAACCTGGTCAGTCGCGGTGCTTCACCTTCAATACATAGAGTTTTCATCAAGTACTTGCAACCTAATTTATGTCTGCCCAACATGAATATATCTTCTGATTTCAGTTCATAAATAAGACTTGGGTCCTCATTGGCAATTTTTCAGAATCCGATAATCATTCCAACCTTGCACCTTCAAAGAGAAGAAAGGGTGATGTTGAGAATTGACAAAAGAATTCTCAGCATAACCTTGACTAGTTGAGTGTTCAAAGAAACTCTGGTACTTCGAAGTCATAGTGCCATTGGTGAAACTATGAGTACTGGGTTGGCTTGGAGACCACAATATAGAGTTTGATGCACCATTTGCAGTATACACACCATCATTTAGTTTCTGTTCTTCAACTGATATTCTTTGAATAGAAGTGAGCAGTTCATCTTCAGTTGGGAGGGTATTATAAGCTGGAAAAGGAGCAGGAGAAGAACTAGCTCCGAGTGATGAGGAACCCCGACCATTATTCAAAATATTTGAGTTCATAGCTCCATTGGTGAAACTACGAGTACTGAGTTGGCTTGAAGGAGTGGGAGAATTAGGCTTACAATGATCTGCCATGAATGTATGTAGAGAGACTTAGAACTGAAAAGAAAGCTAGCTAGAATACTCCTCTTCCTGTGTGTTTCATCCCAATGTTTAGCTTCCTACTTATATAGGCTTCGGCAAGATGAGTAATAGTAATTGCAGCCGGACTGGGAAGTGTTTCTATACTTTTTAAAGTCTGTCGCGGAATGGAAATGCTTTCCTAAATACGGAATTTGAGTTATATCAGAAGTCGTTGAGTTTATAGAAATAATGTTCGGACACGCATCTGGATTCCGTACCTTCCTTCCGGTTTCCGGGGACACGGCAAAAAATTCGATCCTATTTGCTACGCCCAAATATTTTTTGGTTCACTAGTCTAATCTCTAGTTCCAACGGTTATTGGAGTATTGCGTCCCACTCTAAAACCATATCTAATGGACGATTTTTATACTGTAATGTGCAACAACAAAGGTGTTTTTATTCGCAATCATCATGTAATTTTTATTTAACCAAATAACTGTATTTTAGTCTGCGGGTGTGCAAACAAAAAAAAGAAGCCTAATTTTTATTTTGCCTTTCACTAACAAGCTTTATATGGATGAAGATTAGGAGTGTTGGGAAGATTCAAGAAAATCGGGTATGGGTATTTTGTGTGTGGAACGGGGCAGTGACTGGGATTGCATATCCGCCCCACACCCGTCACATTGCCAACGCTAATTCATAGTATTTGTTGCTTCTGCAATGAACTTATTTCTTTTGCTGCAATTACTGGTGCCTCCTAGTCTGCACTGATGGTTACTGCAAAAGCTGATGCGATCTAGCAGCCACTGATTTTCCTGGAGGCGTAAACAAAGTCCCCATTTTCATTACTGCCACCATTCACCTGTGTATTACAGCCTTGTGGCTCTCATAAAGAGAAACTGAACTACATTGGGTTCTCTGAAGCAAGTGTGGATCCAACAAATAGGGCAAATGCAGCTGCATATCACCCCATGATATAATCATATAAATAATGAACAATTTTATTACATTGGGTTATCTGAACTGGATGCTGCTTAATCTGTACCAATAAGCATCCAATTGCCACCCTTATACACAAGTGTATCACTATACTGGAACAACAACTGCAAGAAAAACAACTATAACAAGCAACTTATTTAGGAAGATTAACAGCATTTATCTGGTACTTCAGAAAGAAGAAAGAGATCTGGCATAGTCACTCTGCTCATTTGAAAAAAGAGACAGGCCCTGCTCTCCGTAATTGCCATAGGGTAGTTGTAGTAGTATGCACCCATCAGTGAAGTGTTCAACGGTATATGAGAAAGACAATGACATAATGTCTCTGCTCCAACATAGATTCATGAAAAATGCTTGGTCAAATCATCACTTAAGAGTCTTCAGCTGCTCAAACCAGCAAAGATTGAAAACCCCATTTTTGTTCCTGCACCTGACAACCCAACCAAGCAATATGAATGTAAATCCAACTGTTAACTGTGTGTTCAATAATAAAGCCATGGTGAATTGGCTGTTGTGCTACATAATCTAGTATGGCGACCTCTAATTGTCTAGGGACAACAAGGCATTCAAATGGTAGCAATTATTATCACTCGTACGAAAACAAGGCATTCAAAGGGTGATTGAAACTAGAAACAAATATAGATAGATATAATATAAACAAGCTGGTGTAGAAGAAGCATACCTTTAATACGTGGCCGTTCTTCCTCCTGCAGTTATTCTTCTTATGATTTTTATTCATCATCATCAGAGTGACAAGCCGCCTAATATAAAAGATAAAATACGCTGTCAGGCACCAAGATACTGATAAAACAAATAAAAACAGAAAATGTGGGGGCGAAGAACCTGACCAAGGAAATAGAAAAGAAAAAGATACTAATCAAAATAAGCATAAGCAAACAATTCATTATCACCTTCTGAAATAGGTGACGCATAGCTAAATTATCACCTGGTTTCTCCCATTCAAAACTTTGAAACCAATCCTCACTAAGTCCCACAATCTTCTCCAGTTTTGGTGTTCTTTGGTGAGACAAAGAGATCCCCTTCAAATTCTCACACTCAATCACTTCCAAGTGTTGTAAAGAAGGGCAGTCAAAATATGATGACCCTTGATTCAAACAAGAAAGTGCTGGTAAGTAACTTAGTTCAAGTCTTAGTAGTTTAGGAAGCACAACGGGTTTCTTATCCGACATTGTAACATTCTGGGAACCCTTTCTATCCCACAATTGTGCAAGATTCTGACAGTATGAGACTACGAGCGTTTCAAGGTTTGGAAAAACTATTTCAGTAGATGCAGTACTATTAGTACTGTCATGATGGTTGGAACGAGTTAATGACTCTTCAAACATTTCTTCGTCTGCCTCGATTAATTTCTCCATATCCCAACAAAAGTGAACGGTAAGCTCCTGTAATTGTTGAAGACTACATGAAATGGCCGTAGAGAAGAGATATTGCAACTTGTCACAACTGTAAAGCTCGAGTTTCTGAAGATTTCCTAGGCATCCATGTGGAATGACTCCTTTCCATATGGTTTCTAGAGATGGCAAATCCTGCAGAAATATCTTTTTTAATTTTGAGAATGTAACAACTTTCTCTTCTTGGCTGATGGGTTCTGTTTCTGAGTTAAATATATCCTTCAACACAGCACAATCTTCTAATCTAAGCTCATCCAAATTGGGTACCCTGTTCGCCAAAGTGGAAGCGAAAACACTGGTCAGTTTTTCGCAGTTATTTATGGTTAGTCGTTTCAGTTTGTCCATCAACCCTGCAGGTAGTGGTCCATGAATAATCTCTTTCAAATTCTGCATTGAACAGATGATTAGTTCCTCTAAAACAATGAATGCATTTAGTGGAATCTCAGCATCTTCTTCTCCTTCTTTTGCACTCATTAGATATTCCATCTCGTCGCATTGCTGCAAATGCAGAGAATTCATTTTCTTGAATCCAACATTACTCGGAACAAGTTCTGCCACAGTTTTGAGTCCCTTGCTGTTTCTGACACTTAACTTTTCAACTCTTTCCATCAGCACCTTAATCAAATCACAAAGCGGAGGAGGTGACACTGTAAGCTCGCAGAAATTGTGACAAAACCTATAATCAGAGCCTGTTCTTTGACCAAAAGTTACGTCAACACGTAATCTCCGTCTATCCTCAAGATGATCATCCTTGTGTAAACTAAAGTGTAGAGTAGTTAAGGAATCTATAGATGTTAGCTCCGCTAAACTAGCTTTATTTTTATTCTCCCACCCATCGACTTCCCACCCAGTGAAGCTTTTTATCATGTACAGCTCTTCCAATTGAGACAACCTCGAAATAACATTTGGTGGGACTTCAAGAGACTCATTGAATGACAGATTCAATAGCTTCAAGTTTGTTAGCTCTCCTATGTCTTCTGGCAATCGTCTTAATTTACAACCTTGTAGACTAAGTATCACGAGTTCCTTCAACTTGCCAACAAGAGATATATCTGTGCAGTGATCAAAATTACAAAAGTCTAGAAAGAGAGTCCGGAGGTTTACAAGGACTGGAAGTGATGAAGGTAATGAAGATATACCAGTCGAGCGCACATCAAGAATTTCAACTGATCTCATATTCAGAAAGGCACTATCTGGGATCTTTTTCAAGGGTTCATTCCCTTCCAAAGACAAGCTCAAGAGCTGAGGGAGTTCAGGTTGCTCTGGAAGTGCACTGATTTGATTTCGCATTAGTGATAGTCGTAAGCGCTTAACGTTACTACTCCTCCTCGACTGTAAAACTTTTGGCCAAACTTTTAATCTCATGCCTGCTTTTACGAAGAACCCGTTGTTGTCTCCGCATGCAATCGATATAGCTACATCTCTAACAATGTCATGCATCCATACAAGAGATACATTTTTCTCATTGCGAGATAACAAACACGAGCCTACAAGTTTATCCAGTATTGTGTGTAGTCTACCTCTTGCCTGCTTTAGATTATCTACTTCAAGTAACTCGTCATCACAAATGACATACATCATCAATTCATGATCCACATTAATTCGATAATCTTCAGGAAATAAGCAACAAAGCAAGAAATACTTTTTGAATATATCATTCCCCAAGTAATCGTAACTCAATTTTATTGAAGAGAAGACTTGAGAATCCATACCTTCAATGTAAGTAAAGGTGGCATTCTTGAGTTGAAGAGCAGTATCCTCCCACAACAAGTTGTCTTTGTTTCTCAATGCCCTGCCAAGTGTAACAAGTGCTATTGGCAAACCTTTGCACTCATTTGCAATGTGCCTTGCCAGTTCTAATTGCGTATCCGGAGAATCACCTACATTTTTCTTGAATAAATCCCACGATTCGTCTTCTGTTAAGACTCCAACCTCAATATTCTTGTCAACGATCCACGAATTACACGCTTGTATCCGCATTCTTGTAGTGATAGCAACTTTGCACCCTTTGTGTCCGCGGGGAATACCCACATCAGATAAATTAAGATTTTGTGTCCATACATCATCCAAGATAACCAACACACTTTTTTCATCCATCAATCGAGCCGATAACATTGCTGCTCGTGCTCTTGTATCTTCCATTTTCTTAATCCTTTCCAAGCCTAAGACCTCTGCAATCGTAGCTTGTATCTTTTTCAGGTCCACATTTTGAGACACATTTGCCATAACAACCACATCAAAAAGCTTCTCTTCTTGCACTTGTTTGCTAATTTCATTCATTAGCATAGTTTTTCCTACTCCACCCATTCCATATACACCGATTAAACTAGTTCCTTGGTCTTTTAATGCGTCCATTACCGCATCTATAGCAATTTTTCTAGATGCAAATGACTCAAAATCTGGATTTGCAGGAAGAAAATCTATACCATCAAAATTTGGATCAGAAATATCGCGAAAACTCTTACCTTCTTCAAGAAGCTCTTCGATTATGATCGTCTTCCTTTCGATTTTGCACCCAAGAACATAACGACTGCTCCCACAAGAAATAGCGGCGCTGAAACAAGACTGAGAATTGAGAACTTCAAGAGCCTGGCCACTCATTAGTCTCTCCATCGTTTCATCTTTACTAATTTCCTTGTCTACCCGTTCAAGCCACACTTGTACAACTCTGCGAATCGATTCAAGATTCCTCCTGGCTACATCAACTCTAACCTGCAAATCAATTCTTAAATTCTTCAAATTGTCTACTTTTTTCCCAAGTTTTTCGATCTTTCTCCGATGCCGGACTAAGTATCCAATTCGAAGAAGAATTGGAGGCAGTAGACACTTGAAAATTTCAGTAACCGGTGAAACCAAATCGAGCACCGGCATTTTTAATGATCGTTTAGATTCTAACAAAAATGAAACTGACTAGTTCATCAACAAATATAGCAAAAGATTTATCCTTGAAACCAAAGAATCTACTGTTTGGAATCAAAGACTCATTATTGACTCGTCATTGAAGACAAAGACTCATTATTGACTCGTCATTGAAATGGGAAGAAAAAGTTTCAACTTATTCTCTTTAAATAATGTTTTGCATACCCTACTGGCTTACTACAGCTATCGTTTTTGTTTTGTTTTTGTTTTTCTTGAAAGACTAGATGCAAATAAGTCATTACAAACAGTAAGAATAATTGCTTTTTTTTGGCAGAATCTGGTTGACTAGCTGGCATACTAGTATTTTATTCCTCTGGCACTTTTTAGTGTGGGAATGGAAATAATTGGTGGTGTTTTGAAGTTTTCATGGTTGTTGTCGGCTTACTCCTGATCTCACTGGGAAATCCTATGGTTACCACTTTCCCATAAGTTATAAAAAAAAAAATTATTTCGTAAAAAATTAATTTTCTTACTTACAAAGTCTTCAGAAATGTGTCCAAAACTAGTTTCAGATTTTCAACTCAATTAAATAAAAAAGTAAGTTCTCAATGTGCTTTGAAGGCATTCATCCTGTGATGTACACTGTGTGGTTTGGCACTTTGGACAAACAACTTTTAGGCTCTAATAGAAGTGGTTGAATTTTGTACGTGAATCTCGCTGCCCATAGTGTGAGCTATAACTACAAGTTCCTTACAAAATTACCCATATTCCATTAACCTTTAATGCACCCTGCAATTTCCTAGGCAAACTATTCCATGAAACTTCACAAGTTTGATTCTTTTCAGTAAACCTAATATTGGTGATACAAAAAGCTAAAATCTAAGCATGAAAAAGTAACCAAAGCTATGATTTAAAAAAAGGTAAGCAACAGACCTTGTAAGGAAAATAATGAGATCAATGCTGAAAGCAAATAGATTCATCCTGGAAACAGCAGCCAAGAAGTCCCACTTGTAATTGAGTTCTGACCTAGATTTAGAACTATCCACATCATATAATCGAAGTTTCTGAAGATAAATAAAGACACAAAGGTTAAGGGAAAAAAAATTGGACATTACTTGCAGAATCCCAGGAGGAGATCAGGGGCCGGTCCTGAGTTGTTTTTGCCTCAAGCGTACAATCTTTTTGTTGCCCCATAACTACATCAATGATCATTTTTTTCTACAATGATCGAACAATAACAATAGTGAACTATCAAGAGAATAACATGTACAAGCATACAAAAGAAGAATGAGAGATTAAAGATGAGCGTTAGAAAACCTTTACAACTTTACTCCTAAATCTGCGGGTAATGATTATGTAATGGAATGGGTAAAAAGACTTCCATTTTGGCACCGAGACTATTCAATATTCTCGTGCGGTATACAACACATTTATGAATAAGTCCCTAATATATTTTTATTTTTAATGAAACCCAAATAGCGAGAACATTTATTTTGTTGCCCCCTTGGCCTTGTTGCCCCAAGTGGGGCTTTCCGCTTCCCCTATTGGCCCTACTGAGGAGATAAGTAGATTGTTGGATTTAGAAGCAAATCAAACTTTAGAAATTCAAGTTTTCTAATTCCAATCTTTAAACGATTTACTTCCATTTCAAACAACTGCGTTTACTTCACTGATAAATTTGTGAATTCCCTTAATTTAGATCGGAAAAGGTTTTTGCGCCTTGATTTTTCCGATCGAATGAGGAAAAGGAGGAGATTTTAACTGGATGACCACTCCCACTGCCACATCAATTCTTCCGTAAAAGGCCCTCATGATGATATTTGACACGTGTCGTTAAGGGAGAAAAGGTAGTAAATACAGTAAAAACTCTATATATTAATACACTTGGACCTAACAAAATTATTAATATATAGAGGTCATTAATGTATGGAGGTTATTTTATATATGATTTTACAAGTTGGGACCAAATTTTTTATTAATATATAGAGTTTATTAATATATGGAGTATTAATATATGGAGTTTTTTATTTGTCTTATTAGGTGGTAGGAATAATATATTAGAGAGAGTCTAATCCATTTGACCCAGTCAAATTTACTTGGTCCTATTTGTGGGTACATTATTTATATGTCCCTACTTTTGACACCAATAAATATGTCCTTACTTTTTGTAATCTTATCCATTTAATATTAGATTACCTTAATACCCTCACTCATATAATATCTTTTTTTATTTCAAAATAACGACAAATTTCTTCCTCTACCACTTCACCACCACCACCAACATTCAACTACCATTCCACCACCACACCGCTCAACAACCACCACGTACTCAACCGCCACCACCACCAATATTCCACCACCGTTACACCACACCAGCGATCCTCCACCATCACTAGTCCAAATGCCGTCACCACCACTAGTCACGCCGCTGCCGTCGCGCCACCACCGGTTCAATATTTTTGTATGAACAAAAGTAGTTGATCCATTTCAATTGGATCAACAATGGATGTATATCCATTGCATTGGATCAATGAGTAAGTTTATCCATTGCGTTGGATCAACAATGGATGTTTATCCATCTTGATGGAAAAATGCTACCATTTCATCACCGATTTCAGATCCACCAACAAAACCATCAACCACCATTAATAATCATAGCGAAAACCACCGCCATTGTTGCCGCCACCACCATCGATTGATTAATTTTGTATCAACAACGAAGAGTTTATCCATTTCAATTGGATCAACAATGGATGTTTATCCATTTCAGTTGGATCAACGATTGGATATTATCCATTGCGCGGATCAACAGAGAAGTTTATCCATTGCAACAGTTGGATCAACAACCATAGTTGATCCAAAATATATGGATCAACAACCATAGTTGATCCAATATCACCACCGCTGCTTCAACCCGCATAACCACCATATTTCATTCAACAACAAAGCTTAATCTACGTAACAACAACTCATACCAACATTGCCACCAACAAAATCACACATCTCCAGCACCACCACCACCACCACCACCAAACAACCAAAACCAAAACCAAAATCCAACACCAATTCATTTCAACCAAAACCACCTCCATCTACATCACCTGCAACACCAATTTTATCATCACATAGTTCTAAAATATTCTCATCTACGTCACAATCACTTACAATACCACCCGTACCGAAAGAAAATTAGATTCAAATACATACCGTTAACAATAGGAGGTGGTGGTCTTGGATTTGAAGAACAAGTAACGACATCGGATTTGTAATCAACGAGAATGCAACAACAAAGAATAAGATCGTCATGTAATTTACACGGACCAAGGTTATTCTTCAATTGATTCAACGACAACAGTACCCTTAAACCTACTAACCTTAATAGATTTGTTGATAGCGGTTGGGGAGGTAACACAGGTGATGGTGTTGGTTTTGGTGGAGGAACTCAAGATGATGATGATTCTTTGATAATCTAACTCAATCTCAATCTTAATTTCATCTCGGAACCTAATTTCACCTTTGTTCTTCAATCTCTCGGTTTAAATATAACAACGAAGAAACATGTTGACCTTAATAGATCCGTTGATAGCGATGGCGGAGGTAACTGAGGTGGTGGTCTTGGTTTGGTGGAGGCGATCAAGGTGGTGGTGGTGATGTCAACGATGAAGATGGTGGTGGTGACGGAGATGAAGATGGTGATGGCGACGAGATGAAGATGATGTGTTCGTGTTTTGCTGAGAAGTAAAGAAGGAAGGGTGTGGAATTGAGTATATAATACATAAAGGTTAAAAATGGAAACCATAAAAATAACTTTTTTTGATAAAATTTCAATTATGCCACTAGGGACATTTATAAAGTCTGTTAGGGATAATTGTGAAGTCCCATCAAAAGGAGGGACAATAATTCAATTTCCACTTTGGTAATATAAATTATAGTTTGGTCCTAAAAATTATTGTTTGGTCCTAGGTTGATGTCATGGATGATGTAAATGTCACCTTGTAGTGGCGAAATACCCTTTTGGATAAGGATCATATATATAGTCAAAAGGTAAGAGAGAAAATCATTTCTGGATCTACTTTCTCTCCTCTAGATTTTTCTCATTTTCTCTTCCCCGCTCCAACGATTTCTAGGGTTTTCTTTTTTTTTCTGCAAGTAATTATGATGATGATGGAGAAGAAGAAGATGAAGATCTCTTCTTCGTTCACGAAGATGATGAAGTTCATAAAAAAACGACCAAAAACTGATGTTGCTACTCATGGACGATGAAGAAGATGAAGATGCCTGATCTGTTTTGATGAAGATGATGGAAGATGATGTTTGCCGATGTTTTTGAAGACGACGATGTTGCTGCGGGCCAAATGAAGACATAGAAGAAGATGAAGATGATGTTGCGATGTTTATATGGACTTCATTCCGTAAATGAAGTTTTTTTATGTTTTTATATGGACTTCATTTTCTCGAATGAAGTCTGTTTTTTTATGTTTTTATATGGACTTCATTCCGAAATGAAGTCTCTGTTTTTTTAATGTTTTATATGGACTTCATTTTTAAGGAATGAAGTTGGCTTTTTTAGGTTTTTATATGAACTTCATTTCTGGAATGAAGTCTATTTTTTAGGTTTTTATATGGAGTTCATTTCTGGAATGAAGTCTGTTTTTTTAGGCTTTTATATGGACTTCATTTCTGGAATGAAGTCTGTTTTTTTAGGTATTATATGGACTTCATTTCTGGAATGAAGTTTGTTTTTTTTAGGTTTTTATATAGACTTCATTTTTATTTTTTTAGGTTTTTATATGGACTTCATTTCTGGAATGAACTGCTACAAGAAAATAAGTAAAAATTAACACGGAAGGGTATTTTGTCGATTTAATATTTTTAAATAATTATGGACCAAAACGGAAAGGCGTTTGACCAAATGCAGGACATGGGCCCACCTAAAAAAGGACCAAACGATATTTTTCCCGGAGAAAAATTGAGTGTCCATCTCTCATCTCTCGATCCTAGTTAGTAAGTTCGCGAATGATTCGCGAATTTTTCCGTATCACGAATTTTTCCGTCTTATTCGCGTACGTTTGCAACTCTGAACCCAAGTCGTGTATTATGCGGCATTTCCAGATTATTCGCGAATCGTTCACGAATTTTACGTATCCCGAATGATATGTCCGCAATTCGCTGTAAATTCTTTAGCTTACGTTTTCAAAGGCCCCCACTATTTGGGCTTTATCGCCTCCAGATAATGCGACCCAATATTAGACGTTGTTGTAATTTTTATGAAACAAAAATGACTGAAGAGATTCGAAGGTGAAGGTGTGAGAGATCTCTAACTCACTAACTAAGCATCTAAACAACTATACCACGTCCTCTTGGATGACTAATGTTGTATAAATTATTATTATTATCATCATATTAGGCTAATTTTTTCTTTAAATAACTCACACATATGCATAAAAATTGGTCTATGACCTTATAAATACAAATTATCTGTTATATATAAATACCGAATTTTCAGAGCCGAACTCACATTTATAAATCGAATTATACACCTACGTATGCCGTTCCGAATTACTGACGAATCACGTCGCGTTGATCGAATTTTGGACCGAATCACAAAACCGTATAATACTCGTACGTTTGTCGTTCCGTACGCTTGTTGAATCCCGAATTGCTAACTAGGCTCTTGATGCTGTGTCCCTCAAAATTAAGTTCACTGACGTCTAGCTTTAAAAAATCGGATATAAGCCCCGTTTGGGATTGCTTTATTTCCTACAAAAGCACTTTGTAACCAACTTGTAACAAATATTTTAGGAAAATAGCGTTTGGTAAACTTTTTTTCAAAGCGCTTTTCTCCAAAAGCACTTCGATTTAGGCCAATTTTTAAAATCTATCCAGGAGTAGCTTTTAAAAGCAGTAAAAGCAGAAGCTGTGGACCCACTCAATTTTAATTAATTGATTCTCTATTTTAACCTTGTTATTATAGAACGCGAAATTGGGGGATATAAAAAGGAATTGGGGGATATAAGAAAAGGACAAAAAATGATCCGTGATATCAATTCGGGGTCACCCCTTATCTAAGTATTTTTTTTAAATCCTAATCTACCCCTCACTAATCAGGTTTAGTGTTAATAATAATTAGTAAAAATCTTAAGTATTTGTTAAATGATTAGTGTGTATTTGTATTTGGGTGAATGAGATGAGAGTAGAAAGATGGAAAAAAAGTTTGAGAGGGAACTTTTTTTTGATGAAAGTGGAGGATGATTGTGAAGAGAGAATTGTTGCTAAGAGGTTGAAAATTTGATTTTTTTTTTTCTTTGAATCCACCATTGTTGCAGCTGAAATAGCTCGGTGCCGGCATTGTATTCAACCTAAAAAACCATGCCGGCATTTGTTGGAAATTTTCATAAATGTTTGCCACTATCCGGGGGTCCGGGGTATCGTAACAAAATTTTCTGGTTTTGATCTTCAAAACCTATTTATTTTGATTTTAATCAGTCCATTGTCACAGCACAATCGGTTAATTCTCGAGCATGCTTGGTACCTATGCCGCATAGTATGTTGCTCACATGATGAAAAGTATCCAGAAAACTTCAATTTTTTTCACTTGACTACCGGCATTGATAGATTTCTATCGAGCATGCCGGCACTTAGTTACGGCATTGAATGTTAGTTACCAAGCATGCCGGCACCATTTTCCGGCATGGTTCTTCACCAATTCCGGCATGGTCTTCATCACTTCCGACGATGTAAAAAAAATATTCCGTTTTGAGTTTTTCCTGGTTTTAATCGTACCCACTTTGGCACAATTAGTTAATTCTCGAGCATGCCGGCACCGGTTTCCGGCATAGTATGTTGCTTTAATTTTTATGCCGGCACATGATGTAAAGTATCCAGAAAGTTGATTTTTTTTTTCACTTGACTACCGGCATTGATAGATTTCTATTGAGCATGCCGGTACTTAGTTACGACATTGAATGTTAGTTACCAAGCATGCCGGCACCAATTTCCGGCATGGTCTTCATCAATTCCGGCATGGTCTTCATCACTTGCAGCATGATCTTCATCACTTCCGAATTAAAAAAAAAAAAAATCGTTTCCAAAGTGAGGAGCCGGCAGAGAAGGAGAAGAGAATTTGAAAGAGAGTGTGGAGAGTTTAGAATTTGAAAGGGAATGGGTAATATTTGGGTTTCAAAGCTCTAACCCTGAAAGAGATTAATAAGAAGTGGAGATGGAAATGGGGATATGATTTTGTTTTTTGATTTTAAGTTTTTTAATTTTTTATTTTGAGGGAAGGGTATTTTAGTATTTTCATAACCAAAAGTCACCCCTTAACAGACACCATGGGTTGGGAGAAGTAATCAATATCCCCCAATTCCTTTTTATATCCCCAATTTCGCTCTTATTATATTAAAAACACAAAATCTACCCTTAAATATTTATTTATCTACAATTATTTCACCGATCAAATTTTATTAATTTTTGTTATAAAATAATAATTACAGAATAATAATAATAATAGTATTTAAAGGTAAAAATTAAAAATAATTAAAATATGAATAAGAATTATTATTATTTTTTATGTTTATTTAAATAATGTTTATTTAGATTAGGCATTGCTATCCAAAAGGGTGTTGGAACCTACGACATAGGTTACCAATCGAAGCTTTGTTTAATAACTCCTAATTATGTAATTTTCTATTTACAGTTTCCGTAAATATGTTGATTTTTTTATAATTGATTATTTTTCTAAATTGTAGATATTTTAGAATAATTACACGATTTTTTTTATTTTAAATAAAAAAATATTTTATTATTAATAGATGTAATTTAAAAAAAGAATTTTTAAACCATGTCTATTTCGTCATTAGCCACATCGTAAGCACTTCAAGATGATAATTTACCAAACAAAATTTACAAACTTGTTGGTTCCACAAGACTTTACATATTATAGTTTACCAAACGCCCGACTACTTTATTTTTAAAGCACAACACAAAGAACGCACAACACAAAGACAAATGAAAGCACTTTTTAAAACTCACAAGAATACCAAACTAGGCTATATACTTGCAAATTCATCCTCTCTTCGATTCTATTGCTCTGCAACTCGGTCTAAACATCCTAAGTTTTTTTGGTCTCTGATCCTATCTTGGCTCCGGATTTTAATCGATTTCTCATGATCACTTGCTTATTCTTAGATCACCCCCCTAAGCTCTCGTATTCCTGCCATCCCTTACATTTTGGTTACCAATGTTTCGCTTGAAAAAAATTTCACACCAATTCATTCATTCTGATATTACATCCAAATTACAGAGAAAGTTCGACTTAGAAATTTAAAGTTACAATTCATAATGTATCCTCCATCAGTAGTTAATTCTGCTATCATATCTCCCTACTTCTTGCATCTCTTGTTCTTATCATGGGTCTTTCCTTCATCAAAAGAGTTACTACGAGTCCGGAAGAAACCGCATCACCGACTCAAGCAACTCTCTCCGAGGTAGTCACCCGATCCTTACTGCCGCAAAACCCTTTAGACGTAGAAGAAAGATAAGAAGATGGATTACCTTTTGGGAAACCACCCTTCTGGTAGCCATTGCCAATACAACCAGAATTACCACCAGTCCTAACTTAAATTACAGCGGAGGTACCTGCAACTTGAGAAAAGCTAGGATTCATGGGAGACAGTTGGATGAAAGAAGACCCTGCTAGAGCATAGCTCGGTTGAACCCACCAAGTGTTAGTATGTCAAGTTTGGTTATCATATTTTAGTGAATCAAAACTCATTTTAAGAGTCGCTTGATTATGTACTAGAGTCAATCTTCAGATAGGTTAGCATGAAAGTATTAGGATATGAGACATTACAAGTATTATGAAGACTTGAAGAAGTGAAGAAGTAAGAAGCTACAACGACAACATTATCCTTCCACTTGAGGTTAGTGATATTTGACTTGAACCGTTTCATTCCCTAACATATCTTTCAAGTCGTGCATATTGAAAACAAAAGTGTCAAGCATGAACACTCTAGATAGACATAGTATTAAGGAATACAATACGAGGTTTATTGCTTAACCATTAAACTTTGTAGATAAGACATCGACATAATCGTTTAAATGATACTGTGATTATGTATGGGTATGAAGTGAGGATTTCATCCTAGGAAACGATGTTTTACATGTGTTTTAAGGAAGTAAGTTCATAAACTTGTTTATGAATCGAAAAGGAAATCGCCAGGAGTTATTGGAATTGTTATTCATTGCATATCTTGTGAACATCCAATATGTGTGATTTAGTATAACCACTAATGACTTGTTCGTGTTCTTGGTAAAACTATTTACAAAGGACTGACTTATGTATTGGTATGACTTTTATTGGTGAAACGATCTTAAGTAATCACTTGAGATGGTATGATCGAGTTTGTGTTTTAATGAACCGAATATGGGTAAAGGGGAACCGATCCTATGAAGAGGTGCAACACATCACAAAGGGGAATCGATCCTTGTATGAGGTGCACCAAGGTTTATAGCGTAAAGGGGAACCGATCCTATGGACATATGCTACACGTTTTTAGGCAAAGCGGAACCGATCCTATGGACATGTGCAACACATATAAGTTAGATACCAGATATATGTGGGGAACTGATTCTAGTACCTAGTCAACCGAATTTTGGGAAGCTAGTGTGACTATGCACAGTACTCACATGGAGGTAGAACCGAAACTTGTTTTGGAAGAACCGTGAAAACCTACCCATGATTCGTGATTGAGTATTTCTTAATCAATCACATTGTTCTTGAAAGTCGATGAACCAATTCTAAACTTGTTTGGAAGTGTGGCAAATCGGTTTCAAGGTTGTAAGTATGAAAGAGGACTTACAAAGTAAGGATGTCGGTATACTTTGAACACGTGCAATAATTTTTTTATTTTATTGTTCAAAGTTATTCCTTAATAGCTATAGGAAGAAAATCCAGGACCGAAGTAAATAAGTTAAGAATCTTTTATTTAAGGTTGTTAATTTTATCTTAGGAAAATGAGAATTGTAATGTGCATTTACTAGTTGACATTTTCCGGAGAGATTTTCGATCATTATTTTGGACAGAGCATTTCCAAAATTATGGAAACCGAATTTGGAATGTATTGAATATCTTTGAGAATATTTTTGGTTTTGTAAATTCCTTGGTGCCCAAACTTCCTTGTCTATAAATACTTGAAGTTTGCATTTCTAGCAAACTAATCCTTCGTGACAAAAAACTTCCTCGGTTGTGTTGTTACTTGGTGTAGCCGCCTATTCGGAGAGGAGAGTAACCTAATTAGGCAAAATCTCTTACGTCCGCTCGGTTTAAAGTTTTCTTTGGGATTGAGAAGCTCTCACGATTACCGTTGGTGGGAAACTAGATAATTGTGGTTTATCTTTTGTTTTCGATTGATTTGATTTACTAACGGTGGTTGAACTTTGATTGCACCTAGTTTGTTTATGCTTGAGAATCTTCTCTTCTGATATAAGATTCACTCAAACTAGATCGAAGTTTCTGATATAAGAACTGATAAAGACGATCTTGTGATAATCCATTGTTAACAGACTCCGTTCTGTGCTTGATTGATCACAAGAGATTCAAGTTGTTGTGTGCATGTGTTTATTGAAGATCTAAGAAGATTTGAAGAAAAATAATATATTGAAGATTTATGATTTGGGGTTCATAATCTTTGGGGTGCACAATACTTGTTTCGGTATAAGAGGATCCAACTATAATCGGTTTATCCTTGTGGTATATTGGGTTGGTTAGTTGTGTAGATCGGCATCAATACAATTCTTTGTGATTAAAAGTATTGATTGCAAAATCTTAACAATTACTTCGGTAGTTGAGAATAAGATAGATCTAAGACCTGACGAATGAGTTTATATTAAGATAAACTGAAGAGCCTTTGTCCGACTCACACCACTTGGTTGAAGAGAGTTGATACCAAACAGATTTGTTGTTCCTTTACTGTTTGGAATACGAACCAAAGGAATTGTTCCAAGTACGTGACTTATTCATAAGTTGGAGGCGTGGAAATACAGACGGAACTAGGTGAACTATAGGTTCAGTTGCTTGGTCTCAACTATACAGTTAGGTTTAATTTTATGTAGCGGCTTAATCCTAAGAGTATTCATTTCTGGACAAGGTCCAGGGGTTTTTCTGCATTTGCGGTTTCCTCGTTAACAAAATCGTTACTTTATATTTCCACATTATAATTGTTTTATTATAATTAAAGTAAATTACACAAACATTAATTCCTATTTACTTGATAAGCAATCCTATTGTGTTTGGTGAAGTCCGAACATTTGTATCAAGTAAACATACTTCGTTGTTGTATTGTCTCGATCTCGTATCTATAGAAGATCAGTGTGAACCGATTAGTTTTATTATCTCGACTCAGTCCATACTCAATCACTTTCGGAGAAATGACTTATAGGTAGGAAAATTTTTAGCTTGAGGTATATTTGGGTACCCTCGCCTTTTCACCCTCCAACCCAAAAATAAGAATGCACAATCAAAGACCTCACAATTACAACTACTTGATAACCGGCGGAAAAAGGACCAACCAGTTTAATCCACTCACCGGAATTTACCTATCTGGTAGTATGATGACCGGTAAAGTAAATACTACTCTCATCACTCTGACTGCCATCACCATCATCACTTATCTCAATAGGTGGCTCGGGAGAAGAGGGAGGAAGTATTTGAACAATACTCTCGCCATCACTAACATTACCCTCAATGGGATTGTTATTAAGAGACATCATATATTCCTTAAGGGTGAAAAATCTTATTCAGGAAAGTTTGAAAGATGTGATCTCCACCGATCTTCTTTATATAAGGAAAAAATCCTCCTAATTTATATTGTTCTTATTACCAAATTAAATGAGGTGTTTCAAATATATGAGATAATTGAAGTATCTTTGATCCTCCATTCAGTGAGCCCTTTACATTCACGAACTAGTTGGTGAGTTTGGCATCCCGAGGTTGAAATTATACCTTTTGATTGGGAGTACATATAGTTGAAAGTGTACTCTTTGATTGAGAGTACAACTTGAATATTGTTGAATAGTATGACTTCAGTGTGAAATTGATTCATCAGGGAATTGATATTCTTACGGCAGATAACACAACAGTATCCACTCTAGTTGTGATCAGTAAGAGGAGGAAACTCCTCAGTCGCGCGGGGGTTGTAATGTATAAAGGTTCGGTTGGTGGCATCATATCAGCTTTTAGTGACTTGCTATGTGAGTCACATTGATTGAAATAAACTTGAATTGATCTGTCCAACAAGATCAAGTCCCCAAGTGCATCCTGGACATGTTCATTTACCGGGTCCTGAATAGATGTGTAGTCATCATAATATTTGTCATATTTATGGAACAAAGGTGTTGGTGCTGTGAAGTAACACTTGATTTGTTTGCCTATGTAAGTCGATGTCTTGGTTCTTCGAATACTCATGTTCAATGTGAACTTCATCATGATTCTTTCCAGTGATTTTGTTGTGGAAGTCAAAGCAAGAAGATGCAAGACTGACTTAAAGTTAGAATTGAAGAAGAATGTTCTTCAGAACGTCAAAATAGTATTTTTGGGCTTTTAGGAGATAGAAGGTTTTTTTATCAGGTTTTGATCTTTGTTTGGATTTGAAAAGGTGGATGGTTGGAAAGTGTGACTACAAGAATTTTTTTTTGGGCTTATAGAGGTTTCTTGAATCGATGATATTGAGAATTTGATGACCGAAGAAGAATCCAATTACTTAATACAAAGGTATTGCATACGTCTGGAGAAATTAAGATTTTAGATAAATAAAGAAACTACCAGAACACTTCAAGTGCCAAATACTTTGAGCGTCAAATGCTTTGAGTCTGAAATTCTTTGAGCCACTTCCTTGTATTGTTTTCTTTAATATCTTGCTGCTTTCATAACCAAATCTTTCAACACGAAGTGTTAGGCTTGATTACCTTGAGCCTTGAATAACTTATGTTTAATCGGCTTTTTATTCATCTTTGCACCAACATTCACATTCCAGACTTGAGCATGTACCGAAAACACTTTGTGATAATTTTGTGGCACATATGAACATTCTTGCAATATCAAAGGAAAAAACCCTAGGTGTTCGTTGCTGCATTTGAACACCGTTGGACTTGTTGAGTAGTTGAAGTCGTATACTTAGAAAAATATATTGGAAAGGAGACGTTACCCAATCATAACGTTTTGCAATAGCCGTGGTGCTATTACTAGAAAAATTGAGTCCCCATGCTATAAAAGCATGTGGGAAACTCAATGGAAGAAATGCAGGTGGGATAACACTTTCCTGAGTGCGGAACATCTTGACAAAGATGTTGCATCTTCTCCACGTTCATGCTTCACTTCCATCAAAGCTCGAAAATTTTCCAAGTACTATGATGATAGATCATCTATAAGTTTACTGGATTAAGAACTTATTATTCAGGGACGCATGATGATAGAAGTGATTTGTCATTTATTATCTTCTCAACATGTAACCATTCTCTTCCAAGGATCATGTCATATCTTGGATCTTCCTTGATTATGTGAAATTGGGTTTTTGTCCAGGTAGAACCCATCTTCATCTTCAGAATGACCGTAGGCATGTCTGGACTTCCCTTCATGGTCTTTGATCAACATAGGGATGAGTGTTGTTCCTTGGCGAATGATTTCAACGGATCTGAGTGTTTTGAGATGGATAACATTGACGCGGGTACCAACATCGATCAGTGTTTTTCCAAAGTCATTAGCTTTGAAATGAACTGTGGATAGCAGTACCCTGTGTACAACTCTTTGTCTGCAACTGATGATTGAAGAGGTACTTCTGGAAAAATAGGCGCTTTCTTGACACAACATGGTCGAGAGTGGCGAAAATGCATTTCTGTGGTACTTTTGATAGATAGGGCAATTCACATAAATGTTCCATCGAGGATTCAACTGCTTCACTGACGGGCTCTTCAGAGAAATTGAGTTCTCTGACTAGGAAAGGGTTTCTGTGGACTCCTTCAGTCTCCAAGTGTGATTTACTAGACTCAGGTTTTCCATTTCAGAATATTGTACTCACTTGTTGGATGACTGACGAGTTGGTGGAAGCAACAGTACTAGGATATTCCATCATTTCCTCGGTCGATGGACGTTTGACAGTAGGTAATTGATTGCGCCATCTTGGATCCAAACTTTCAGAAACTTAATTACACCTCTTCGATAGGCAAGATAAGTCTTGGGGCATCTGAGTATCTCTTTCTTATCCTTGACGTCAAACCGTTGCTGGTGCATCTAGGGTTTGATTTGCTCTTCGTGGTATCCATGTTTGTTGTGTTGGAGTTGGAGATGGTGGATAGAGGATGAGTTTTTATTTTCATGGCTTTCCAAAAATCGTTCCAAATATTCGCGGAAGATGAAGTTCGACCGGTCTATTACTGATGAATGATCGGTGTTGTCATATACTTCATCGTCTTCGAGAATATGAACCTTAGAGGTTTCAAGATCATCGACTGTGGAAGTCTTCTTAGATTTTCCTTTCTGAAGATGATGTTGGTCAGGTGAAAATTGCGCTGTCAAGATCTTCAGATAATTGAGAAGCGCTTTACGTGGAGAAGCCATATATCTCATTGAGTTTTTTAGGATGGATATCTCGTGACTTAGTCCTAGCGGTACATGATTGCTGAAGCTCTGGATGATGACGAAAGAAATATCCTCTCGAAGAAGATGGAATAAGCTACACGTAGCCAAAAATCACCATTAGGACATGGCGGATCATTCCACATTTTCTTAGTAAATGGAAGAATGAATGTTTCCGAGATAAGGAGTGCTATCAGGAGCACCACTAATATTGAGATTGAGTTGATAACTGAACCATTGAGATTGGGGTTGGTAGTGACAATCTGTCATCCTTCTTGATTGACGTCCAGTCATGAAGTGGAGTGATGTAAATTGTTCTAGATGGAACATAGATGTCACCTTGATGTTCAAAGAATTCACCATCGTGAACTGGAGCACAAAGAGATGATGATGCTGCAATGCAGAAGATTTTGAGCATAATCATGATATATTGATAATAGGTCGACGGAATGAATGACCTCATTATCATGTAGCTACATGCGTCCAAGTATCATGTGATATTTAGATTCTTTCTCAATCACATGAAATTTAATTGTTGAATGGATGGGCCCTACTTTCGTTCTAAGTATACCCATATGTGCTAGTGAGGTTTCTTCAAGCATGTTGGATGATGGATGATCTTTCTTTGTTGGATCCCGACCGTTTGACAGTCTTGAGATAACCAATATTGGCAACAACACCTGTGTCGATGGGATCCCTCTTGAATTCGAAATCTTTGTCATGAGCAGTCATGTACAAATTTCGATTACGTCATTCCTCTGCCATTCTGTCTTCTAGTGAAAGTGATGTTGTTCATCGAAGGATCAACCACCATGGATATTTTTGTGACCTCTTGTGATATATCAGTTGTATATCGAATGGATTTGATTGACTCTTTAAGACGATCCATATTTCTCGGCTGTATTTCTTATCTTCGCGCCAAATCAAGGTCGAACCTTCTCCGTTGATCGTTTCATTGGAAAGATTTGGCAGTAAAAGCGTGATGAACATTGATGTTTGAAAGATTGTGATTGGAATTAGGAATTATTGAATTAGACCTAAGATTGACCATCTTTGAAGGAGTGATCCTGACGGACGAGAAATCAATCTCCCACCGCTTCGTCAATGTGTTTGCTGGCAAAAATGACCTGCTGGTTTTCTGGTGAAAAGTGGTGGAGGAGGCAAGTGCTCGATGAAGAAAATCGTCTGAACCTTTAAAAAATGTACTTGACTTTGAGTACTTTGAGTTCGAGAGACTAATCTTTAAGACCCTGGCCTAAACCAAGACAATGGTCATTTCAGGTTCGATTCAGTCACAAGATAAAGAGGAGAAGGGTCGGTATGTAGAGAGGGAAGATGAGAATGTGTGGATATCAATAGAGATTGATCGATTGATGATGTGATGTGTTGAACTGCTTTGAAAATGAATTCTCTTTGTAGATGAGAGGAATTATCCGTAAGTATTTGATAATTGACAATGATGAGTCTTACTCGATTGATTGTCTTATCAAAACCATAGGTTAAGAAACCTATTTATTGAATCACATCGATCTCTTGTAAGTGGTGACAAAGTGGAAGAATGAGGAAGTGGGAGAACGTGCAAAAACAACTTCCACTTTTCATAGAAGACTTGGTTGATTAACCACCCACTATTCCATTTACTCTTTAACTATCATCCCGACTTAATCATATTTCTCATCATGGATGTGCCTCACATCACACGTGTTGTAGGGCCAAACCAAAACCACGATGTTATCCCCCATGTGACACAAATTGATGTCTCATGTGAAAGTCTACTTTCATAAATGCGATCAATATTTGACCTAAGACTATGAGTCTTAATCGATTAGTTCATGATTCGAGGTTATGCTAGATGAAGCATGAAGTGTTTCTTTGGAACATCAACATGCTCATGAACCATGGATGTTGAATTAGGTCACTTGACCGTGACATATCATTATGCTAGTTGAAGAAACAATGATAGTCGAACGACTATTATGCTAGTTGAAGCAATAATGATAGTCAAATGACTTGGATATGGTTTAATGAGATTTTTAGAGAAACCATGTTGGTGCGTTGAGCACTTTGACAGGAAGTCGTAAAATAATCATGTGTCATGAGTCAGTCGAATGACAAGGACATAATATAATATTAAAATAATGGTCGACTGACGACCAAATGTTGGTTGATGAACCAACAAAATATTGATAGTTGGATCAAGATGAAATTCTCAAATGTTGATAGTCAATCAATATTAGAAATATTGCTTTGGAGAAGCAATTGATAGTTGAATCAATAAAATATATAAATAAGTAATAAAATATTGGTAAATCAATGAATATTAAATTATTAATAAAAATATTGATTCTTGGATCATTTGAACTTTGTTCGGAATTATGCTAGACGAGCATTAGGTTCAAAACCCTAATTTTGATCAATGGATGTTCAACTCGAGAATCAACCAATGGATGATAAAGGGACCCGGCTACATGAGGTGATGGACCAGACCATGTAATGTCTAAATGCTCGATCGAGCATTCACCATAGTCCTTTATGAAAGCGATTGGTGAAAGGATGATTAATTATTGTTTAATCATTATTAAAATAGTGCTTGACTGAGCATTAGATAATAAAACCTAATTATGGAGAGTGGAAGGACCGACCAAGGGGTGTGTAATCGACCCTTGGTGGTTGTGGGACCATCTAATGGTAAGTGGATAATCTTCTCAGTTGCAGGAAAGAGTTTGAACCAAATATGAACTTTGGATGATAATTAGGTCAAAAATCATCAAAGGAGGTGGGGCCGCTTTTGGAAGCCAAAGTGCCGACCATGACCGGTCATGGTGGCATGCACGTGTCGCCATACTATCCGCGGACTAATCCTGAGAATTTTGGTATTTTCTGTTGGTCCATTGAGCACTATTTGGTCATTTTAGAAGAATCTGAGTTTAACTAAAACTCTTAATTTTAGTTGAAAGAACAACCAATAAAAATATTAAAATAATAATACTCCCTCCATTCCTAAAAAGAGAAAATTTTACTATTTGCACAATTTTTAAGGCAAGCATGTGAGAGAGTAGTTTTTTTAATTTATTTCTAAAACTACCCTCGCTTAAGTGTTTAATTACCACAATTTCCACTAATTATCATTAGTTTGAGGAAGGATAGCTTTGAAAGTCATCCTATTATAAATTAAAGTACCTCTTTTTTAGATACAAAAGTTAAAAGGAAAAGTACCTCTCTTTTTAGGAACGGAGGGAGTATTACTTTAATATTTCTCATGGTAGAAAGATACAGTGGTTGCGGGACTACTTGGTTTGCTAACCATATGGTCCATGGAGCAAGATTTGAAAAGATATGGAAATAAGAAGTTGTGATCGAAAGATGAAGTCATTGAAAGAGGAAACCCTATTAATAAAAAAATAATATAAAATAAGGAAAAGGAGTGGGGGCACAAGCCAAAACCGAAAGACGGCTAGCGGTCTTCCGTGTGGGCCCCACCCCATATTTTTTCCTATTTATATTATTTTATTAATATTTTATCTCTTCCTTTTCCTTATTTGATCAAACTTCCATATCCTTGCTATTCTATGTTTTTGGATGCATTTTTGAGCATTATTATTAAAGACATCTGCGCCTTTTACTCGGGGCTTATTTGGGGGTGCCCTTATGCTGAAAGGTAAATATTCATTACTTGCTCTATGGAATTCGATTGAAAGCAATGGATCCCGGGTAAGTGAATATTAATGTATTTCCGGGAATTCAACTGATGAATACTACGACTAGAATTAATTAGTCGCTCTATACTAGCATATAATATGTATAGGAGCGGATATGATGTGATCAACATCATATGATTTAATTTCTGGTCGGACACCGAATTGAATTCTCAATTCAAAAGAGACACTGAGTCTTTCAACTTAATTGTAGCATCGAAATATCGCAACACCAAGATCCTCGCGAAATTCATAAACGACACCCTGCGAAGGCGTCGCGGGACGAAAGTAAAAACGACGTAATGGATGACGACAGCCAACACACGAGAAAGATGTGAAGATGTAGCGAGATCAAGGAGTGTCGCGAGATTAAACATGTATACACTTGCGAGGACGTCGTCGCAAGCCGATCCAAAAATAAAGGACAGATTAGCTGTCATCCATTCTGTAATTTCCTATGTAAAGGGCCGAGTAGAGTTTAGGAAGAGATGTTTTTTCGAAGTGTTGAGCAAGTCATTAGGAGAGAGAAAGTTTAGAGTGGTTGTAATTCTTTAGCTTATCTCCTTTTCACCTTGTAATACTTGTGAGTTTGATCAATAAAAATGATAATTGTTCATCTTAAAATAACTTGATTGTGTAGATTCTTGTGAGTGGTGTAGTGTGGGATTTCCTGCAACTACATAATGGCGCTAGAAACAGGGATGAGTGAGGATTGATATTGTGATTTGGAAGAATTTAGAGTAGTAGATAAAGAATTTCATATAATTTTCAACAATTTGTTAAGATTGAATAATGTCTAGAAGAAGACATGCATCAAAACAACCAACAACTGTTAGAAGGAGTAGGAGACTTGCTGGAGGAGAAAGAAATGAAATGGGAGAATCTTCAGGAGCAAACGCAAGAAACAATGGAGAAAATAGGATTCAATCACCAATTCAGCATACACCAACACAAAATAGAACTGAGGATTTTGACAGGGTGAGCGTACATACTTGGCGATCAGACTCCGAAGATGAAATGGGAGAAGAGCAACAATCAGGAGATAATGGCAGGAGGAGAGAGGTCAAGAAATGGTTGGAGGAATGATTCATGGAAACAAATAAATTGCAGCGCTAGAGGCATTGAGACAAACAATACGCTAGGAAAGGCGGTTAGAAACAGAAAAACGTGCAAATTTAACAAGGCAAAATCATGAATTAAGGATGGAAAATATGAGATTACAGAATAAAAGGTCAAGAAGCGTTACAAGATCAAGATCAATAAGGGAAGAATTAAGACGAAATATGCCTGTAGAAAATGCTAACGAAGAAATTCAAGAAGAGATACAATATTCGGATGAGGAACGCCACGAAAGAAGAGAAATAAGAGAATATCATTATATCCAACACGGTGAAACTCTCCAAGATGGGCAAAACGATGGGAGTCAGAGGAATAGACATCGCCAGAGGCAAAATAATCAAGAGGATGGAGAAAATCAGGAAGAAGGAATGAGAATATTACATGGGAGAGAAGTACAAAGAAATCACCGAGCAATTCAAGACGAAATTGAAAGGCATTATACTGAAAAAGTACATCTAGCTCGCGAGAGGGAAAGACTAAGAGCAGAAATGGAAAAACAAGAGTTACAAGAGGCAATTCACCAGAACAATCATGATAATCGAGAAAGGAGGCGTGAACGAAATTGCAATGATAGTAATATCAATGAAGAATATGATAGAATACAAAGGAGAATTGAACAGCGACAAAGGGGAGAAAGTGAGAGATATAATGGTGTGCGAATTCGTGAAAGGAATGAGCGAGAAGATCGCAGAGAAAGGCGAGAAGAAAATGATGATCGAGAGAATCAAAACAGACATGAACGCAAAAGAAGAGAGACAGAATTAAAAAGACCAATGGAAGAAAACTCTAGTGTAAATAAAAAAAATTTGAGAGAGTTAGCGGAAATGAGAGGAATGTTAAATAACAAAAAAGAAGGAGGAAGGAGACAATTGGATGAAGCTATAGAAGAAGCACGCGAGAAATACAGTTAGAAGGGATACCCCCAAAATGCAACTTGCCTACACTAATCAGCATTTTTGATGGATCAACTTGTGCAATACAACACATCAAAGCTTACTTGAGATGTTTGTTACAATGGGAAAATCATGACGCTATATTGTGCAAATACTTCGCATCAAGTTTAACGGAGAAGCTTTGAAATGATTTGAAGGTCTGCCAAAAGAACACTATAACATCCTTCAATCATTTACAGGCTATATTCTTAGGGGCTTACATAAGCAACAATTTCTCGCGACCTGGCATTGAAGATGTATTTGGGTTAAAGCAAAGGGTTGGTGAAAGTCTGAAACATTTGACCACGAGATGGAAGAAAATGTGTAGCGACATGGAGGGTCGTGTTGATGAGAGATATCTTATTTTATCATTTATTAATGCTATGTTCGCAACCAATCTTTTATACATTCAAATTTTTAGAATTAAGAACACAATCACAATGACTCGAGTTGCGAGAATTGCAGGAGGAATATATTGCTCTCAAAGAAAAACAAAATGAGATGGAATCATACCCAGTTGCGAACACAAATTCAAATGCAGCGAATGCAATCTTGTTACCTAAATTGATAAATACAGTGGCGAGCACCTCGCAAGTACAACCAGAGAAGATAGTGGGTGATAATCAGTAGAAATTAGTATCTATGGGAAGTCTTGATCAAGAAGAATATGAGAGAGAAAGGAATTTCTATAATCGTGGTGGAAATAACAAAATCCAAAGACTTGATCAGCCACAAGAAAATTATGGAGGTCAAAGACAAAATTATCATAGGGGAAAAGGAAGCCACGGGATAGTATGGGAAGAAATCGAGATGCCACCTTTGAATGCCAGCGTGGAGAAAATTTGGGAAGACATAATCTTGATGGAAAACATACCAACACCATGGAACATTGGAAATGAACCACCTCCAAATCTGAGAAGCCATGAATTCTGTTCTTATCACCATTTCCATGGGCATACAACAAATGATTGCAGAAATATAAAGAGAATAATTCTCAAGATGATAGATCAGGGAAAGTTAAATCATTTTTTAGTAAGGAAAGCTCAACCTCAAGCATTACCACCTCCTCCAGAAATACACAGGGCGAACACAACAAAAGAACGTGAAACATTTATAATAGAAGTTGGGGCAAAAGCAAAAATTTGTTTTGTAACTCTATTGTACATTCGTACAAGACAATTGAAGACTTCCACGATATTACTCTCAGCAGGGTTTTCGCAAGAGATGCCAATGATAAAGAAATAATGAACACCGCGAAGATGTTTTCACTGGAAGAATGGCTGAAACAGGTCATTTCTTTTACTGCAGAAGAAGTACCTGAAGGTGGAGAAATACATGACAACCCATTGGTAGTGAAATTGGAGATTAACCCAAAACCTAGTGATGATGAAGCGGAAAGTCATGGGCAATTAATAGAATTTTAATTGATACTGGGAGTTCTGTGAATATTCTTTTTTATCATACCTACAAAACCATGGGAGGGAAAGATGCAGATCTAATACCGTCAACCTATAAAATTTATGGTCTTAATGGCACTACAAACAAGCCGAAGGAGAAGTTCATATGAGAATTTCGTTGAAAGGATTATATTCTCGAAATTTTATTCTGTGTTGTTGATGTGGAATCGCCGTATAACAGATTAATTGGGCGACCATGGATACATGAGATTCTAGGTGTATCATCGACTTTTCACCAATGCATCAAATTCCCTCATCCAACTGGCATCGGCATTATCAAAGGAGACTGGATAGAAGGGAAAAGGTGTTATGAAGTTGACATAGAATCCTGCGAAAACAGAGCTGCAAAGAAGAAAGGCTGGAAACACAACATTAGAGAAAAACAAAACAATGAAAGATTAATAGTAGACACCATAGAAAGGAGAGAAGAAGAAATGCTGCGAAGTCAAAGTTCGTTTAAGAAAAGATATAGTGAGAATATCGCAAGAGAAGTAACAACGTCGGAAAAAACCAAAGATACAGAGGCAAAAAGTAGCAAAAATAAGAGGTTTAAAGATTGAATATGCTCATTAATCGATGAAATAATGCTGCGAATGGAGAAAATGGAGTTGTGTAAGAGTTGATATGAAGAAGAACAACATATATTTTACAAATGAGAAATATGTTGCAAAAAAAAAAAAAAATTAAGGCAAAGTACCTAAAATGGCGAACTTACAATGGCGTACACCCTAGTTCGCGAACACGAATTTCGCAAGAGGCAAAGTACCTAAAGTGCATCATAGTAGGGGGTACCTATTACATATAATGAAGAATTGGCAAAATAATCGAATGGGACGAACCTTCATGGCGTACACCCTAGTTCGCGAATAAAATTTCGTAAGAGGCAAAGTACCTAAAGTGCGTCATGTAAGGGGGTATCTGTAACGTGGCTCAGGGAAAAGGTTACACCGCCCCTGGAACCTGAGTCATGAAGATTGGGGATAATAACATCCATCCAAGAGAGGTACCTTGGATTTTCAATCTAAGCTTATGACTTAGGTTGGACGACAGGGGTCTCTTCTAAGGAGTCGACATCGACCAAGGCGCCGAGGTACACGGTTGAGCCAAGGGTGCAGGGGGCATTTTAAGTGTCTCGGCCATTCTTGGCAAGTCTCGGCTTATCTTTGCACTCGGCCAAGAAAACTCCACCTAGGGTGCGATCTCGTAACCATAAGCCCCATAGGCAAAAGGGATAAGAGGCTGCGAAAAATCTGTTGTTGATACAAACCGGATGGGAGGAGCTAGCCTTGTATGGCAGAAGTACGCCTCCTTGAAAGGGGAAACCAGGGGGAACATAAGGGCGGCACCCTCCATTAGGGAGCTGATAGTGTCAAAAAAATACGCAACTATCATTAGGCTTTATATTCGCAAGAATATTTAGGCTTGTCATATTTGTGCAACAATCCTGAAGAGGCAAAAATACAAAAGAGTAGCTAAGACGAGATCAATGGGTCATTGCATGCCAATGTAAAGACGTCCTGTGATTTCGTCGCAAAGACGGCAATATCATGGGGATTTACATTCGCAAGGATGTTTAGGCCTGTTATATTGTCGCAAGAGAAATATCTCGCAGAGGCAATAACGCTAAAGAAATGATAAGACAAGATCAATGGGTCATTACATGAAAGTGTAAAGACGTCCTGCGATTTTGTCGCAAAAATGAGGGGTGGCAAAATAAGACCTTTAACTAGGAAGGCAAAATAAGACCACACGAAATGATAAGGCAAGATCAATGGTTCATTACATAAAATTGTAAAGACATCCTCGCGATCTTGTCGCAATGACAAAATTAAAGAGAAAATGTCTCACAAATTATGCTTAATCTCTCATTCAAATACAAATAACAGAGGCAAGTATGAGAATGAACGAGAAACATGTTATTTGTTTTCATATGACAGATTTACGCATATATTGATTAACTACATTGAAAAAAAGAATTACCCTTTATGTGCAGGAAGAAACAAGAAAGATAGAAATTGTATTCAAAGGTTATAGAAATTCGCGGCAACAGAATATACCCATAGATGGGAGATTGAAAAAAGGAATATACAAATATTACAAGGAGAGAAAAGGGAAATAAAATTATTTATCATTTGAATCTTCCTCTTCGTTGTCTTCGTCAGATCCTCTAACCTCTTCATCAGATTCTTCTTCTTCTTCACTAGCATCACTATCGAAATATCTAGAGAAGGCATATTTTGAGGACTTCATCTAGAAGACAAGGATACTTAGACCGAGAGATGTTATTGTCATCGCAGACCATCTCAATTGTTTGATTACGAAAAAGAACAGCATCATTCTTAAAATTCGCGACAGTGATTTTTAGTTGATCCTTCAGCCTAGAATATTTGTCATCCCGAGAAGAAAGATTTTTGGCAAGTTGCTCTTTCTCGGATTCGAGTTCTTCAATCCTCTTTTGGAACCTTGCTTCATCCCCTGCGAACACATAACATTGAGTCAGCAATTTGATGACAATTTTATGAAAGGCAAACAATTAAATAAAGAAGAATAATTAGCAACCTTCTCTGTCAGATATCATATCTCTAACCAAGGACGTATGCTCAGATTGAAGACTAACGTTAACACCTAAATTATTTCTGACATCATCTAGGACCTTCGCAGCCCAAGCAAATTCATCTTCATTGTTTATAAGAAGAAGGAGCGAATTTGATTTTCTCTTTCGCAAAGAATAATATTTTTATGCATAGATTCATCACGTTCGATCTGAACTTCAAGAAGAGTTTTTTTTTGGAAAATTTGCTAATGCCTGGGCACCTTGATTAGTGATGCGATCTTTGTCATCTATAAGATCGCTAATCTTCTTCCTTCAAATACTAATTTTTTCTTTCGAACTAAGATATATACGTTTAAATTGGTTGGCTAAACTTAAACTTGATCTATGATCAAGTTCTAGGAGAAAGCGAAATTTGGATTGAAGTTCATTTAGCGGAAGAGATTTAATTTTATTATTCGAAAAATTATCCAAAGAATCATTGAGATAAGCAAGAAGAGCATCATCATCCATAGGTTCAAGAAATGAATGAAGAAGAATGGCTTCCTCAGAAAGGTTATAAACGTCTGCGAAAATGATAATTCGAGATGAGAGAAGATAACAAGAAAACAAAACGAAGGAAAAGGGGAAAATTTCATACCATAAAGTTATTGGTTGGAGCTGCGAAGGCTAGAAATCTTATTCTTACGCATAGCGAGTCGACTTCTAATCGCTTGTTCTTCTCGCGAAGAATAGCGGCTTCGGTTTCTAATTCTTTATTTCTCTTGCGAAGATCGACGACTTCGTTGTCAATTCTTCATTCTTCTTGCGAAACTGAAAATTCTTCTTTGCGAGGATGTTGCGCCTTTTTCCAAGATCCGAGGCAACATCAATGGAAGCTCTACCGGACTAAAAAATAAAACAAAGAAATTAAAGGATATAATTTAAAGTCGGAATCATAAAAGAATAAGGGAATAAAGAGGTACCAAGACACTAAGTGCATTTAGGAAGCTGGGAGTCCCTGATCTGGAGACCCCCTTAAGAGAATCATTACTTTCTAATAAAGAAGCATCACAGATATTTGTGATAGCTTCGCATATATTAGACAGACGCTCATCTCCAATTCCTTGCATAAAGTCGGAAAAGATGCTAGATAGCGTGTCATAGGAGATTCAATTGGGGAACTCTCTTTTCGAGAGAGATATCAATATCATCATCATCTTCATCCGAACTTTCGCTGGATTAAGGACTTGAAGGAGAAGAGGAAGGAATCTTTCGTTTCTTGGAAGGAGGGGCAGAAGATTTCTCCTTGCGAAGAGAACCTCTACTTTTACTTTCGGTTTTCTTAGGATCTTCTTCTTCTCCAGCGATCTCAAAGATCAACCTTCGCACACGTATAAAGATAAGAAACAGAGGCAACAATATTGTTAAGAATAATAAAGAAAAATATTTCTTACTTCATCTGTGATCGAACGGAGTCTTTGCTAGTGCTCTCCTTAGCATTTCTTTTATAGCTCCTCTTCAACTTGATGATCTGAAATTTCGCAAGCTTAGCAACTATAAAAATGAGAAAAAAATTTTAAGCTAAGTGAAATTTAGGAAGCATACCTCTTTTTATTTCTCAGGCCAATTAAATACCCAAGGGTGATAGTTGGCGAGATTCGCAGGGAGCACATTTGAACCTGAAATATAAGGCCCATTCAGAAGTAGTGGAAAGACGCACCATCTCATGGGTCTTTGGAATGGCGAGGAACATTGTTCTTTCTAGAATTCCAATCAATATCCTGCATGAGTACTTTGTCGCTAGGGATGTTTCTTTTCTCTTCAAACGTGCACCCTAGCGAGTTTTATCGTTCTTCATATTTATTATTTCATAATTTTCAAAGAAATTCTCTATTGTATACTTTTCAATTGACTATATCTAAATCTGCTAAATTTAGGATCTCGACTTCATCGAGTAAAGAGATCCATTACTAGCACCACGGTTAGCGAACTCAAGCATTAGACGGATACGGTCTCCGCTAATTGGTATATGGCTCGCGAGAATTTCGCATGAGCGAGAATTTCGTAAAACAAAGGAAGATCAGGATTGTAGAGAGGAATCGGAAGACCAGCGAGAATCTGACCTAGCGAAACTATGATCTTTTGATCATCACAATGATGATCAGTAAACAGTTTGACAGAGAGAATGGATTTAGGTTCTTGATCATGAATAGTTGATAATGTAAAACCTCTTTCTAGCAAATCTTTTTGAATGTCTCCCAAGAGTTGTTCATATTTGCGGCCGGTTGGAGCCATTTTCAGTATGGGAATGAATGAAGAATTGAAGATCAAAAGAAACAAGAAGAAGAAAATTTACAATAGCAGGAGCGGAAATTACGGAGGAGAATGGAAGAAAAATTGCAGAGAGAAAGTGAAAAAGAAGAAGAGGAGGGTGAAAACTATATATAGGGAAGAATTCTCGAGAAAATAAACACATTTAATTCGAGAAGGGACGTGAACGGTTGAGATAACGGTTGAAAGGAACGTGTCGAGAAATGGATGGAAGTAGAGACACGTGTAATAAATTCTGTGTAATAGTACGAAATTAGGCAAACATCGAAATATATGAAAAAATGAACAGCTGCGGCATTTTGAAAATGTTAGTTCTCATGACATTATCTTCTACGCAGAGAAGACATGAGAAGAGGCAAGATGTAGGATCAGAATATCACAACACCAAGATCCTCGCGAAGTTCATAAACGATACCCTGCGAAGGCGTCGCGGGACAAAAGTAAAAACGACGTAATGGATGACGACAGCCAACACACGAGAAAGATGTGAAGATGTAGCGAGATCAAGGAGTTTCGCGAGATTAAACATGTATACACTTGCGAGGACGTCGCAAGCCAGATCCGAAAATAAAGGACAGATTAGCTGTCATCCATTCTGTAATGTCCTATATAAAGGGCCGAGTAGAGTTTAGGAAGAGAGATCTTTTTTCGAAGTGTTGAGCAAGTCATTAGGAGAGAGAAAGTTTAGAGTGGTTGTAATTCTTTAGCTTATCTCATTTTCACCTTGTAATACTTGTGAGTTTGATCAATAAAAATGATAATTGTTCATCTTAAAATAACTTGATTGTGTAGATTCTTGTGAGTGGTGTAGTGTGGGATTTCCTGCAACTACATTAATCATGAAATATATGGAACATTGAAAGCTTTTGCCTCGAAACCACGATGTCGCCAACATATATTATTACTTTCATGGGATTATAGGACTACAATTCACTTCTCTTGCGGAAGGGTGAAGACAAGAATTTCTTATGATTCTGATACTAATCAGAGATGCATAATTTCTGATGTAATTTTTCGAATAAGACCTTCGTCAAAAATCCACCATCAACGTATAAAAAATCTTTACTTAGGTTGTAAATGAATTAAACTAAGGAATCAATTGCGATAAGCCTTGCAAGGTTCAAGAAACTTAAGGAGCACGACTGCAGGATGAATTCCTTGGAGGGTGAATCGGTCTCAACTACATTGCATTCCAAAGTCGATAGTAGGCTAGTGTATACGGTTTGATGTTCAAATCTGGACTAGGTCTGGGGTTTTTCTACGGTTGCGGTTTCCTCCTTAACAAAACTTTTGGTGTCTTGTGTTTTTTCCTTTCCGCGTTATATTATTTATCTTTATAATAGGAATAACACAAGTAGTACGTATTCAATTCTAGTAGATACGTCCATATTAATTGTGATCGATTACGAGACTCGTTCATCTAGAATTCGTATCTTGCAACATAGATAACATGTTTCATACTTGACAGAATTTGGATTGGATTTTTTGGATACGACTATATTGGTCTTCGATATTGATTTTTGAGATTGTCCAAGTACTCTTTTTAACAATCAGGTTCACTAACTATATTGCTAAACTTTCTGACTGAGAAGAAATGGAGATAAAACTCTATTTACATATTTTCAAGGATCATTAAGTTGGTGTACTTTCAATTGTATAAGGTTTTATCCATATAGGTTGCCGAACGAAAAATTTGGTGGTGTATTTGGCACTCTCTCATTTTTAAACGGTAAAAAGCCGTTGATTTGCGTACTTTATAATCTCGTTGCTAAATATGTATGCAAAAATAATAAGCATGTCTACTCAACTGCTTGTTTTCCGTTGCAAGTCCAATTTGTAACTTTACGAAGCCATTGCTAAACCCCAAAAATGGTACAATTAATGGACTTCGAATCGGGTTTAAGTGTTGTAAAATATTTTCAAATGTAGCCACAACTAATGAGAAGCGGAAAATTAATAATTGGGCCTAATTAAAATAAATAATTGAATAGAAAAACTATCATTTAAATTCGATTTCCTATGCCCTTTGAATAAAAGGAAGAACCTAAACAATGAAGGTTCTTCTCTAACAACTTATAGTGGTTTACCCAATAACGTGCATTAAAATTACAAATCTATGAAAGACATCTAATTAAATCTATAGAATTAGATTATTGAAAGAATACAAAACTCATTCTACGAATTTTCTAAAAGCCGAGATAAAAAGTTTAAATATCTCAATGTCTCGGGTTAATATTTCATTTATACCAATATTTAGAATGTATTCGGCAATTTAGAAGTGTTCGAGCACTTAAGTGTCCGTTCAAATATAAATTCCTTTGGGCACTACGAACAAAGGACTGGAAATTCCTTTGGGCACTTAAGTGTCCGTTCAAATATAAATTCTTCTTGTGGAAACTTTGTCATAAAAAAATTCAGGTTAATAAGTCTCTTTACCGTAAAAGAATTGTGACACACCCGGGGTGTTTACTTTGTAATAATGATATAAAAACTTATATGCATTTATTTTTTGGTTGTGCTGCTGTTATGCCGATTTGGATAAAAATTATGGATTGGATATGGATTAAACTTGAGCTGGAACAGTTTTTGGTAGGTCAAGAAACAATCCTATAATGATAACTGTAAGTGCACATTGTCTTGATGTAACACAGGGCAAACACAGGTTGATCCTCAGGGACTTGGAGGGTGTAACGTTGAAGCTAAGGTCTTACTACAACTGATTCAATTCAAACAGTAACAAAAGGGGGTTTTGTTTGCATCGATACGACAAAGTAATTAAGAGAGTTTTAAAGAAGTAAACAAATGCGAAAGCAAAGACCACACTAAACAAGTAGATAACTATGGTGTTAGGGCAATCGAATCCACCGCTTAACCTATACTAAGTCAATTAAGTCTCCATACTATTCTTGTCCCTTAAAATGAATCCTAGTGAACTTCTAGGTTCTACCGACCATCCAGATAGCGGTGAAGGTTCAAGCTAGCCTCTGTAGTGTATCTAAAGGGTAGTTTCAGGAGGATGGTTTAGTGTCGCTAAGATAATTATCTAATCCTAGTATTAGATGTCCTCTCACAAAAAAAACTAACCGCAGATCAATCACTTAGATGAGTAAACAATCCACGATATGGATATTTTAATCGCAACTAAGGTGCCCCTCCGAAGTACTAACTATGATTAAAGCACAACTAGTCAAAGGATCGAACAACAATCGATTAAACACGAGTTACACCACAATCAACATAGTGTTGTTCTAACTACAATGGATACATGACATATAGTGTGAGAGCAAAATCTTTGAAGTGTTCGATTATATTTATCCAAAACATTATAGCACAATAAGAACAATATCAAAAGTTGAATTAAACTTAGCAATAGATTAATGGTTTCATCTAAACCCTAACTATGAAATCAAAACATGATGAAGATAATGAAATCAAACCTAAACTACTGCTTGGTGCACCGGGTAATCCGGGCATGTCTTTGACATTACAACCTCTTCTCTATTTATACATAATTTCCCTCAACTTCTCTTTAATTCGATAATTAACAAAGACCCACTCACCATAATTGCTTCTCTGACGGTTCTTCTTCTTCAATTCAACTCTGCAACTCATCAATTGATGTTCCTCAACCCTAACCCTAGATTTCTCAATCTTATCTTCTAGGTTTACTATTCTTGACAAGAAAAAAGATAATATTGAGAGAGGTAGCGATTAGAGGTTTAATTGTTGCACATAGAGGTGGTTGTGTGCAGAGTTGGTGGGGGCGATAGTGTTAATGTAGGGAGAGTTGTGGGTGGAGGTTCTGAAGAGAATGAGAAGAAATGAAGAAGGTTTTATTCTGGTCTATTAAGGAAGGAGAATAGGAGATATAAGGTGCTACGGTGTTGGGTGAGAGCATCAAACTTGACGTTCCGTGTATGGATATGGGTTCAGGTCTTGGATTGCTTAAGCCCATATCTTCTTCAAAACAATTTCTTCTTCCAAGCCCATTGCTAGGTTTAGTTTGCAAGCTCTTGCGGATGATTTGCCAGCGGATTGCAGCTGCTCTTTGCGTGATATTCTTCCACGTTATTCATTGTCTTTATGCCCCTGACCACCAAATTCCTTCTCTTTTGGCTTCTCAATTCATCCGAGCTTTATTTAGTACCTAAAAACACAAAATTAATTAGTATAAGTATTTATTCTTGAAAACAATGAAAACACAGAATTTGGGATAATATGAGGATTTAAAGCACAAAAGATGAGATAATTTTCCAATAAAACGTTATAGAGTTATGCACTATTTGGCACTCATCAGTTTTCCCCTAGTTATCTTAAGAAACTTTCCTCTTATGAAGGTAATATTGATACGCTGGTTTGGAAGGATTTTTGTCCCTTCATTTTGTGGGGTATCTGGATTCATAGAAATAAATTTATTTATGAGAAGAATAGGTTTCATGGGCTCTGACTTTTGACTGAAGCTATTAAGGCTGCTAAAGAGTTCTGTAAGTTTGAATTAAATTTGGTTATAGAAGGCAAGGCAAAGGAGGAGATTTTAGTTTCTTAGCAGAGTCCAAGCAATGGTTTCTTTAATGAGTGTGGTTTTGCAGGAATTTGAGGAATGATTAGAGATGAGTCTGGAGCCTTAGTTACTTGTTATGGCAAGCACATTTTCAAGAACAACAACAACGTCGCTGAAGTTTTGGCGATCAGAGATGGTTTGCGTCTGGCTGCTAACCTGGGCTTACATTGTGTGGAAGTGGAGAGTGACTCCAACTACGTTGTTCAACTGTGTCAAGAAGAAGTGGCACCCCATTGGGATACCTATGGTCTCATCAAGGAGATTACAGATGTCAAAAGCTCTTTCAGTCAAGTGAAGTTTTGTGCAAAGATATCGAGAAGCCAATAATTTATGTTGGTGATCTATTAGCCAAAAAAGGAACTACTAGAGAACATGAAGAAATTTGGATTAGGGATATGCCTAATTTTATAGCTAACTTGTTTCGTAATGACGTTGTGGGTGTTGCTACACCAAGACTTGTAAGCGTTTCTGCTTAGTTTTCTGTTTTATTTTGACTTATAAGAAAAAAAAGGGTCCATGCACGTCGTATTTACAATATTAGTTCGGGATATCGTACATCAGTCTCTCTCTCTCTCTCTTCTCTCTATCTTTCTCTTTCTCTTTCCTTTCTCAAAACAAAAAACAAAAAAAAAACTTAAAGTTGTCTTGCTCAGATCTGGTCCAAAAGGACCAGATCTGAGCAAGAATTCCTTTTTCTTTTAATGTTTTTATTAGTATGTAATTTATAAGATGCTTTTATATCGTTTCTGGTGTCTTTTGACATATTTTTTCACCGTTTTGTGGAGATTTTTCTTCGTCGTTGTGGGGCGAGTTCTTCAAATTTTAATGGCTAGTTTGTGACTTGCTATTGTCGATTCAAAAACATCGACGGTTCATCACTACACGCTTTCAATCGACATCAGTGTTTGTGGGCTACTCCTTAGTTTTATGAGCATCTCTTATCGAAGAAGAATACAACCTGATTAAATGGTCGAAAATTACTTCCGGATATACCATCATGTCTCCCTTATACATTAAAAGAAATTTGATATCTTTGCAGTTTATTACTCTTTCTCTTCGCGATCTACTTGTAATTGATGTCATTATTTGTATTAGGGTCTTGATTATCTTGTATTTTAATGTTTTGGCTATTCTTGTGAGCGGACATGTAATCACTATTTTGATTTGAATGAATTGAAATATGTTGATTGTCCAAAAAAAGAAAAAAAAAAAAAGAGATATCGTGCATCAACAGATCACGATGCATTTTTATGGTACTTTAAACTTTCAATTAGCCTTTTTAAAGCAAACTAGATGACCCGCAGTTACAATATGTGTAAGTTAACAACTCTTTTTATTTTCTGATGGGAAGTTCTCCTACTGTCCTACATGTAACGTGCGATCTTTTTCTTTTGCTTAAATGCACCTACAATAGATTTATAAGTTAACAATTTATTTTTATTTTTTTCCTGATGGGATGTTTTCCTACATCTAACGTGCAACCTTTTTCTTTTGCTTAAATGCACAATAAATGGCATAATGACCAACAGGTCCAACACTCACCCATTGAATGCTAAAAAATCATAGGGAGTTGGGCATTTAATTTTTATCCATAGGAAAATTTACTAATAATAAAGAAGGATAATTAGGGTATACCAAAAATAATTGAGGTATATGTCCTTGTTCATGTCGACATGAACTGTAAAATATCCCCTAATTATTTTTAGTATACCTAATTAATCATTCATAATAAAGGCTATTTTTCTGAAATATATATTTAAAGGTGAATCCACTCATATTATCTCATACTTTGGACATCATTCGTGAACGGTAACGGATTTGAAGTTGATATTTTTGCCCAAAAAATATTAGCCAAAAAATTCCTGCCAAAAATAAGCATATTGAGAATATGTGCTTATTTAGTATGCTCCCCTTATAAAGTTCTATATATCCGGCAAAATGAGTTTATTGTTTGGATTGTTATTTTCGAAGACACTTATTTTTCGTAGGTAAATAGAAATTTAAATTTTATAACTTAAAAAATAACGTTTAAAGCGTGAGTCCATATTTTCCTGTGAATGTGATCTCTCATTTTTTTTCCCTTAAATTTATACACAAAAAGTAAAAACTATCACCCTGTAGAGAACTCCAAGTCCCAAGGTTTCTGCGCATTGATTTTTTGATGGAAAAAGGCGAAAATGCTTCCCATCTCCCGTTCCTTTCCCCGCCTATGTGTCAAGCATCTATCGTATAAGTCTAATAATAATGAGACCCCTGCTAATCTCAATCCAGGGATCAAGGGCTAAAAACGATGACCAATAATGGGGGAAAGAAGCGGGGGAAAGTGTAGCACTTCCGGGAAAAAGGTTAGGGTCGCATTCAACTCTGACGTTGAATTTCATGGTACGGATGGCCCCCTGTAAATTGATTTCATCAACAGTGTAACAATACATCCTAATCACTTGCTGATCAGTATAACATCATTCAACCATTCGTTCTCCTCCTGGCTCCTATGTTTCAATAAGCTTAAACCTCTCTCTCTCTCTCATTTCACCTAATTTTGTTCTTAGGGTACATATCGAGTGATGGTGATGACGATAAAAACCTTAGACGGTGATGATCAAGATAAAGAAGAAGTGCCGTATTACAAGTTATTCTCATTTGCTGATCAGTATGATATCTTGATGATATCCATTGGGGTGATCTCTTCCATTGGAACTGGTATTGGTATGCCCCTCTTGGTTCTCATGCTTGGACAAGTTCTCGACTCCCTCGGGAACTTTGACAAGATAAATCTGGTGAACAAGGTATGAGAATTTTCTTACCTAATGTCCATCAAAAAGTTTGCGAGCTTTATTTTGGATCAACTGTTAGATTAAGAAAAGTGAAGGAAAAATCTGTGACAATTTTAGCTCAAAACCAGTAACTGGGTGTACATGTATATACACTCAACTTGTAGTTAATTCAACTTCTTCCTTAGCATCTGCTAAATTTGCGAAAATTTTGCTCAAAACTAGTAATTGGAAATTAATACTCCCTCCGTCTTTAATTAACAATCATAATTGATTTTGTCAAAATATTAAGGAAATCCTATAAAATATCATAATTAATTCTTGACTAACTCTATTTAGTGAGCATACTCTTATTTTTTATTTTTTTGAAGCGTCTACAGAATTGTTTAGTGAGCAATGACGCTAGTAGCGGTTTATGTAGTTTTATTTTTTATAGATTATGCGTTGCAATTCAAAGAGGAGTTGGATCCCAGCTTGTTGCTAGGTTACCATCCAAAATCTTTGTATGATTATCATAAATAATTAGATAAATAAATGTATTCCTACTTAAAAAAAAAATATATATTAACAAAAAAAAATATTGTAGACTAATTTAATCATCTTTTATTTTCAAAAAAAATAATTATTATAATAAAAAATATATTATTAACAAAATTAAAATAAACTTATAATTTTATTTTTATTTTTTTTAATTGGTAATATATCTATATTTAACGAATTAAGATTTTACACTTTTAGTTGGTAACCAGAGCTACAAGTCAAGGCACCAACCCCTTTCGAATAGCAACACCCAACCTATGAAAAACAAATCTACCTGGACCGCTACCAGCATCGTTACTAATTAAACAATTTTTCAAACGCTTGAAGAAACAAATCATATCCATAAATATTTTAGGAAATATTTTAAGAAAATAAAAATAAACTTATACTCTTTTATAACTATCCATAAATATTTTTATTTAAAAAGGGAATGACGATTAATACAAAGATATTGAATAGATTTTTTTCCTTATATATGGTGATAATATCCTGGCGAGATTGGGGTATACTCAAACTAATTGGGGTATACCCAATTTTAAAGGGACCCTTTTTGTGGGTTTTAAAGGGAGTCCTAATGGGTAAGTTACAAAACTACCCTTACCCATTAATAATCTTAATTACCCTAAATCAGTTTTTATTCTCTTCATTTCATCTTCTTCTCTTCATCTTCATCTTCATCTTCATCTTCCATCAACCAAAGCCATATAAAAATCTTCAACTTTGATTTTCCAAAAAAAATGTTGACTCTACCAGCGAAAAGAAGACTATAAATGATGTTTAAACTCAAACCCATCATTGTGTTGTGTGATTTGATTGTTATATTAGGTTAGAAATCGAAAATTATGATTTCTGTGTTTTTGGTCGGCAAGGTCGTAACATGCATATCTTGCCGACTTTTCATAACAGCCATGGCGGCGACTTTAAATTTTTCAACAGCCGACAGGGTATTTTTTGAATACCTTGCCGGCCAAATACGAAGGAAGGTATTTTTGAATACCTTCTTAGGCCAAATACAAATAGGAAGGGTATTTTTTGAATACCTCGCCGGCCAAAAACAACTGGAAGGGTATTTTTGAATACCTTGCCGACGATAAATTTTATGTCATCTCCTGTATGTCAAAAAACAAAAGTCCGCAAGGTCGACGATGAAGATCATGCCGACCATTTTTGGCCGGCATGATCTTCATTAGTCGACCTTGCTTGACTTTTCATACTTCGAACTAAAGTGTTGATTTATTCTTTGATTTTGAGTATGATTTCATATAACATATTTGCAATCCCCTTTTTAGAAGTATTTCGGTTGTGTGCTTCATTTTCGTTGCAAGAGATATTCTCAAAAAAAAAAAAAAAAAAAAAAATCATCAAAAATCATCCCACAAAGTTCAATCAAAAACAAAATTTCATAACTTAAAATTCATAAGTTTTAATTTATTCAATAAATTATTATTATTATTATAATAATTCATTTTTCCTTTATCTAATTGAACAATGTTTAACTTACAACATCAATGGAAGGTGTAGGTAGCCGTGCTACAAGCTAGGCTCCTAAACTTAATTAATTAATCTAATCAAAATTTTAGTGTTAATTAAACGAGGGCAATTTTGCCATTTTGAAAATACAAGGTTAAGGGGTGGCTTGGTTTTACTTCAACATGACCCTATTTTGTCTTATTGGGTATACCTCAATTAGTTTGGGTATACCCCAATCTCGCCAGGGATAATATTTAAGATTTTGAATTAAGTTTATATTAAAAATGATTTATGTTTATAAAAAATAAAGGGTATATTTGATAGTTTAAAGGAAAAATATGTCCATAAATAGAGCGGGCATATAAAAAAAATAGACCAAAGTAGAAATTAGGGCAGATAAAAAAAGACAGAGTGAGTACTAGATTATTAATAACCGATCAATAATTCAGTCGGATGTTTATTACTCCCAGGGGGAGTTTTAGATGATTTTAGTTGTTCCACTGAATAAGCGGCATTCAAATTCCAAGATAAGTTTTTCCACATGTCACCGTTATTTGTGATATTGCTAGTTTATGTTTCAGACTTTCGGTATGTTTGAAACGTGAGTAAAATAGAAAAGATAATGAATATTTATTAGGTTAAAAAAATCGAAAATACTTGATGAACCGTGGAAGTGAACCACGTAAAAACAACACTCTCACATATTACCCAAAAATAGGACCCCCTATTTTTCTCTTGGGGTGGGGCCCACCTGTTTTGTGAGAGAGTTGTTTTTACGTGGTTCACTTTCCACCGTTTATATAGAACTACTCTAAACAAATACCTTATTGAAAGATTTCACATATTTCGCCTAACACATGTGGTACTAGAATTTGATTAACATACCCCAAGGTGAAATAGACAATTTGATTATAAGCAAAAAAGCAAAAATAACTTGTAATTTATGACTAGTATCCTTCCAAACAGGTGAAATAGATAATTAGAGAAGTAATATTGATTCACGAAAGAAATTGGGAGTTCTTTTATGTACCCCATGAAATACTAACAGTACCCCATTAGGTAGTTATGTTAGTTATAATTTGATTAACATCAAAATTGTTGTATCATTAAAAGTTTTTGATACCTATACCCCACACTTAATCTCAAGACTGAGAAGATCATTTTGTTTTTTTTTTATCAAAGAGGAAGATTTTATTAAAAGAAGAGAGAATTTAAGATCATTTTGTTCAATCAAGTACATAAGTTCTGTCTTATACCTGCATACATGTTTCAATTAATTTGGATACAACTAGGGTAGTCAATGGGTCCGGGTCCTTCCAGGTATCACTAGATCCGGACCCGGATCCTACTTATAAATGTCGGGTCCGGTTCCTAAATTTGTGGACCCAGAACCGGATCCGTTTAATTAAAGTCCGGGTACCGCTTGATTCAGAATTGCCGTTGAGTATTAAAAGAACTATAAAGAAAATCTTAAAATCTTAATTTCTTTCTCTTTTTAACTTGAATCTAAATTAATTTTATAAAAATTTATTATTGTTTCTCTATTAATGTACTAAATAAAGATTAAATGTAAGAGAAAATGAAAAATGAAAAAAAAAATCAAAGCCGTAATTAGCAAAATACTTGTAAGGGTGTACAGAATGCCGGAAGTCTGCGGCTCGGCCATGTTGCGCGGGTCAAATCCGGAAGGAGCCCATGGGTGCTTAACCCATGACTGTCATGGGCTAGCAGAGACTGCCAAACAGATAATTATAAGTGGGCGGACCGGGTTTTTGTTCAAATATTGGAGTCCGGCATGTTAGCCTTGCTGTGCTTTGTTTAGTTACCGGCCTACCTGACTGCTAATAGCCTCAAATAAAGTTTTCTACTAGTGTGATGGATTTCTCAAGAACTTAAATTTCATATGTGGACAATTTATTGGGGTTAGAGAAAACTCTGAATTACACTTCACAGTAATGAATATGAATAGCTTGAACTATCATTTGAACGAGTTACAAATATATCATCATTCATCAATCCAAAAAACAAACATATATACTTTAAAATTTTGAATTATCTCTTGGGCAAAGGCTGCCGAAAAGAATACCCGGCTTGTATTGTTTTAACTTGGTATGGACGGGCATGGGAATTAAATTTTGTTATTGCCATAAATTAATACCCGTGGCTGTTAAACTTAATGGGTAGTAAGGACTACAAGCCCGTCCGCCCGGCCTATGCTATAATCGGGCTTAGGCTGGCCTGCCCGTCCCGATATACACCCCTAAATAAAAGGATAAATAACCGGGTACCCATTACCCGCGGGTACCCGACGGGTATTACCCGTTTGGACCCGTTAATATTCGGGTCCAATCGGGTTATTACACGTCGGATCTTAGGTTGCTAATGGGTCCAATTTTAGGACCCAGAACCGGACCCGAATCTAGCGGGTCCGGTTCCGGTTCCGGGTAATGAGTACCCATTGACATCCCTAGATACAACATATAATAGGCGAATGAATCCAAAAACACCCTTGAACTCCAAAAGAAGAAGAAAGCAAAAAATGTAAGAATCACTTGAAAGAAGCAGAAGTGCTTGCATTATCCAAAATACCCCCAAAAGCTGTGAAAGTGGTTTTTTCTCTTCGAATGTCAGAGAATATGTGTTATTGAACTTAATAATAATTAAAATCAAAAATGTCAGTAGTTTTTTTTTTTTTTTTTTTTTTTTTTTCAGTTATTATGTAAAGCTACCACTTTAATTGAGATGAAGAGCGGAAAATTCTATAAAGATAGAGACTAGTTGGAACAATTTGTCTGAATTTAATGAACAAGGAAAGAAGAACCCTCCGTCTATGTCTCTCTCAATGGAGTCTCGTCTTTGGTGCACACCACAGTTTTGTTTTTGTTGGATGTTTGAAACTGAGGCTACTCGGCAGGACAAGAGCAAGAGAAAGAGGACGACATAACTGTTTATGTAGGCGCGGCTTTGTGTATTTTGGCCAAAATAAGACATTATCAAGTGCAGTCTCAACTTTCCCCTCATCCATCACCACACAGCAACCAACAATTAACCAGATGAAAAATTAAGTTCCCAAAGAAAAGAATTTAAAACCAGAACTAGGGTTTTTTTACGAGTTTTAGACATTCCAGGAAGTGAGCTAATTCAAAAAGAAAATTGAAGGTTCGAGACTTTGCCTTTACAGATAGAGGCAAAAGAACAAGGGCCCGATATTTTCATCTATTTCACGGGTTTGCGTATTGTTCGGGGGGTATAAAATTCTTATAAACTGTTGGGGGCATGTAGATAAAGGGGTATCGTTAGTATTTCTAGGGGTATATAAAAGAACGCCCAAAAGATTTAGGAGACGAGAAAAACATAGATAAAAAATGATACCATACAAATTTTTCATGAAAATCGGAAATATACCTAGTTAACCGGTTTGTTTTTCTTTCTAATTTTGACACTGTTGTTTGACCCAAATTTAGTTCAATATTCTAATTAAATTTTTCAACTTCGAAATTATTCTAGTATCTATATTTGTTGAATGTTTTTAAAATTTGTATAAGAATTCTAACGGAAAAAAAACTCAAAGATAAACAAGTAGAAATTGATAAATTGAAATTTGAATTTATTTATTTATTTTTGGAAACTATGGGACAAAAAGATCTGATTGATAAATTATATTTAGATGATCGTTTGCACGGAATGGGACTGACTGAAAATTCGAACAGAGTCGTTCTGAATTAATTTTAACTAAAATCCTTTTATTTCATGACGGTTTTCCACCATGCTATTCCGTTTTGATTAGATAACTTCAAGACAAATTCCATCTGTTTAGATTGATTTGGTTTGATGTTGTTTAACAACAATTGGGGACCACTAATTTTTGATTATCAAATTAATTTTGAAAATTAATAATTAATTGCCCTAAATAGATCAAATAAATGAGAGTGAAATTAGAAAAAATGTTCCCTAGAACAAACATGTTGGCGACCTTATAAAAGGACCGAGACGTCCTTTTGGTAGGCAAAGTAAGAACAATAATAATCCATGTATCATACGAAAATAAAAATAGTTATATATATTTAGCTTTTCCTTTTTCTTTCATGTAATTATAAACCTGGCTAGTTTTGGGCCTATCACTTGAAGAAAAAACCCCATAGCCAATTATTTCCCTTATGCCAAGTTTTGAAGTTTTGAAGAAAATGCATTCGATGTGAAATTAACAAATGTTAATCAAACTTCAAAACATCGAAAAAATGAAAATTTTGAAGAAAAAAATTAGATCACCAACCCAGAGTCTGTGGATAAGGTGATGCATGTATATTAATTCTGATTTGGTGTTCTTCAACCCCCCAAAACACCAAAAATATGTAGATACTTATTTTTGTTGAAACTGATTTTTACCAAACAATCGGTTATGTTATACCTCATATAAATAGATGATTGTACATACACTTTCATAAAGAAAATTTTCATTCATAATGTGAGGAAATTTCTTTCATTTCGAACCAGCCTAACTCACTTTCGTGGACATTACGGTTACACTTAGCACGTGTAACAAGCCTTTTAACCCCTAGGCGATCCTAGTGGACGAGTTATACTCTCGTGAGGGTTTACATAGAGATCTACCCACAAAATCCACTCAAAACTAGTACAAATCTCAATCTTCATCGGAGGAATATTGTCCGCTTCAACAAAAGCCGGCTTAAAGTGCGAGACATACTCCGAAATTTTGGATATCGTGAATTGATATCTTTCATAAAATATGAATTCTTCTCTCTTTTCCTTGAAGTAATACGTTTTTACGACGTTCTCTTACAAAAATACAAACACAAACTTACTTTGTTAGTGTTATTTAATATCAAACTACTTATCTTATGTAAAACAAACTCAAAAAATACTTATAGATAGTTTCAAAGACAAGCCTATATGTATACCGTTAAAGATCCGTACTTGGATGCATATATGCCTTTTGGATGAGTTGGTACCTATCATGTACTTTTTGTATAGATCTTATCTTTTTATTTACATAATATCGTACATATTGGATATATATCCTCCCCCAAAAGGTTCCAGGTGAAACCCTTTCAGCTTGGGCATCATCACGTCATGTTTCATTGTAACATGTTTTGGTTATGGCTAAATCTTCAGCTGAGTCAAATGATGTCATACTTGTATGTAGAGGGTATGAAGTGAATTACAAATAATAAATGATGAAATGAGTTTTGTAAAGTATAGAAAACTAGGTGTATGTGTTGTTTGATTAGTCGATAGAGTAGGTTGAATAATAGATGTAAGCTTGGGCCAAATTGGGTTTATGAAAGAAGTCCTTCGTATATAGAGGAAGACCCAACGACTAGTTTTTTTCGAAATAGGTGAAATAATTGGGTACCATAAGCGCTAGTGAATGTCCATAAGACCAATTGTTGCGTGAAACTAACTAGAATCAGTATTTATGGTTTTCCTCATATATCGATTGTATCCCTAAAAGATAACAGAAATGTCGAAGTTTCCACTGGCCAAAATCGGTTGATACGCTTTCAGACGTAGACCGGTTGTTTTCTCCAAATTCAACAGAAAATTGACAATTATTTTAGGCTTGCATGCAGAATCGGTATATGTGAATATCCACAACAACCTACTATGGGATGAAATACACAGAACCGGTTGATATGTATATCCATATAGACCGATTGTATGCTTGCATCAAAAAGTAAGTTGAATTTGCATAAACCCGCTATACCGTAAACCCATCACAAACCATTTTAATTGAAAATCATAAGTTTATTGTACCCTAATTAAAAAAAAAAATCCAAACAAGTCTTGCGACGATTATGAACCACTAAAAGTTTTAAAACCTTAATAAACTTATAATGTCTTAATTAGATATCATGATAAAGCATCAGGAAGCAGCATCAGCACCAGCAACAACATTTGCAGCAGCAGCACCAACAAGTTCTTCTAAAGAAGCTGCTCGAAGTTGATACAACTCCTTTATATTTATGTATCATCCGAGCTCTAATTTCCCTTTTCCTCTTTCTTGTAAATCTGGTGAGCTCCTCAAGTTCTTTACAGGAAAGTTTATCTGCCAGTTCCAAAGCCTTTTCATGTTTGAGTTGTCTTCCAAACGTAAACTTGTATTGGCTCCTTATGATTACCTCTGCCCTCCTTTGAACATCCTCTTATTGGACATCTCGATTGTAAAAGCTTAAGTAACTGAATTCCATATCTAGAAAAAGTAAAATCAAAACACAAGGATATAAGTATGACCAAATAAGAAAAGATTCAAAAATCTTCATAATCGGTGGATAAAACACATGAAAATATACCGATTTTGGCTGGATAAAATCTAGTAAAATAAAACCTAGGGAATCCGTGGATAAGACACATATGTGTAATCCAATTATGTCTACAAAAATCTCTAGAAAACTAAACCCAAGGAATCGGTGGATAAGACCTATGTATATACCAATTCCATTATGGGAAACTCAAAAGATCAGTGAACATACTCGGTGGATAAGTCATATGTATATGAACCGATTGTCACAACACATAATCCCCAAAAAAATTAGTACAACAGAAAGAGTTGGTATTGAAGCATCTTATAAACCGATTCTGAGTATCTTATTTAGATATGAAAAACATCAATTGAATCAGTAGTTGTTTTATGCATCGATTCTACTGCATGTTTTTCTTGGACACAAAGAACACAACCATAATTGGTGGATTCGACGGATCTACATCCACCGATTCCAGGTAGTTTTCAGAAAATTTGATTTTCAAATATCGAATTTTAGATGTGTCAATGAACAAAATGATGATATTGATAGATCAGGTTGATGAGAATTACCTTAAATAAAATAGTGGTTGAAGTTGGAATAAAAGATAAAGTGATTAGGGTTTTTGGGATTTGGAAGGATTTGATGAAACAGAAAGTTTTGGAGTTGTTTAGGATTTAACTTTCTTTGTTGTTTAAAGAAAAGTGATGAAAATAGAAAGAATTTTTTTATACGTAATTAGAGTTAGGGTGGCATTTTGATATTTTTGCTCAATTTAAACGCCCCATATCCTTGTTTTAGGAAGTGAACATAATTTGATATGCCCCAAACTAGCTATATTATGAAATGGTACATAATTTCAGCTGCCTTTGTTATAAATAGATATTTCGTCTACTTTTCTTTAGTTCATATATATAGATTCCATTGACATGGTAAGAGTGACATAATCGTGACATTTAAGTGCCATTTTTTCTACTAAACCCAGCGGGTAATAAATTTGAAGCTAATGTTTTGGTGACATGTTCTTCTTACAGGTCTCTATACTCCAACCAAAAATGAGAGCATTCCGAGATGTATAAGATCACCATCTACCATTTTGAATATCAACCGTTGAAGATTAACGGTTGAATTAAAATTTGTGGAACGTGAAGTTTCGCATTTCGGAATTTTCTCATTTTTAGTAGGAATGTAGAGTTTTGTATGAGGAACATGTCACCAAAATCTTAGCTTCAATTTCATCGTCGTTTGTATTTTTTTTTAAAAATAATGGTGCCGCCATATCATGATAATGTCATTTTAACCATGTCATCGGATCCTTCCCTCGTAATGCATATAGAAAGAGAGACTGATCATTTCATATTTCTATATGTAGATTGCACTGAAAACGGTGTACCTAGGAATTGTGGTTGGCGTGGCAACATTCGTACGTAAGTGATTTTTTTTTTGTTTAATTAGTTTTGAAGCAGCGTGAAATAGCATCATCCAATTCGGCAATTCCGCATAAGTGATCTTTGACCTTTTTTTTTTCTATTTTTATTTTTTGTAAAGGGATTGGCTATATCAAGAAAAAAACAGATATTTACAAGCCTAGGAACATAGTTTTACATAGTTTCACCCTACTATAAGTGAATAATTGTGTCCCATTGGAATAAAACTTGATTTACAGTATCATTCCTAAAAACATTACTATGAATAAACAAAAGATAAATACACAGCTTAATTAGCAAAATGACCTCATCAATCTCCACAGCTCTCCCTCTAAAAGCTCTTCTGTTCATTTCCGTCTATAGATGCCACATCACAGCATAACTCAACTTCCACTAAATCTTCTTGCATTTTCCCCTCAAGTTGTTCATCATCCAAGCTTGGAAATGCTTGGAAACACCCAACAGATCTTAAAACCTTTAATAAAATGAGACCAAACTTCATATGCAGACTGACAACCCATCAGAATATGGTCACCAGTTTCCAGCTCCTTTTTGCGGAAAAGACATAAAACCTCCTCTACATGCACTCCTTTGTGTATTAACATAAGTCGGTAGAGATTCATGAAAATGAGCCCATAGCATCATGCTTGCCAGTTTACTGTTAACACTATTTAACCAAGAGGTTACCCCTACAGGGTGAAATTTGGTCGTTACTAAAGCACATCCCTTCAATTTGTTGTAGAGATATCGTGTTGGATTGCAGCTGGAGAGAGACAAGCAAGTAGAATTCGGGTTGCGTATCTACAAGCTGTGCTGAAACAAGATATTACATTCTTTGACAAGAAAACCACAACTGCCCAAGTCATTGTTAGCTTAACGTGTGACACTGGCATTATTCAGGATGCCATTGGTGAAAAGGTAATCCGTTGTATACTGTCATCTGATCAAGTCGGATTTTGTGGTGTTGCGGGTGCAAGAATCGGAGGTTTACATGAGTGCAGGGAATGATCAGTTATTTTTGTTTTGGTTTGGTAGCAGGTTGGGAAGTTTATACAACTGGTGTCGACTTTCTTGGCTTCATATGCTATTGCATTTAGGAAAAGTTGGTCTCTCTCCCTTTTAGTGTTATCATGCATTCCTCCAATTGCAGTTACTGGGGTCTTCGTGTCCAAATACATATCCAAGAACTCGTACAGAGGACAGGCAGCAAATACCGAGGCTGCAGAAGTTGTAGAACAAACAACCGGAGCTATCCGAACGGTAAACGTAATTTATACTTCGCAAATTCAGTAGATTAATGATGATAATCTTATTTGTGCTATCACACACTCATGTGCACGACAACGGAGTGCGTATGTACTTCTAAGCTGTCAGATTTCACATCCATGACCCATCTATGTGCATCTGTGTAATAACAAATCTGACCGCTTAAAAGTAGTGTGCTGGAGTGCATGCATGATAATTAACTCAAAGACTCTCCCTCTTAAGCAAACTAGTTCACTCTAAATACACTATCTTAAAATACTCATTTTGTGCTCATGTGTAAATTTGGATTAAATGAACAGGTAGCATCGTTTACCGGAGAAAAGGAAGCAATTGAAAAATATAACAAAATACTTCAAAAAACATACATCTTCATGACCAGACAAGCATTTGCCTCTGGCATAGGATTCGGTGTCGCACTTGCAGTCTTACATAGTTTTTATGGGCTAGCAATGTGGTATGGCTCTAAGATGATCATTGAGAATGGCTTCAGTGGTGGGAATATCACCAACATTGTATTCTCACTGGCAATTGGCGGAACGTAAGTAGCAGGAATTAATGTACAGTACTCAAATGAGTTATATTTCTTTTCTCGTTCTCATTAATTTTTTTTACTTGTTGTTTAATTGATGTTCAATAAAAAGTGCACTAGGCCAAGCATTCCCATGCTTGAGTGTATTTATAGCCGGGAAAACTGCTAGCTACAAGGTGTTTAAAGTAATCGAGCGAAAGCCTCTGATCGATGTCTTAGGGAAGAAAGGAATTGTTTTAGAAAACGTCAAGGGTGATATAAATCTGAACGCAATTTACTTCAGTTATCCAACCCGACCTGATGTTGAAGTACTATCAGGTTTCTCATTGTACGTTCCAAGTGGAACTTCTGCAGCTTTGGTGGGACAGAGTGGAAGTGGAAAATCTACGGTAATTAGTATGGTGGAGAGATTTTATGATCCCCAAGCTGGTGAAGTACTTATAGACGGAGTTAACTTGAAGGATCTACAACTTAAGTGGGTTAGGGAGAATATTATCGGACTAGTAAGCCAAGAACCGACACTGTTTGATGCTACAATAAAAGAGAATGTCGTTTACGGAAAGGAAAATGCAACCAAAGAAGAAATTGAGCGAGCAGTCAAGCTTGCCAATGCAACGAGTTTCATTGACAAGCTGCCTTTGGTAATATTTGCAATTAATTTTTATATATTACAGTATATAGGTTATGATCAGGCATACATGTATAAATATTTGTGTATATTTTACAGGGGATTGAAACAATGGTAACCGGGATTCAGCTATCTGGCGGCCAAAAACAGAGAATTGCGATTGCAAGAGGCATCTTGAAGAACCCAAAGATCCTACTTCTTGATGAAGCCACAAGTGCATTGGATGCTAAATCCGAGCAAATAGTGAAAGATGCTCTGGGACATATTATGCTGAACAGAACAACTATTATTGTCGCTCATCGATTAACTACAGTAAAAGATGCCAAAATTATAAATGTGGTACACCAAGGAAAAATTCTGGAGCAAGGTAACTAACAAGTCCATTAAATAACTCATGTAATTTTTTCTTCAAGAAGTTCACAGTTTTGTTATTGACATACCCACCTTTGTTTAGGAACTCATGCAGAATTAATCATGAATCCTAATGGAGCTTATTCTCAACTTATTCGTCTGCAAGAGGAAGCTACTAATGATGAATACACATATACGCCACCTTCAGATCATATTGATACTCGTGTATTTCACCAAGAAACAACTGTATTGGAAGACAAGATTTGTAGTAACATTGAAATAATTCGCCAACAAGATCGTCCAATGGTGCAACAACATAAGGTTTCCTTGAAACAATTAGCTTACTTGAATAAGCCAGAATTGGGAATTTTGTTGTTAGGATTGGTTGCCGCAGTTATAAAAGGTCTAATGGCACCTGCCCTTGGATTCTTACTCTCGAGAATACTTAATATTTTCTATGAACAACCAAATGAGCTTCGTCGGGATTCGAGGACATGGTCCTTCATGTTTATGGCATTAGGTTGTGTCGGCCTAATATGTATACCGATACAACAATACTCTATAGGAATTGCAGGTGGGAAACTAGTCCAACGGGTTAGATCCATTTGTTTTGAAAAAATTGCGCACCAAGAGATGAGTTGGTTTGATGACCATAATAATTCAAGGTAACATAGAGAATTTTTTCATCGACACAACCTGCTCTTGTTAATAGTGTTTATTTATATTCTAATTTTGATGACATTTTCAGCGGGGCAATAGAAACATGGTTATCTACAGATGCATTTAGGGTTCAGCATCTTGTTGGAGATTCTTTATCATTATGGGTTCAGAACATATCGACTATTACTGCAGCAGTTATCATAGCATTCATATCTAATTGGCTGTTTACCCTTGTGCTTGTTGGACTGATGCCATTTTTTGCGTCAGAAGGATATGCACGGATGAAATTTATACAAAGTTCAGATGCAGATGGAAAGGTCAGTATTATTATTAGTACTTGATATATAGCTTCATATGCTTCAAAATAAACCTTCGAAACGCCTTCAACTTTGATACATATATTCATGTGAAGGCGGAATATGAGGAAGCCAATCAAGTTGCATTAGATGCAGTTGGAGGTATTCGAACAGTTGCATCTTGTAATGCAGAGGAAAAGGTTGCTAATCTCTACAAAAAAAAATGCACCAACTCCATGAAACAAGGAATTCGACGAGGAATAATAAGCGGTGCTGGCCTTGGCATTGCTGTTTTTATAATCTATGCTGGTGCTTCTGTTTGTTTTTACGCTGGAGCCCGATTTGTGAAAGATGGGAAGGCGACTTTTGAACAAATTCTCAGGGTAAATTTTCGTCCAATTCTTTTTATTAGTTAGATATTTTTACAAGCTAGTTTTTCGATATCGCATCAACTCTAATGTTCTTACCCTTTGTTTGTATAGGTCATCTTTGTATTGTTTGTTTCAGTTGTGGATAGTTCAGAAACTAGTGCTATGGCTCCTGATTTCAACAAAGCTAGGGACTCGACTGCTTCTATTTTCAAAATTTTAAGTAGCAAACCTAAGATTGATTCTACCAGTAATGGAGGTTTAACACTAGACAGTGTGGAAGGTGCTATTGATTTCCATAATGTCAGCTTCAAATACCCCTCACGTCCTAATGTACAGATCTTCAAAGACTTCTGCCTGAACATCCCATCTGGAAAGGTAAATACTATCTCTGGGCATTTTCATTAGCCGACCGAATCATCCTTCACTGGCTCAGTAAGAACTGTCTTAGAAAGAGTGTGGCATATATACTTGTTTTGACTAGTGAATTTGGTGTTTTTTTTTTGGATTGCTGTTATGGATGGAATATCAATGTTAATTTCAAAATGTTGTGCAGACTGTTGCTCTTGTTGGAGAGAGTGGGTGTGGTAAATCAACAGTTATCAATCTATTACAGAGATTTTATGATGTCGATGTTGGCTGTATATTCTTAGACGGCGTGGAAATTCCAAAGTTTAAGATTAATTGGTTAAGGCAACAAATGGGATTAGTAAGTCAAGAACCTATACTATTTAATGACACAATCAAAGGTAATGTTGCTTATGGAAAACAAGGAGTAACTTCCGAAGACGAGATCCTAGTAGCCGCAAAAGCTTCTAATGCGCATAACTTCATATCAGCATTGCCAGAGGGATATGATACATATGTTGGGGAGAAAGGAATTCAATTATCAGGTGGCCAGAAACAGCGTATTGCTATTGCAAGAGCGATATTGAAAGATCCTAAAATCCTTTTACTTGATGAGGCAACAAGTGCACTAGACGTAGAATCAGAGCATATTGTACTAGAAGCATTTGAAAGAGTAATGAAGAACAGGACAACGATTGTTGTTGCCCATCGTTTATCTAGCGTTAAAGGAGCAGATATAATTGCAGTTATCAAGAACGGTATGGTCATTGAACAAGGAAAACATGAAGCACTTATGAATAAAAAAGATGGAGTTTATGCATCACTTCATGACTTGAGTCATTCAGGAACATGATTCGTTCTACAATAGTAGTTAATTAAAAGATATATAACAAAAAGGAAAACCATCAATTATTGAGTAAATTCAATCTACATTTTATTTTTATTTTTTCTAAAAAGGACTTGATCTACATTATTGCGAGTGAATGAAAGTTTAAACATAAATTACACTAGGAACATTTTAAAGTTAGTGTTTAATTGCATTGATTAAATTCATAGAAACAAAATTCAGTTTTGCAGGATCATTCAATGAAAAATGATGTTTCGATAACTTGGCTAAGTTGGGCGTAGGCCAATTATTGGCGGCCTATCAAATTTCCCTTCCCACTCCACCAAATGGATATGGGCTGCCAAATTTCTCAAAAAGTCTAATTTACCCCCAAATTAATTCCTAAAATTATCTCATATAAATACTAATCTTTACCATTTTCAGTAATTCCAAAAACATAAAAAACCTAAATCAAAAAAACTTTCTATTTTCATCCTAATCTTTCCAAATTCTCAAAACCCTAATCAATTATTTTTTTTGATCCTCTTCTCCAACGATCTTCGATCCAACCAAGAAAAATGTAAATCTCCATCAATCCGTTCTAGTATTCACATTTCTTCATTGATTTACATGTTTAAATCTTCGATTTTTGAAAATCAAAATCTCTAATCTATCCAGAATCGGTTTATGTTGACATATCAAATAAATCGATTATGGGTTTTGTTCTTCAGCCATGAAGAGCATGCAGAGAAATCGGTTTATATGATGATTAACATAGACCGATTCAGGGTCCTGAATCGGAATATGAAAAATCATCACCAGAATCGGTTTATAAGTGCATTAGCATAACCCGATTTTGGGTACTAAATTCTTTTAAACTCTGGGTTTCCACAATCGGATTTTATTTGCTTGTTAATATACCGATTGTGAATTGTCTCTTCATATTCCATTTCATAATCGGTTTTTAAATATAAACTACATAAACCGATTCTTAATGTTTGAAATTCTTATGTGTTTTTATGTTGAGAATCAGATTACATATGTTTTCCTATGTACCGATTGTGAACTAGATTTTTTTTTTTTTGTAGATATGGACTTCAGCCACCTAGCATTTTACTCTCGAGAGCTCACCCAGGAGGATATTCACAGGGTACCATAACGCGTTCCAGAAAAAAAGCCTCTACAAGTTCGCCTATGGCGGTGAGACCCGTCTGGAGGAAACCCTCACACTGGTTGACAAGCTTGCACTGGAAGAGCTCCATGAGGTCATCAAGTTTGCGAGGATAAGGAGGGATTTGATTACAGTTGGGAGGGATCGCGATAGACATTTGGAAGTTATGCTTGAAGAAATGGATGAATATCAAGCCATGGCTGATGCAAAAGTTGTTGCTGCTCTTGATGTCGGTGCTCCATGATTTAAAAGTTTGAGTTTTTAAGTTTATGTTTTAGGTATCAAAATTTTAAGGTTTTAAGACTTGTTTGTTTAAGTTTTAAATGTTAACACTCTTTTGGGATGGTTAAGGTTAATATTTTGGATAATCTTGGTGTTAATGCACTTAAATTTTTAATTATAATTATGTGTATCGTAAAACACGTTTATGCATAATCAATAGTTCTACTTTCCAAACACTGGCAAACAATCGGGCTACTCGATATGTCAACATAATCCGATTGTCGAGGGTCTGTAAAAAAATCGATTTATGTGTGGGGTCTGCATAATCCGATTATTGTGTTGTTTTTTCTGTATCTTTTTCAAGCTAGAATCGGATCTCATGTGAATTAATATAAATCGATTATTGTCGTTGAAAATTCAATTTTTTTTTACTTGTCTTTAATCGGTTTATATCGGCTAATATAAAGACCGATTCTTGGTGGCATAAAAACAACTGATTTTAGATATAACCTACTCAAGTTCGCGGACTGGGTTCGTGGACTTAAGCTCATGGAAGGAGTTCCCAAACTCCAGCAGAAATTCTCGGGTCGCGGACTGAGTTCGCGGACTTGGTTCACGCCACATTCCGTTTCTCTTGATCAACAAAGTTCGCAAACTTTGGTTCAAGGAATAAGGACTTATACATATATGTGTTTCCACAACAATGTTTATATCCTACCAATGGTTATGTAATCTAAACTCTCATTTTAATCATTGAAACATTCTCGAGAGGACGTTATATAGCCGTTATTCACAGACCATTTTTCGTCAGAGCAATTTTCAAAGTGATTGAAACATAACATGACATTCGTCACTAGGTAAAGATGAAGTTTGCTAAAGCAAAAGCTTACCAACACATATTTCGATAAATAGATAGGCGAGTTAAACTCGGCTCGAAATAGCAAATGTGTATAACGAAAGTCTATATATCAAAACGACTTTTGTCTCAAGAATAGGAGATAGAGTAAATAGACTTTTGAGTGACAGATAAGTTCAAGTATCCACATACCTTTTAGTCGATGAAGTTCCACTAGTTCCTTGAGTAGTCCTTCGTCTTGTATGATGATTTCTATGGAGTCTTGAGCTCAAATACACTTTCTATCCTAGTCCGATACCTTTAGCTATAATAGGCTAGAAATCAAGACTTATAGTTTTGATCACTAATATTGACAAACATGCTTGAGATAGCAACGCATGCGAGTTCGACCGAGCAATGCTCTAACACATAATACAAACCATTGAATTGGTATGGTGAAGTCATGTACTCTGAAAACCTAATCCTTAGGAACAAATCTGGCCAGAGGTGAAACATAGTAGAAATCAAAACCCTAATTAGAAATCAATACTAGAGTAACAACTAAAGATCTATTGAAATTTTTGTTGTAAACTTACCTTTGATTAAGAAACTTAAACACATGAACTGGTGATGATGGTGGCGCATTATCTCTGCCAGTTACTACATATGATTCCGCAAGAGAGAAAAAGAGGAAAAAGAATCTTCATTTTTGCTGGTACTGTTGGTGTTGATGTTCCATTGAGTATTCAGGTTCAACCTTTCATAACCCCTAAAATGCAGATTAGATACACTACAGTTCTATAAAAATACTAAAATCTAGAAACAAATGCTAAAACTGACATCATAGGTAAAGATATGAGATTTTGGAGAGTATTCTTTGTTTGGCTGGAGAGAGGCGGAGAACTTGAGAAAGAGATAAGATAGAGGGAGAAGTGAATTGAAGTAAGATAAAATATTTTAGGGTTCGATAGAATATATCCTGGTTCTAGGTCTAGTCATACAGATTATGAATGTTTATGGAAGGCGGATATTTGATGTTGCGTTTTCATACGGAGTTAGACAAAAGTGGGTGAGTGTCATCACCATTTTATTTTTATTTTTTGTAGCTTTTTTTTTCTTGGAAAAAAGGTGTGCCTCAAATATATTGATAGTAATTCTTTGATTCGAGATCGGGATCGGTTATGGGATTGACTTGAAAATTTTTCACAATTATATAGATTTTAAACAGACAACAAGGTCGTTCAAATAACTTAGTATCATAGTTGCATCACATAATTTGAGAAAAGAAACCTAACCATACATATCTGATTCCAAAGTAGTGGGACAAATTCAAATGCCCTGGTTTGGATCAAAAAAAGCTCATCCAAACCACATAAAAATTCTACTAACAATAAAAATGGTAGGATCAAAAGATATAACCATTTCTCAAGAGTTTTACTTTCAAAATCATAGTGAAGATGATAAAGACTTACAAGGATTAATAGATACAACGATTTCTTCAAAGTAGCTGTAACATAGGTAACAAAGGTAACAGTTGCAGTGACATAGGTCATATGAGTAACCTAAATAAGTTCTCTTACAGTGGAATCGGTTTGTCTCAGTTTGGGTATTCACAAAAATTAATTTTTTGGTGTCATATTGTCATAGTGGTTGCTGGTGTTTGTGAAGGGCTCTAGTTTCCGAAGGAGTCTGAATCAGAACCGGAGGTGACTTGAGATCATTTGTTGTTGGAGATGTAGCTGATGTATTCTTTGATATTGGTGGCATTTATAATGATGAGTAGCATTATGTTCTTCTAGATTGAAAATCAAAAAGGAATTACAAGTGAAAAAGCGGGGGTACAACAACCACTCCCAATATTTCGCTTAGAAATCTGTATGGACTAACTTCAATATACTTTCAAGAGAATCAACTAGACAGTTAGACTCAATCCTAAGAAAGGTATATCAAAGAGTTATATCTCAATCTCTTAATTAAATCCGCAATCAAACAAATAAGAATTTGCGAGCCTGATTGAATATAAGAGAAATAACTTGAACGGTACCAAAGACCAATGTTCAAGGATCAATCAATTTCAATCAACAACTAAAGGTTGGATTTACCAATTGATCGATTCAACGTACAACCTGTGATATTTAAAGATATATAACAAAATATAATGCGGAAAAGAAATAACACAGACACCAGAAATTTTGTTAACGAGGAAACCGCAAATGTATAAAAACCCCGGGACCTAGTCCAGATTTGAACACCACACTGTATTAAGCCGCTACAGACACTGGCCTACTATAAATATAACTTCGGTCTGGAATGTAGTTGAGCCCTAATCAATCTCACACTGATCAAGGTATAATCACGTTCCTTACGTCTCTGATCCCAGCAGGACTACGCACTTGATTCCCTTAGCTTATCTCACCCACAACCAAGAGTTGCTACGACCCAAAGTCGAAGACTTGATAAACAAATATGTCTCACTCAGAAAAGTCTATTGAATAGATAAATCTGTCTCCCACATATATACCTACGTGTTTTTGTTTCGTCTTTTGATAAAGTCTGTTGATAACCCTGACGAAGAACATCCTAGTATTATCAATCACCTCACAATAATCTTAATAGATTAACGAAACAAGATATTGTGGAATCACAAACGATGAGACAAAGATGTTTGTGATTACTTTTCTATCTTTCCTATCGGAAAAATTAATCTCAAGCCAATATTACGATTGTACTCAATCACGATAGAAAACAGCAAGATTAGATCATGCAACTACAGAGAAAATAGTTGGGTATGGCTTCACAATCCCAATGAAGTCTTTAAGTTGTTAACCTACAGGGTTTCGTGAAAAACCTAAGGTTAAAGGAGAATCAACTCTAGCTTATGCACCTAGTATCACACATGAGGTATAGGGATTAGGTTTCCCAGTTGCTAGATTTCTCCTTTATATATTTTTTAAATCAGGGTTTGCAATCTAAGTTACCTTGGTAACAAAGCATTCAATATTCACCGTTAGATGAAAACCTGATTAATTCAAGCTAATATCTTTCAACCGTTAGATCGAACTTAGCTTGTTATACACAAATGAAATGCACCTTCATTTAGGATTGAGTAACCGTACCTAAACATGTACACTTAGTCGGTTCAACAATAGTCAACCAATGGTTAGACATATGAGCACTTTCATAGCAACCTTATTAATCTTTACCATAACTAGTTCAAATGACTCAAATGAACTAGTGTTGTTCAATTCCTTAGATCTCATAGAAGTATATAAGACACAATCGAAGCAAAATCGTTTTTGATTCACTCGAATCAATTCATGAACATTATAGCCACGGTTTGCAAAGATTGCATTCCTTATTATATAAATGTTTTAGTTCATGAACAAACCAATTTTAGAAAGTAACTTTCTTAAGTACGCATACGTGTACGCATACTTAAGTAGCCGGATTGAGTTTGTTTTTAACTTTCAAACTCCAGCAGAAATTCACGGATGTGAAACTTCCGCCAGTATACACATACTTACCCTGACTCCAACAACCGCCAGTACGCGTACGTGTACGCATACTTTAGGTTCCCGGTTTTGGACTTTTACACAAATGTGAGAACACACTATGTTTATATCCAAACATGGTTACTTGTTCAAAACTCTCATTTCAATCATTGAAACTTTCTTAGAGGATGTTAAAATAGTCGTTATCCACAAACTATTTTCATCCAAGAAATTTTCAAGTTATTGAAATGATCAACATGACTTTCGTCACGAGTAAAGATGAACTTGGCTAAAGCGAAAGCTTACCAACACATATTTCGAGAAATAGATAAGCGAGATGAAATCGGCTCAAAATAACAAATGTGTATAATTGAAGTCTATATAGCAATACGACTTTTGTCTCAAATAGGAGATTGAGTAAGCAGACTTTTGAGTGATAGATAAGTTCAAGTCTCCACATACCTTTTGTTGATGAAGTTCCACAAGTTCCCTTGAGTAGTTCTTCGTCTTCATTCGTTGAACGTCATGGAGTCTAGAGCTCAACTACACTTACTATCCTAATCCGAGACTTAGCTATAAGTAGACTAGAACTCAAGACTTATAGTTTTGGCAACTAAACTTGAAAAACAAGCTTGAGATAGCAACGCTTGATAGTTCAACCGAGTAATGCTCTAACAATCTCCCCTTTGTCAATTTTAGTGACAAAACTATCAATACATATGGAATACAAAATAAATAAACTTTGTAGCTTCTCATCCAAATGCTTGATCTCCTTGGTTCTTAAACATTACTCGAAATGTTTGTCACTTCCAAGTACTCCAATGATTCTAAAGATGTTCAATTCAGCATCATCGTTGTTGAAGATCCGTGGACATAACAATGAGAAAACAATAGCTCTCAATCATTTTTATACAGTGTCATAGTACCATTACACAACATCAAAGTTCAATTGTATCACAACTTTGACAACAATACTATGGTGATATGTATCACTTCCCCTTTGTCAATACTTCATCTCACATGAAAACCACTCCCCCTTACATAATGATCCGAAAACCATATGTATTTGTAGTGTGAACTACACATTAATTCTCCCCCTTTTTGTCAATAAAATTGGCAAAGGTACGAAAATTAGTGGGATCCTAATGAAATTTCCATAGAGATACTTCATGACCAAAAGGAAAGCACATATCAACTTTTTTAGATGCAATCATATAGTCGAAACTAAAGGCATTCATCAAGGAATTTATAAATATAAAGATACAAGATAACCCCTATAATATTCCATAGCCGCACTCCCCACAAAGATTTTGCAATTAATCACAAGTTCAAATAAGAATTCTCCTCCATAAAATGTCATTTCAGAAAGAACAACAAGAATGACCTTACTTTCACAAGAAAAGAAGGATTTCTTTGGACATTAACAAATCACATGAAACATGAATTTGTATCCAACAATCTCAATTAAATTAACCACAAGAGAACCCGTGATTAATTTAATCGGAAATGCTCACATAAGAAAACTTACGGAGGCGCACAATATTTACATAAAGATATGGATCAGGGAAGATCAATACTGCGGAATAAACAAAGATTCATTCTAATTTTCATCACTATTTGCACAATGACATATAATAGACTTAATCTTTGTAAACAAGAGTTCATCCTATCTTTCATCAATATTTGCATAATGACATAATAGGCTTAACTTTTGTGTGTCAAAAGTTCATTCAATCTTTTATCAATACTTGCATAATGACATATGAAAGACTTAAATTTTGACCATGTATGGGACAATCATAGTTCACGGACGCAAACACACATATCCCATAACAAGTTGCAATATATAAAACCATAAAGATTAATACTGCAAAATCATCTTCCAAATAAACTTTAGAATTTAAATAAATAAATTCAAAAAAATTGCAAGATGAAAATTGTTGGAAATAGCTATGTGTACTCGCAATAATTGCTATTCCAAACCCTAGTTATCCTTCTTAAAACATAAGAATAAAATTCTCATAAGAATTTTTCTAGACAAAATAAGAATCGATAAGCTAAAAAAAAGGACTACTAGACCACCAAAAACGAACATGAACCAAAATCAAATAGCCTTTTCGGAATCCTCACGAGCCTTGAGGTCTTTGAGCTTGTGATTGATAGCATCCACTGCTTCTTCAAAGAAGATATCCTCATTGAGAAGTTCCTTAACATGTGTCTTCATGAGAACAAGGTCAAAATTAACCTTTTTCAACTCAGTTCTTAACACATCAAGACTCTTCATAGTATCAACGATTTGATTTTTTGCTTCCTCAAAGTATTTAAGAAAATCATGAACCACTTCAGCAGAAACCATATCCTCATTCTCAATATCCTGATGTGTATAGGCATAGTAACATGAGGCATTAGGATAATCATCTTCTACTAGGGTTCTTTTCTTCCTCCCTTTGGAGTCAAAACCAATACCTCTATCAAGAAAACCTCTTGCAAAATCACCAGAGCGAGAAGATGAAGACATTCTTGACAAAACAAAATAACCCAGAGTAGGCGTACAAGACTCAAAAGGTTTGGTATTTAAATGGTTTCTTAGGGAGGGTTACTTTTATGGTTTCCAAAATTGATTTGTGATAGTAACACGGGTACCCGTACGAACACAACTTGACCCAAAAACAAAAACACACACAGAAGGTTGTACTTTTATGACACGACAGAATTTTTGCTACGTGAATAGTTTCACAAATTTTTGGCTCAATAAATTTTGTATCTCCATAGAGTAGGGCTGCCCATGGTTCGGTTTGGTTTGGTTTTCTGCTAAACCCAAGGACCAAACCAATGTCTCTTATAAAAAACAAAAAACCAAACCAAACTATGCTCGGTTTAGAATACTAAAAACTAGATTCGTCCCACCGGGTTTTTCGGGTTTTTTTGGGTTTTTGGTTTTTTAAATAGACTTTCATTTTTAACTCGTAAATTAAAATTGTAAAGCAAATCATCATATACAAAAGAAATAAATAAAGCAAACCGTACTCTGATCATATTAAATAAATAATGTTTCATTATAAAAACTAAAAAGGAACTACAATCCGCATAACTATCCTCTCTTGTCAATTAAATAAATAATGTTTCATTGAAGTGTATATATATTATACTATGATGGAAAGCTCGCAACATATTATTATGGTTTTTGTCGATTTTTTTGGTTCAAAATCTCAGTTTTCTATTCGGTTTGGTTTTTTTGGATTTTTGGTTCTTTCGTGACATCAGACCAAAACCAACCACCTAGAATCAGTTTTTTCGGGTTTTGGGTTTCTTGGTTTTTGGATTTTGGATTTTTCGGTCCCTGGTTTTCTAGATTTTTTTGTCGGTTTGGACCAGTTCGGCTCGGGTAGAAAACCAGACCATGGGAAACCCTACCATAGAGAAACAATTTATAGCACAAGAGTAGAAGGAAACTTAGTTGCAAAGAAAGCTTCTTCGAAATTAAGGCAAAAAAAAAAAAAAAAAAAAAAAAAGGAACAACTTCTGACATAGCTAATACTTAAGCAAAGTTGTCTGCAGAAAATAGTTTAGCTATGGACGATAAGAAAATAACTCAACTAAACATGGAGCATGTTTTCCAAAAGTATACCTGATTATTAACACATCTTACTCAACAGGTTTTTTATGAGTAAGTCCTCAACCCTTGTGATTAATTAGCACAAGTATGAGCCCTAAGCTCATTAGATGAACGATGTTCACGGTTGAGTCTCTTTTTCCTTTCAGATCTAGAAAAGAATCCCTTTTGATGTCAAAGTTTGTCATAAAACTTATTGTCATCAAAATACGAGACATTGTTTGAGTTCTTACCAGAAGAATTTTGACTAGAGGGAATTGACAGCCTATTGATGATCTCTTTATATCCTTCAATTATCATGTTTATGTTGTTTTCCATATCATCATTTTTGCTTCCTTCTCCTGATACTTTATCCACATCAAAAGTAACATTATCTCCCTTTTTGACAGAAGAGAATTCTTGAGCTCTTCTTGGACGATTTGTGTTAAGAAGTCTGTTATGCTTTTGAGCATTTGAGGAACACATCAAACTGAATTTCATGGTAGAATACACAGGGTGAGTGCTGAAACCAATTGGTTTAGACATACGAATGTCAGTTACACCTTTGAGGATTAAATCTAAGGTGTGTTCAAGTCGAACAAAGTAATTGTTATTCAACCTAGAGTTTCTCAATGGCTTATCATGCCCTTTTGAATACAAACGAGACACACTTTCTGATCGCAAGACTGATTAGAGAAAACAGACTTAATATCATCGTTTGGAGATTTCTTCCTTCCATGTGATGTGGAATATCCTTGATCAAGGAGGCTATGAGCACATCTTTTCCAATAGGAAGGGATTCTGATTTTACTTCTGGAATTGGAACTCTTTCAGTTTTGACAGAAGTAGATGGTATAGTAGACTTTTTGGAACATCCTTGAATAGAGAGTTTACTCAAGAGATGTTCAATTTCCAAAGCATCCTTTTTGAGGTTCACCTCGAGTAAGCTACGTGAAGACTAAACTTCATCATTTTCCTTGCAAGGAGCTTTTTCTTTAGAGTCACAATATCTCACTATACCGAGAAGAACATTGACATTGTTTGTCAAACGGGGTAACACATGTCAGTGTTTGTCTGTTTCATTAGAACACTAGGTTCGTCTATATTTGAGATTGACAAATCTTTCTCTTTAATAGACATTATAAGAACGGAACTTTTATTTCTGGTGACGTGCTTATCAGAGATAGTTTTGTCGTCCATAGAGTCATATTGCCACAAACACAGACTTATGAGGTCTTAAACGTGTTTGCCTACTCTGATACCAATTGAAAAAGCGGGGGTACAACAACCACACCCAATATTTCGCTTATAAATATGGATGGACTAACTCCAATATACTTTCAAGAGAATCAACTAGACATTTAGACTCAATCTTAAGAAAGGTATATCAAAGAGTTATATCTCAATCTCTCAATTCAATTCGCAATCAAACAAATAAGAATTTGCGAGCCTGATTGAATATAAGAGAAATAACTTGAACGATACCAAAGACCAATGTTCAAGGATCAATCAATTTCAATCAACAACCAAATGTTGGATTAATAATTGATCGATTCAACGCACAACCCGGTGATATTTCAAATATATAAAAAAATATAATGCGGAAAAGAAATAACACAGACACCAGAAGTTTTGTTAACGAAGAAACCGCAAATGCAGAAAACCCCCAGGACCTAGTCCCGATTTGAACACCACACTGTATTAAGCTGCTACAGACACTATCCTACTATAAATCCAACTTCGGTCTGGAATGTAGTTAAGCCCTGATCAATCTCACAATGATCAAGGTACAGTCGCTTTCCTTACCTCTCTGATCCAAGCAAGATACTATGCACTTGATTCCCTTAGCTGATCTCACCCACAACCAAGAGTTGCTACGTCCCAAAGTCGAAGACTTGGTAAACAAATCTGTCTCACACAGAAAAGTCTATTGAATAGATAAATTTGTCTCCCACAGATATACCTACGAGTTTTTGTTCCGTCTTTTGAAAATCAAGGTGAACATGAAACAATTGATAACCCGAACTTATATTCCCGAAGAACAACCTAGTATTATCAATCACCTCACATTAATCTTAATCGATTAACGAAACAAGATATTGTGGAATCACAAACGTTGAGACGAAGATGTTTGTGACTACTTTTCTATCTTGCATATCGGAGAAATTAATCTCAAGCCAATTTTACGATTGTACTCAATCATGATAGAAAATAACAAGATTAAATCACGCAACTACATAGAAAATAGTTTGGTCTGGCTTCACAATCCCAAAAAAAGTCTTTAAGTCGTTAACCTACAAGGTTTCGTGAAAAACCTAAGGTTAAAAAATAATTGACTCTAGCTTATGCAACTAGTATCACACAGGAGGTGTGTGGATTAGGTTTCCCAGTTGCTAGAGTTATCCTTTATATAGATTTCGAATCAGGGTTTGCAATCTAAGTTACCTTGGTAACAAAGCATTCAATATTCACCGTTAGATGAAAACCTGATTAGATTCAAGCTAATATCTTTCAACTGTTAGATCGAACTTAGATTGTTATACACAAATAAAATGCACCTTTATTTAGGATTGAGTAATCGTACCTAAACGTTTACACTTAGTCGATTCAACAATAGTTAACCAATGGTTAGCCATATGAGCACTTTCATATCAACCTTATTCATCTTTACCATAACTGGTTCAAATGACTCAAATGAAATAGTTAGAGAGTTGTTTAATTGCTTAGATCTCATAGAAGTATATAAGACACAATCGAAGCAAAATCGATTTTGATTCACTCGAATCAATTCATGAACATTATAGCCACGGTTTGCAAAGATTGCATTCCTTATTATATAAATGTTTTATTTCATGAACAAAACGATTTTAGAAAGTAACTTGCTTAAGTACGCATATGGTTACGCATACTAAAGTAGCCGGATTGAGTTTGTTTTTAACTTTCAAACTCCAGCAGAAATTCACGGACGTGAAACTTCCACCAGTATGCTTACATGTACGCATACTTTAGGTTCTCGGTTTTGGACTTTTACACAAATGTGAGAACACACTATGTTTATATCCAAACATGGTTTACTTGTTATAAACTCTCATTTAAATCATTGAAACTTTCTTAGAGGATGTTAAAATAATCGTTATCCACAAACTATTTTCATCAAAGCGATTTTCAAGTTATTGAAATAATCAACATGACTTTCTTCACGAGAAAAGATGAACTTGGCTAAAGCGAAAGCTTACCAACACATATGTCGAGATGAACTCGGCTCGAAATAGCAAATGTGTATAATTGAAGTCTATATATCAATATGAATTTTGTCTCAAATAGGAGATTAATTAGGTACACTTTAGAGTGATAGATAAGTTCAAGTCTCCACATACCTTTTGTTGATGAAGTTCCACAAGTTTCCTTGGTTAGCAGTATAATGAGATATGTTTATCTAATTGCTCGAAATAATCTTAACAGTGTTTCCAATAATACCCTTGAAAATGAAGATAGTTATTTGCATAATCAAGATGACGAGGATAAAATTGGTAACACTACTTGTTTAAATGAGGTTCAACCATTTTCATATTATTATAATGATGATTATGATGAGGATAGTACTGATGAAGAATTTGAAATAAGTAGGCATAGTGATCAGGAATTTGTTACTCCAATTGAGCTTAATAATGATAATGTTTCTAGTTCAAATCCAAATAATTTTAATTATTCACCAATTCAAAAGGACGAGGATTTGACTAGAGTTACCCCCGTTTTAGACGATGTATTATTTCCTTTTGATTACGAAGCTAATAATCATTTAGAGGAACGAGTTTCTTCTGAGAATATTGTTTTAGAGTTTAACGATTTAGAAACATTAGTCTTAGACAAAGAAAATGAACTCGTAGAGATGAGTGAGGATGAACCTGACTTAGAAGAATCAATTGACCATTTTCAGGAATCAGATGACCTTGAAATTAGGGAAGTTGTGACTAGTCTTTCTAGAGACACTGAAAACTCTAAGTTTAGGGGTGATTATCATTCTCCATGTGCCTTAACTCTTAGAAAGGTCCCTCACTTGGGACTTGACATATGTGCCTCAACCATTTTAAAAGATTATCTTTATACACGTTTTCCTGAACCTGGTGATGTTCATAGGGAAGTTCAGTTGTTAGAAACCCATCCTCTGGTTGATGTGGTTTGCCCAGGCTATGATACCCAAATTGATTTGTTTTCCCACCAAATATTTTTCAACCAATTGTGGGAACGTATAAGTTTCAGATGTGTCAATTATTTAGTTTTGAGACTAAACCTAAGTACTGTAGGAGATTAGAATCGACACATTTGCCTAAAATTGACCACCACTTTCATTGTGGTCAATTGTGTGAGTCAAAACTGATTGACTTTAAGGATCCACAATTATTCAGGTTATTATTATGTGCTCCTAGTTCTTATTTGAGTTTTCCAGACTTTACAACCTGAACCGGATCTTAGCTTTGAGGAATTCCAGGACATGAAAATATTTTATCTCGACCCAGTTATAGAACCTGAACCTGAACCACAACTAGATGTAGTTGTCTTAAACAGGAAACTAGACAAGGGTGTGCTTTATTTGTTCATTCACTTGGCATGTTGCAGATTCCTTTTCCTAGTGGTAGCTTTATTTGGTTTTAATGACCCACAGATATTTCGACTATTACTTTATGATTTTATGAGGTGACTAATCCTTTCTTAGTCTGGCTGAAGACTTTAAACTTAGCACTTCTTGGGAGGTAACCCATGCTCATGCAACACGGTAATATCTTTCCTTAACTCTTTTGCTTCAAATGGTAACAGTTTCTCCTTGTTCATGCTTTTAATTTTATCTTTAGAACATTGAGGACAATGTTAGATTTAAGTTTGGGGGTATGGGAGAAACATTTTAGTTGCATTGTTAAACTCCAGAGCCTAGAAATTTATGCTTATTAAGGATGGCACTAACCAATCTAAGTGGATGAAAGAATCTTGGTTGTAGGAGTTGAGGAACCAATCTGATTAGATGGAAAAATCTAAAGAGTCTATTCATAAAAGCACAGAGCTCAGGTGTTAGAATTAAAGAAAAAACATGGTAGTTTCGCCATATCTCGTTGAATCCTTTTCACTTCTGTTTTTTTGCTTTTTTTCTTTAAAATATGTTTCTCTAAGTGATTAGGTGGGGCTCACGATTCAAGTTGTTACCACTGCTAGGGTGAAATAGAATGATTGAGATACCAAAAAAAAAAAAAAAAAAAAATGAGACCGGACCATCGGACCAACCTAATAAATTCAATAAAGTCGACCACCGGAACCCTTGTATATGCCGGTTTGTTGACCTAGAGTTAGGATTATCGACCACTTGGTTCCCTTGTATATGCCAGGTGTGTTGATATTAGTCCAGACCGAGATCTCACCATTAGGATAGGTTTATTTTGGCAGTGGCCTTCAGACAGATATGGGAAACACCGTTCACCTTAGTCAATATCAAAAACCATCTACGTTTTTTTTCTTCTATATCCATCTCTGAATCTATCCATGTGATTGGTTGACTCCGGTTATGATGTCCAGAAACTATCTGAGTAGAGCTCTGTGACTTATATATGAATTTTAGTATGTTTGAGTGCAAACTCTGTGTCTCAGTCCTGAGAGTTTTGGCATTTTGTGGTGTGCGTTTGAGCAATATTTTGGATTTTCAGAAGAGTTCGATCTTTGACTGAAATTCTTGATTTCGCTCGAATGAGCAAGTAGGAATTTGCTCGTTTGATCAAAATTTGGAAAATATTAATAAAATAATATTTTAATATTTGGCATGAGTAGCCTAGTCAGTCATGTGACCATTTGAGTTTTTGGCTTTTTCATGGTTTGAGCAATATTTGAGAAAATATGAAGAAACCATGATTTTTGCTCAAACGGGGGAGTTTCATGAAATGAGGGAAATAATAATTATGAAAATAAGGATTGCAAGGTGTGAGACCGGCCACAGCTAGGGCATGGCCGGACAGCTAGGTAACCCGGTCCCACAACACCTTTCCCTATTTTTATTATCTTTCATGAAACCGTGAAAATATGGAGAAACCGTGAGTTTTGCTCAAACAAGGAAAGTTGTTTGAATGAAGGAGTTTTCATGAGTTCATGAATATAAATAAAATAAGTAAAATAAAGAAAGAGGCATGAGGGACTGTCCACGGCGGTATGGCCGGTGGGCCCGGTCCTAGGCGCCTCTTTTCTATTTTTTTATTATTATTTTGTCTCTCCTGTTTTGTGTAGGATTCCTCGTTTGTCCATATTTTCGAATGCTCGTTCGCGCATTTGGGTGCTCGTTCGTGCATTTGGGTGCTCGTTCGTGCATCATTGTTGAGTACACTTGCACCATTTTATTGGGGCTTACTCGGTGATAATTCAAATGCCCGATTGTTGAGTAATTATTACTAATTCATGAAATTCAACGGAGAATGATTCATGAAATGGAGTAATAATTATGAATTGTGCATCCATTACTAATCTAATCCATGAATTCAGCCTGGGAATTCAGGGAACGGGGTAATGAGATGAATTGGTTATCTATTACTAATCCATGGAGTCAGTCGGGGATTCATGGAATGGAGTAATGATATATAATAGATTATTTTCTAGGAATTCAGTGGCGAATGTCACGGTAGAATTAATCTATTGTAGAATCGAGATATGAGATAGTTGAAGCATCATACTTGTTCTAAAAGGTGCATAGTCAAGGAACAATCGTGCAGCGTTGTTAATGTCCTGAAGGCGTTTATCCCCCTCAACAAACAATCATGTAGGAGAGCCGCCTGAATCTATACACGGTCTCTCTACATAGTCAGGGAACAGCGAGTATCGCCGACGTCCTGAAGGCGTTAAGCCCTCTCAACAAACAATTATGTAGGAGGACCGCCCAATCTTTCTTTTATGTAGAGATGAGTCTCTATATAGTCAGGGAACAATGAGTATCGCCGACGTCCTGAAGGCGTTAAGCCCTCTCAACAAACAATTATGTAGGAGGACCGCCCAATCATGTTATTCTACATAAAGGTCATAATGAAATGTGAAGCATCGAACGCTCAGCTAGTGGGAGGCCTTTCGAGAATAATATTCATCATGGCTCTGAGAGGAACTCGATCAGAGCTCGTGAAACGGTTCACAGATCGTAAAATATGAATCGTCACATGCGTTCCTGAAGCCGGGTCAGAAACATGCAGTATCATGATTTTACGAAAATTTCATATCGAAAATTTCCGCTGAGTTTGTAGTTTGCAAACTAGTAAAACCAGTCACCTTAGGTACGCATACCCGTACCCAAGTTGGTTATTTCTCAAATCGGTAGTTCATGAGCTTAATACAATAAATTATAAGGAATGCAATCTTTGCAAACCGTGGCTATATTGTTCATGAATCTATTCAAGTGGATCAAACCGATTTTGCTTCAATTGTGTCTATGAATAAAGACCTAAGCAATTGAACAACTCTTAAACTAGTTCTTATGAGTCATTTGAACTAGTTATGAGAAAGATGAATACGGTTAATATGAAACTACTCATATGGCTAACCATTGGTTAACTATTTGTGAACCAACTAAGTGTACACGTTTAGGTACGGTCACTCAAACCTAAATGAACACATTTCATTAGTGTGTGACAAGCTAAGTTTCGATCTAATGGTTGAAAGATATTAGCTTGGTTGAATCAAATTTTTCATCTAATGGTGAATATTGAATGCTTTGTTACCAAGGTAACTTAGATTGCAAACCCTGATTTGAAAACTATATAAGGGGAACTCTATCAACAGGAAAAACTAATCCCCATACCTCATGTGTGATACTAGTTGGTTTTGTTAGATTCGATTCTCCTTTAACCTTAGGTTTCTTCTCGAGACCCTGTAGGTTAACGACTGAAAGACTTCATTGGGATTGTGAAGACATGCGAAACTACCTCTCTTGTAGTTGAGCGATCTGATCTTGCCATTTTTTATCATACGATTTCAATTGAATAATTGACTTGAGATTATATCTCGGATAGGGCAAGATAAAAAGAAATCACAAACATCTTCGTCTCATCGTTTGTGATTCCACAATATCTTGTTTCGCTACCATACGATTAAGATTATTGTGAGGTGATTGATATATCTAGGTTGTTCTTCGGGAATATAAGTATGGTATATCAATTGGTTACTGTTCACCTTGATTTATGAAAACAAGGAACAATACTCATAGGTTTATCTGTGGGAGACAGATTTATCTATACAATAGACTTTTTTGTGTGAGACGGATTGGTTTATCAAGTCTTCGACTTTGGGTCGTAGCAACTCTTAGTTGTGGGTGAGATCAGCTAAGGGAATCAAGTGCGTAGAGTCCTACTGGGATTCAGAGATGTAAGGAGCGCAACTGTACCTTGATGAGTGTGAGATTGGTTAGGGCTCAACTACATTCCAGTCTGAAGTTAACTTGGAGTAAGCTAGTGTGTGTAGCGCCTTAACTAATACAGTGTGGTGTTCAAATCTGGACTAGGTCCCGGGGTTTTTCTGCATTTGCGGTTTCCTCGTTAACAAAACTTAAAGTACGTATTATTTCTTTTACGCATTATATTTTGTTATATAATTGAAAAATCACAGGTTGTGCGTTGAATCGATCAATTGGTTAATCTAACCTTTGGTTGTTGATTGAAATTGATTGATCCTTGAGCATTGGTCTTTGTTACCATTCAAGTTATTTCTTTTATATTCAATCGGGCTCGCAAATTCCTATTTGTTTGATTGCGGATTGAATTGAGAAATTGAGATATATTGGAGTCTGACTGTCCATTTGATTCTCTTGAAAGTATATTGGAGTTAGTCCATACAGATTGCTAAGCGGAATATTGGGTGTGGTTGTTAGACCCCCGCTTTTTCAACACCCACTTATTGATTTAAACAATGAGTAGGATGTGGTATACCCGTCTAAGTGACTATTTGATTGGGTAGGGATAAACAAGTAAGGTTTTGTGCCATGCGTATTAAATAAGTGCAGGATTCATAATTATAGCTATCTATGTCAACGGTATGGAATGATAAGTACTCTTAAGGGAACAAGATATCTTTCAAGCTATTTAAAATCTGAATTTGAGATGAAAATCCTGGGAAATCTCGATCTTGTCTATGTTCTGAACTAGAATACCGAGCATGTGGTATATTATTCCATCAGTTTACATATGTCCATTGTCAGGCAATTTAACAAGGACATGCATCCTGATAGCACTCCAATGATTAGTTGAGTTTCAAATGTACATAAATGACCAATTCGTCTAAAGGAAGATGACGAAGTTGTGTCGGGAGATGAACTTTCCTTATCTAAGTATAATAGACGCATTATTGCACTTAGCATAATGTACTCGACCAAATGTTACATCCTCAGTGAACTTGTTAGCTACTGAAATTCATTGGAATGGTATAGTGAATGTAATCATGTACTTAAAAGTAACCATTGACATAAAAAAAAATTACCATGCAAAGATATGAAAAGGAATGCTAATGAAAGTGCAATCCAAAAGTTGTTGATTATGAAAGAACAATAATCTCTTCCCAACGAAATTAATTAGAGGGGAATATGGTAGACTATTTTATAAGTCATTACCGATATTCAGTTCGAAAATTACATGACTAAAGGAACTGTCTGGAACAACTCTGAAAGTAATCAGGGGGAGATGCCGACATCAGGGGGAGGATCCAAGGATATGATGTCGACATAATTTACTTCGAAATTGAAGCTATGTTGTACTCTTTTTCCCTTCGATCGAGAATAGTTTTTCCCAAAGGGTTTTGTTACTCAACAAGGTTTTTAGCGAGACAATACTACAAACATCAAGTATGTTGAACTTTGAAGACATAAAGATCGCGTTGATATTACTAAAAATATCTGGATCAAAGAAATGAAACGCGATAGTCTGTTAAGCAACGTAACTTCCAGAATCAATAACAGGGTCTTATATACATTCAAGTCACCAAAGTAAAGTGTGATAAACTCCTTTTGATTGCATTAGACTAATGAAAATTGTCTGACATCAGCGGGGGCATCTAATGGTGTGTTGAATTATTTTCCTTCACCGAGGTTGCTTTTTCCCACAAGGTTTTATTACTCGGCAAGGTTTTAATGAGGCAACATATTCGAGTCGAACTATGTTCTAAGTTTGCTTAATATTATACTATTTTTCTTTAGTTCAGGTTTTTTACCTCTGGGTTTTCTTGACGAAGTTTTAACGAGGCAATTAACTTAGACTCACAGGTCTTTGAAGATCGTATCGCATGTGATGAACTACATATAAAGTACGAGACAACATGTGAAGTACTACATGTGAAGAGTTGTACCAAGGTTTTGTCCCACTAGGTTTTTCCTTTTCAAAGTTTTAATTAGGCAATGGACTTCGGCACAATTCATCAAGGAGGATGACATTTGAAGAACTATATGCTTGCTTCATCTATATTTCTCCTTAAACATTTTGCTTAAAATTGTTTATCCCATACAAAAATAAAATAAGAATAATTTCTATTTTTATTCCTACAGTGCGAGTTACGCTCAATATTTTTGGAAAAATACATTGCAAAAACTATATGTGAAATTTTAATTATATTCCAAAGCGGTGTAAAACGATACTTAATATTATTTTTTTTGCAACAAGAGTTATCCAAATATAAAATTTTTGCAGACACTTTTTAATATTGTTTCCAAACAAAGTTTTTTATTTTATTTTATTTTATGGGATTTGTGGGTTTGGTGTCTTTCAATATAAATTTTCTGTGCAAAAGCCACACCCTATTGTTTTCCACGTTGTTTCTCGATTCTAGGATTTTTCATTTGTGATTTAGGGTTTCTTTTTCCGATCTACTTTTATTTTTTGCTTGTCAGGTACGCATTGTTTCTTGGTTGCAGGTATCCTCGATCATGCACCCATATGAAGGTTTATGAAGGTATAAACGCATTCAAGTAAATGTTGTTGCGATATCAAACACCAGATTTTTTTTTTTTTTTTTTTTGCAAGTCTTATTGATGCATAAAGCGAGTTTAGCAATTATAATTATTGTTTAGATCAATCGATCAAAAAAAAAAATTGTTTATTTTGGTTTTTGCTGCTTCAATGTTGCTAAATCTTGAAATAGAAGTATGTTCAATTTTATTAGCGACCGTGTTTATATGATTTTTTTTTTTTTGGTTATTAAGTTGAACCTGAAGAAGTAAAAGGTTTAGCCCATTCATATTTTCTTTGCTAGGGTTTTAATGTTCTTTTTCTTCTTTTTTTTGTACCCGTGTTATCTAATCTATTTGCTATTTTGTTTGCATGGACTAGTGCCTTGAAATTTAATCAATGGTTGCAGCAGTGGGAGCTCGTGAGTATTGATGTCGGTTATAACTCCAGAAATTTAAGAAATATCAAAGTTCCGAGAAACATTGGAGTGGCATAACTTGCTTTGAAGATTTTTGATGTGACTCAATAATGTTGTAGTAAAAAGTTCATTGAGACTTGTGAAAGCAAAAGATTTTAGACTTATAAAAATTAATAATAAAGAAAACTTAACACAAAATTGATTCAAGATATGAGAAAATAACCAAGACACTGATTCCACTATTACACATGAATGAATGAATAACGGTAAATAACCCAAAACTCTAATTATCTTTTAAATCCCTTGTTTCTTAATTCACAAATAATCATACAAATTCTCAAAAATTAGTTGTATCCCCTAAGCATAGATTATCTTAATACAAGCATAACCTATCTAATTGAATCACAACTAATGAAAAGAATTTTTGCAAACAATTAAAACTCTGCAAAAGCAGTGATTGAGTGAATTATTAATTATAAATTAGAGAAAATAAAATAGTTACCAATTATTCATGCGTAAATAGCTTCCTCATTGCCTTGGTTGTGGGAGAATTAGCCGCTCATCATGTTGGAAACACGCTCAAAAATCATTTTTATTGCTCAAAAGAGGTGTACAAATGATGAAATGGAGAAAATGATGAAAATCAAGTGTTTGCAACGATTATAAGTGTTGCAACCACTGTTACAGAGAAGGATAAAAACGGTTACTTTCCTTTTAAGTCTGCCTTCCGTATTACGACCCTCGCCTAAGTGTCGTTGACACTGTAGAAGAACGACGGTTCTATGTGCGTTGAATGTTCTTCGTGTTCTTCACAGAAGCAGCAATGGCAGTTTCTGCAACTCGATTTTTTTGGCTTTCTGATGCTCTGCAACTCTCCCAATCTCTCCGTCCTCTTTCTCTGCAACACCAGCACCATATATATATACTCGCAAGAACAAAAATAATGACTCATAATTACCAAAAATCTCCCATAACTCGACAGCAAAGAAAATTATCTCGGGAATATTTTCTTCCCATTCTTGTCTTCTTCATGCGTCTGTTGCAGTCAACCTCCATCCAAACACTCTTCCACACATCCCAGCATGCGCCAAACACGCTCAGGCCACAAGAACTCTTCGCAAAATAACTCGGAAATTACAACAGAGAATCCGAGAATATATTTCATCCCTGTTTGAAGATTTCTTCCATTATTTACGTGCATGAATCAAGTATCTTTCCTGTTTTAGTGTAACAGCATCATTCCAAGTCAAATCCGAGAGAAACTCGGCAAATATTACGTCTAATTCTGCACTGAAAATCTCCGCAGCTGTCAAGTTCATTTCCCGTCTTTTTTTCATTTTCAAACGAAGAAGGTGGTTGCCCCTTAACCGAACCAGGGGTGCGAATATCAATTGGGTGCCCCTTAGCAATTGGGTTACCCCTTATCCAATGTGGGAGTCCGAATAGCAAATGTCCTCCGGAGGTGTTCCGAGCAACTTTTCGAGCCGAATTTTCCAATAATCTTTATTTTCAAAAAATACCTACAAACACAGAAAACACCATAATAAGGACAAAAAACGAGTACTAACAATCCGAAACATTGAGGACAAATTAGACACATAAATGCGTCTATCAATTTTGCTCTGCAAGGCTCATGACTTTTAAAAAAAAAATATTTGCATGTGTTAAAGGGGAATTTAGGAGAAGGTGAAGAGTATGAGAAATGGAAATAGGGTTCTTATTGACAGCAACAAATACAATTTTATAACGCATAGTATGCTTTATATATAAGTAGGAAGAGAACCCTAGATACTATATTGGGCCGCACATACATGGGCTATAAGCCCTACAACACTCCCCCTTGTGCGGTTCAATGACAAAACTTTATACATAGTGCTTCACATATAGTGCTTTGAATGTAGTGCTTCAAATGTCGTTCTCTCCTTGATGACTTGTGCCGAAATCAATTTCCTAACTAAAACTTTGACAAGGAAAAACCCAGTGGGATAAAACCTTGGTACAACGTTTCACGTGTAGTAATTCACATGTTGTCTCGTACTTTACATGTAGTTCATCACATGCAATACGATCTTCAAAGATCGATGAGTCTAAGTTAATTGCCTCGTTAAAACTTTGTCAGGGAAACCCAAAGGGACAAAACCTGAACTAAAGAAAAAGAGTACAATATTACGCAAACGTAGAACATAGTTAGACTCGAATATGTTGCCTCATTAAAACCTTGACAAGGAAAACCCAGTGGGATAAAACCTTGACGAATGGAAAAGAGTACAACGAGGAAGATGCAAGTAAAGGTGATCTGTTGCATATGATCACTTTGCTCCATTGAAGTTGACTAGTTGCTTCACAACTCCTAAGGCATGAGAGAGACAATAGCCTTAGCTGGGAAATTGTATTCCCGGTATTTGTTGTTGTCTCATTAAAAACCTTGCCGAGTAACAAAAACCTGTGGGAAAAAGTAACCTCGGTGAAAGAAAATAGTTCAACACACCATTAAGTTCTCCCCCTGATGTCAGACAATTTTCATTAGTCTAAGGCATTCAAAAGGAGTTTATCACACTTTAATTTTGTGACTTGAATGTTTATAAGACCATGTTGTTGATTCTGGAAGTTACACTGCTTAACAGATTATCGCATTTCATTTCTTTGATTCAGATATTTTCGGTAATATCCACGCGATCTTTATGTCTTCAACGTTTAACATACTTGATGCTTTTAGTGTTGTCTCGCTAAAAACCTTGTCGAGTAACAAAACCCTTTGGGAAAAACTATTCTCGATCGAAGGGAAAAAGAGTACAAAACATCTTCAATTTCAAAGTAAAATATGTCGACATCATATCCTTGGATCCTCCCCCTGATGTCGGCATCTCCCCCGATTACTTTCGAGTTGTTGTTCTAGACTCACATTACTTTAGTCATGTACTTTTCGAAATTGAATACCGGTAATGACCTGGAAAATAGCCTACCGTATCTCCCCCTGATTACTTTCGTTTGATAAGAGATTATTATTCCTTCATAATCAACAACTTTTGGATTGCAGTTTCATTAGCATTCCTTTTTATGTCTTTGCAGGGATAAAACAATTTTACGTCAATGGTTACTTTTAAGTATATGATTACATTCACTATATCATTCCAATGACGTTGCGTTGGCGCGGAGCTATATCTAGCTAACAAGTTCCCTGAGGATGTAAAATTTAATCGATTACATTATTATACTAAGTACAACAATGCGTCTATTGTACTTAGATAAGGGAATTTCATCTCCCAACACATCTTCGTCATCTTCCTTTAGACGAAATGGTCACATACTTACATTTGAACCTCGACTAATCATGGGAGTGCTATCAAGATGCATGTCTTTGTTAAATTGCCTGACAACTTTAGACAAATGCAAACTGGTGGGGTAATATACCACAAGCTCGGTATTCGATCGAGATTTTCCCAGATTTTTCATCTCAAATTCGGATTTCAAATAGCTTTTAAGGTCTCTTATTACATCAAGAGTACATATCATGTCTGTAACATCAACATAAATAGGTACAATTCCAAATCAGGAACTTTCTTATGAACACGCAAGGAAAAATAACTTACTTGTCTATCCCCTCCAAATCAAATAGACACTTAGACGGGTATACCACATCTGCCTGATTGCTTGAATCTATAAGTGAGCGTTCTATCTAACTATAAACGCACTCTGTGGTTTAGAGTCATTTGATTTGGGAAACAAAAGTCTATCAAGTACTTTTGTAAATATCTTCTATCTCTTGATGCTTTTAGAGATACGTAACAACCACATATGCTGCATTTCAAGTCCTTTTGAAATTACCAAGCTAACTAAGTAGCGGAACTCTATAACGTTCATTACAAGAGAACAATTCCAGGGCTTTGTGAGAAACCTCGCGCCACAAGGCGAGTCTTTGTACTTTAAGACTACTTTCTTCTCATTATGCTTTATGACAAATTAATTATGTATGTCCAATAGGCTTTACACTTGGTTGGTTAGCACTACCATACCAAATACCCGTATATTTGCCAAAGAACTAAGTTCTACCTGGATTGTGTAGGCCAAATATGCTATTTATTTTAAATTAATCAAAATAAAGCATGGTTCAATTTCATTGTGCTCTACTTCTGGAGCAACTATTTATGGATTATATCATCATTGTGCACGCATGATCCTTCCATTAACTCGTGTGCATTCTCATAATCCGTCAGGATTTCATTGTTCTCTAGAATCATTTAAAACTTCGGAGCGTCCTCCAGTTTGATCCATGGACATATTCAGAGACAATCTTATGAGATGATTTCTGATGATATAAGTAAGTTGTGCCTTACTCACCTACTTCCTTTCTAGGTGAGGATTGATCGAACCAAGTGGTCTCTCCAACTTCCTTTATGGAGCCACGGCCTCAACCACACTTCCACTGAGTGTAGTTGCACCACCTTAGTCTATGGTGTATATCTCGTATTGAGGATTTGTAACTTTGCAAGTAGGTTTACAGCTGGTATGTGTGATCTCATCACTTTAGCGACATCATTGTACATTCTGAAAATCGAATATTCTTTATCACTTCACATTTACATTTGTGGAGTACAAGAATCAATATGAGACACAGTGGGAACACACCATGACAATTCTTGTCGTTCCCTTAGAAAATACTTTTTCTTATCTCCCCCTAATGACGGGAAGACTGTCTCATTGAAGTGATAACCCGCAAATCTAGCGGTAAGAGATCTCCTGCCAAAAGTTTTAAAATGCGGATAATTGTTGGGAACTCATTTCCAACATAACTACTTAATAGTTTTGAAGACCTATCATAGTACGATGTGGAGTCGTAATGGCACATATATAGTGCAACCAAATATGCGTAAAAACACAAATGTCATTCTTAAATCCAGTTACCAACTGGTGCGCAGAAAAGGTTGACTAATATTGGGTTCTAATAACAAATTAAGTAAGATGCGTGTAATATTGCATATCCCCAAAGCAATAAAAGATAGGTTGGTACGCATAGCCTATTCCTAAGACACCATCTGTAACCTTTGATGGTAGCCTCTGCGAGACCATTGGGTATAAGATGCTCTATATTGATCCTATTAAACATGCAATATTCATCAAGTCCTTTTGATGTAAATTCTCTAGCATTATCAAGGGTGGTTGGCCTTTGCACTTTGCATTGTGTGGTATGTGCTAGTAGTTTTCAAACGCAAATTTCTTGGGAACTATAACTAGTCCAAAAATGTCAAAACATCCACCAGAGCCATAAGTCACTTTAATGGTCCGCATTCTACATGAATATTTTTCTAAAGTTCACCTTGTTTTCTTTGTAATATGGAATTTTTTTACCATTTGCATCTTAGGATGGTCTCGATCCTGTTTTACCGAAGACTTTGTAAAAATGAGTGATATGCTTTCTTACCTAAAAGCATAATGGGAAGGAGGGTTGTGCATCTAGTAATTTATAAAACACTTATTGAGAGATATGTCATCACTTTACATTATGTCAATCTTTTTCCCATTTTCGTTCACTCAAATAAAGTGATATTTGTATGAGTTCTTTCAAAACAATCATCATGTCACAACCAAAGTTTCTTTATGGTTATGCCCAAAGACTGAATGAGTCAGTTTCCAACATTTCATCGTCGGAGTCAATATGATTCAATAATCCAAATATTATAGTGAATTACATTGCACTAGGTTGACTCAAGTTTCTCTAAAATATATTTCCTTCCAAATATATTAGAGACTATAAAAGATGCAATCAATTACATTCTCATCATTTGATGTTCCACATGATATCCATTTGCACGGGTTACTTGGGAATTTCACAAGGTGTGATTATCTCTTGGTACATTTAGAGATTTTGTGACGTCTTTGTTCTATCTTGAAAAAAAAATGAGCAGTGTTGCGCTCGATAATATAGTCAATTGGCCGGGCAAAGTTCTTGTTGCCATTAAAGTTGATGTGAAAATTGGTTGTTACTATGATACACATACACATTATATTGTATATACCAACACCTATGACCAGGTGCATTTCCAACTCATTTATTTATGATGGGAGCTAGAATTACATTTTAGCTGCTCCCATGTTCAATTGATACCTATATTTTGGTGTCATTATTGCTGGGGAAAAAAATTAATTTTTTTTTCATGATATATATGTTCCTTTCCACATGCTTTATATGAGTCGGTACGTCTAACCCTCATTACTTCGGGGTTCTTTCCATTTTCAATTTTGCTACATTTAGCTTAATTTGAGAAATTTCTTTATCTCAATAGGCCAAGAGATTCTCACTACACATGTCAACCACTTACTTTAGGTTGAGTAGATTACTAAAGGTAATTCTCTTGTTGTCATACTTCAACATATACTATTTCGTTAGTATCATGGGTGAAGTAGAGAAATGGAAATTTTTCTGACTCAAAAATAAATAAAAAAAATACTAATTGTGAGTTCTTCCACAAAATATTGGAATACATGTGATTTTATTTGTAATGTATCTTTTGAAATTACCGACTCTTTAATAGTCGAGCAAGTATATTACATTCCACAGAACATTCAAATTTGGGGAGAAAATATCAAGTATGCAATAATGGTGTTCAAGTATTTCTAAACCCCAAATACATACTTTTGAATCGAGTTGGTACAACCAATTGTATAAAAGACATCATTCTAACTCGAATTTTGGTTCCCGCTGTATATAGACAGAACCGGAACAGGCATGGTCGCGCACGACCTAAAACCTGAAGCCAAGGTCTGGAACAGGACAGACTCAACACGGGACCGATTTGGATTGGTTGGAACGGGACCGAGTTGGCTGGGTTGGAACGGGACCGAGTTGGCTTCTCCTCTTCGTCCTCGGTGGTTTCTCTTTTCTCCTTGGAAACAGAAAAATGCTTCCTCACAGATTCCTCATAGATTTCCCACCACAGAATCAAGATATACGTTGCGAAACAACAATAATAGCAGATCAGGCATTTATATATTTTTTTTGTGTAAATCTTTTCTCAATTCTCAGGTTTAAAAATCTTTTTTTCAAATGGGAATAAATGGTAAAGACAAATAATGTATTATAAAGTGTATCATAAAGTCTAAAAAAAAAAAACTGACCGCATGTGATATTAATTTTTAGACCGCATGTGATATAAGGTACATAAAATCCAAAGTGCTATTAACAGAACTGGAACATTCCATTGGAGAAGTGTATTGCACAAAATATGCATATGGTGTTTATGGAAATGGAAAGGTCTAGTAGTTTATCATGAACACAATATTTGCAGACAAGCACAAGGGGGAAAAGACAAAATCAGTTGTGAAAACCATCAAATCAATCTTGAACAAACCATTAATCTCGGACAAGATAACAAGTGAGCATGATTAATCAACCGTAAGCAATAGATATATATTGATTCTAAAACGTACGCTCATTAATGACGCATATGTTATAATAAAACTAAATTTTAACAAAACAGCCAGCACCAAAAATATGAAAAATCATACATCACATCACATGTGATAAACACAGACAAAAGGCAGAGAAAAAGGTTACCTTCTTGCGTATCTCATAAAAGGAACAAGATAAGTACAAAAATTCCACGAAGATGAATGTGACCTGGTCGGATTGGAACGGACCAAATCGGGAACATGACGGGGATTTGAAACACGAACAGATTTTTGTTATCGTCTTCTTCCAGAGGATTTTTTTTTCCAAACGACCTAACTAGGACGAAAACCTTAGATCGGCTAATCTCTAATTACAGATGACTAAAATCAGTCTATGATAGGGTTTCAAAAATATCGATTGATAAGAGCCAATTTTTAGTGACAGGAAGAGCTCGTGCATGATAACGTGTTCAAGGGGAATTTAGGAGAAGGTGAAGAGTATGAGAAATGGCAATAGGGTTCTTATTGACAGCAACAACAACCATATTACATAGCATAGTATGCTTTATATATAAGTAGGAAGAGAACCCTAGATACTATATTGGGCCGCATATACATGGGCTATAAGCCCTACAACAGCATCCAATTTATCTTAGATTATTAATATTTTTATTAGGATTGGGAAAAAAAAATATTTATAGTTTTTGAATAATATTTTTTTATCTTTAATGAAAATTATTTTAAACATGGATCGAATACTTCGTATGCGAGAAATAAACCCGTGCGTAGCACGGACGGATAACTAGTCTTGCTAAAATCATTCAAATCTAATTAATTAGTAAAAAGAATATTAACGATGACTTAAGCACTAATTTGTTGAGATAATGTAAACATATTAAATTATAAAATTACCCTTTTATCAGTATACAAAAATACCATTAAAATTTAGACTGGGTAATACAATTATCCAAGAATTACTTAGCCCTCATGCATTTTTACATCTGTAATCTCCCATGAGTATAATTCCCATACTACCCACTTATGTATCCTCTGGCTGTAAATAGCCACTTGCTCTTTTTACACAGAGTTGATAATAACTCCTCTTCAGCTTTTGTCTCCTTTACCCACTAGTAGTAGTAATAATAATATCATACCAGCCCAGCATATAACTATTCGCTACAAAATAATGAGGGCACAACCAAATGTATCTCAATTATTAGTCACCGCTAAATTACAAGGCTGCTAATGGGGTACCCCTTGTTTAGGATGTACCAATTTACATATAGGACAAAAAAGTAATTGCCTTTGGGTTGGTACGCCCCCAAGCAAAATGGTACCCCATTAGCAACCTTGTTAAATTAAAGCAGCAATTCATCATGTATTGGAGATTGATTATTTGATTTGACCTGCCGCTCTGAACAATTGTATAAGCTCTCTTAACCCTATTAGGGTGCCAGAGGCATGTATTTATGTATTTATATTAAGCTTAATGGACATATTACATTGGACTCTTTACAGGAAACCGAGTTATATGTATGGACTCTATATGGACCAAACTATACATTGGACTATATTCTTCACACCCCCACAACCAACCCCCCCTCAAGCTGTACACGGTGGTAGACAACGTGAAAGCTTGCCACAGAGAAAACGAAATCTGGCTGTGGACAATCCTTTCGTGAACAAATCAGCAAGTTGATGTGTAGTAGCAATGTAACATAATTGGAGATGGCCTGAAGATATTCGTTCTCCGACAAAATGATAATGTATGTGAATATGTTTCGATCTTGAATGTTGAATAGGATTGATGGCAAGATAAGTTGCACTGATGTTATCACAATATAGAATCGATGGCTGCTTCAAATATGAACCAAGATCATGCAGTAAATATTGAATTCATGTAAGCTCAGCAGATGTAGAAGATAAAGCGCGATATTCAGCTTCAGTGCTGCTGGTAAAAACTGTTGGTTGCTTTTTAGAACCCCATGAAATAAGATTCTTACCTAAGAAAATGCAGTGACCTGTAGTAGAACGAGAAGTATCGGGATCACCACCCCAATCAGCATCAGAAAAAGCTGTGAGCTGCATAGGATTGTTGTTCCAAAAGGAGATGCCATGGCCAAGTGTTCCTTTAAGATACCGTAAAATACGCTTCACAGCCAGAAAGTGAGATTGTGTTGGTCGATGCATAAACTGACTAACCTGATTAACTGCATAAGTGATGTCAGGGCGTGTCATGTTAAGATATTGTAAGCCGCCAACCAGACTTCGATATAATGTGATGTCAGGAAACAAGTCAGCATCATTGGAGGATAGTTTAGAACGAGGTGCAACAGGAGTGGAAACTGGTTTCGAATCAGCAAGGTCAATCCTTTTTAAAAGATCCAATGTATATCTGTTTTGAGTTAAAACCAAACCATCCTTTGTACGTGTAGCTTCCAAACCAAGAAAATAGTGCAAATCGCCCAAATCTGTCATGGAGAATTCGCGTTGAAGCGTAGGCAAAAGATTTTAGAGACCAACAGTATCACTTCCAGTAATAATTATATCATCAACATATAGCAATAAAATGAGAATGCCAGCGCTGGAATGCTTAATAAACATCGAATGATCAGAGTGTGATGATTTGAACCCAATATTCAAGAGAAAAGCTGCAAAGCGATGAAACCATGCATGAGGCCTTTTCAAACCATGGAGGGCTTTGTGCAATAAACAGACATTATTAGGATAACGAGGGTCTACAAATCCTTGAGGTTGTTCCATATACACTTCTTGGTCAAGCGAACCATGTAGAAACGCATTCTTAACATCAAGTTGCTTAATTGGACAAGAAGAAGATATTGCAATGCTGAGAACTAGACGTATCGTGACTGGCTTGACAACCAAGCTAAACGTCTCATCATAATCAATGCCATACTGATGTGAGTAACCCTTAGCAACAAGACGTGCTTTACGTCGATCAAGAGAGCCATCAGATTTTTGCTTCACACGATATACCCACTTTGAGCCAATAACATTCATACTAAAACGACGAGGAACAAGTGACCAAGTACGATTGCGTAGAAGAGCATTAAAGTTCTTCAAGCATGGCTGCCCACCATTTCTTAAATTTGGATGCAGCAGTAAAACAGGTAGGCTCAGAAGGAAGCGAATTAAACAGTGCTGCAAAACATTGTAATACTGGATATCTAGTAAAAATACAACCTTTAAAACTCCTAGGTTGAATGGTATGATCCTTGAGTCGAGTGACCATGTGGTGAGTATTAGCAGTCGACTGAGGAAGCTCTTGTACATTAGGGGATAGTGGAGCTAAAGAAGACGGTGAAGTACAAGAATGTGCTGGTGAACTAGGAGATGAGGGAATATTGGCATCAGAAAAAGAGAGTCGTCTGGGAGACAAAGAAGAAGGAGAATGTGTTTGGGAGGATGAAATGGGTGTAGATTTTATAGAGGAAGAAGGAATTGAGTGCACATGGGACAAATGAACAGGAGTAACATGTACTTCAGAAGAAGAGGGAGATGGAGATGAGAGATGTGTTGCATGAATGTGATTAGGCCAAGCCAAAAGAGTACTAGTAGCAGTATTAGACTTTAAGGTAGGAAACATAGTACCAGAATCATTAGGAAATGGAAAAGGAGACTCATCAAAGATAACATGACGAGGGATATAGATCTTGTTGCTCTTAACTTCAAGACACTTATAGCCCTTATGTCTATCACTATAGCCAATAAAAATACAAGGTAGTGTTTTGGGCTGAAATTTATTGTGGCGAAAGTGATTTAGGAGAGGATAACAGCGGCAACCAAAGGCTTTTAAAAAGGTATAATCAGGAGAACGATTATGAACTGCAGAATAAGGAGAGTGATTGGATAAAATAGGAGAAGGAAGATGATTTATCAAGTACACAGCGGTTGCATAAAACTCAGCCCAAAAACTCTCAGGAAAACCACTTTGAAGCATTAAAGCTCGACCAGTTTCAGTAATATGGCGAATCTTTCGTTCACCCGGGCCATTCTGTTGAGGCGTGCTAGGACAAGAAGATCTACTAAGAATGCCATGCGAAGTTAAAAAAGATTTTAATGGTTTAGCGTATTCAGTGCCACCATCAGTTTGCAACACTCGTATGGTTGTAGAAACTTGAGTTTCAATCATAGCTTTAAAGTTAAGAAAGCAACGAAACACTTGTGTTTTGTCAGATAAAAAATATATCCAAGAAAAACGAGAACATTCATCAACAAATAAGAGAAAATATCGAAAACCACAAGTAGATAAAAATGGTGCAGGACCCCATAAATCTGAGTGTATAACAGAACCAATTATATTAGAATAAGTGCTTCGAGATGAAAAAGGTAGACGATGATGCTTGGCACCAACACAGCTAGAACAAATGGAACTAGATAAAGAAGAACGAGAATCTAATGATAAACTGGACTTAAGAGACTGGAAGTCTGCATTGTTGGGATGGCCTAAACGCATATGCCACACAGTTGGGCTAGCTCGAATGCCAATGGTGGCTGCGAAAAAAGCTGGGACATAGGATGACGAAGGTGGAGAGGAAACACTGGAGAAGATAGGGTACATGCCAGCTTCATTCTTGCCCTTGTACAGAAGAGTTCCCGTTAGACGATCCTGTATACAAAAACCATGACGATAAAAGTGAAAAACACAGTCATAATCTCGTGTAAGTTGGCCAACGGATACTAAACTTTTAGCAAGAGAAGGAACATAAAAAGTGTTCTTCAGGGTCAACTTTGAGGAAGGTGGGGTAAGAGTTACATCACCAATTCCCGTGATGGGTAATAGTTTACCATCACCAACAAGAACTGTATCATTACCATTGTAGTCAAGACGATTGGTCATCTGCGAAGAGTCAGATGTCATATGAGCAGAAGCAGCTGTGTCAGCAAACCATTGATTCTCATACGGCATAGGTTGAATCTGCATTGCTGAAAAAGCCTGTGGGAGATCAAAATTCGATGTTGGCCTGAGACGATGACAAGTTTGTGCTGCATGGCCTCTCGTATTGCACCACTGACAAGTGACAACTTGATTTTGAGGTGGAGAGCTAAGGATAGATCCAACTTGATTATTACGACCATAAGATGGACGTCCATATGATGGATTTTGATGTCCACTAGAGGGTTGAAAACCATTGTTGTTACCACGACCATTACTATTATTCCATCCAGTATTCCATTTTTGGTTATTATTGTTCCAGCCATTATTCCAAGTATGTCGACCCCCAAAACTGTTATTACCACCACGATGTTGATTTGAATAAGAACCACGACCATAGCTTCCACCACGGCCACGAGGAGAATTGTTATGCAAGCTACGACCACGACTAGAGTTATTGTAGGAATTGGAATTTTGATGTTGACCACCACGACAAGTAGAAGCACCAGCAAAGAAAGATACCGGACTTTGAATGTCAGCAGCATGTGTTTGTAAATTTTGCAGATATTGAAGATGAGATTCATGATGTAAGAGCAAGGCATGAAGTTCAGTAAAGGTAGGAAGAGTAGTACGGGCTATGGCTGCTGTGTAGATGTTAGACCAATCAGCACCCAAGCCACGTAGTGTCGTAGAGACAAGCTCAAGATCAGACACTGGTTGAAGAACAACTACTAAGGAATCAGATATTTCCTTTATCTTCAAAATATACTCTGAGATTGACGAATTACCTTTTTGAATAGTTGACAAGCTTGCTTTCAGTTGGAGAATACGGGCAGGATTAATTGCTGCATAGGTAGAACGAAGATAATTCCAGACGTCACGAGAGTTTCCACGGCGTGCACATTCAGATTTCATAGTTTCAGTTAGAGAAGAATTGAGCCATGACATGATTGTTTGATCAATAACTTCCCATTCCTCATAGGCTGGGTTGGGAGTTCTAGCTTGAGTTTCCTCATTAATAAGTTCTTTTGCTGGTATTTCATGAGAGTCATCAAGATATTTATAAAGTCTTTGTGATTTAAGAATAGGAAGAATCTGTGATTCGCATAGAAGATAATTGGTTCTATCTAAGAGAACTATTTTAGTTGAAGAAGGTATGAAGGGTGATTTTTCGAACAGAGAAGGACAAGAGTTAGACATAAGAGAACCTATGCTTTGCGAGATAGATGCATTGATAGTTGGAGAACCAAAGCTATGATCAGAAGCCATAGTACTAGATGTAGAGGAAGCCATAGTACTTGAGGTGGAAGAAGCCATAGTACTTGAAGTAGAAGAAGCAGATGAAGATGATTGAGCTGGTGAAGTCATGATGAAGAGAAGAAAAGGCTAGGGTTTTGAAAAAAAAAAAAATTGAGGCTAGGGTTTTGGAGAGATCGTTCTGGCTCTTGTTACCATGAACAATTGTATAAGCTCTCTTAACCCTATTAGGGTGCCAGAGGCATGTATTTATATTAAGCTTAATGGACATATTACATTGGACTCTTTACAGGAAACCGACTTATATGTATGGACTCTATATGGACCAAACTATACATTGGACTATATTCTTCACGCTCCTTACACGCTAGGATCAACCGACTGAGTCGGCCGCTGTTTTATTATGTAATTGAGGTTTTTTTTTTTTTTTTTTCGATGGTTTTGATCACTTTGATCATTATTTTATAGTTCCCTGGAAATATCCATGTATATTTTTCTCATCTTAATATATCCTTTTTTTCCTCAAAAAAATAAAAATAAAACAACAATCCATTTGTGTACTAACACAACTACAACAAAAATCGTTATTTTGGAATAATAAAATAAAATAGCTGTGCCAAACCCGTTGGCATGCATGACATGACACATCACAGTTCTTCACCACAGGACGTATATAAAATTTTAGTTCACTCAATTTTTTTTTTTCTTTTTTTTCTTTTTTTTTTTTTGATAGAAATCACATTTCAATTCATTCAAACCAAAATAATGATTACAGATAGTGATTACAAGATTGCTAACAACATTATCAAAAACACCAAAATACAAGATAATAACCCAAATACAAATGCACCCTACTTTGTAATTATACTAGGATATGACCCGTGCCGTAACGGCACGGGGCTATGATTTGTTTTTATGTTGGTTAGATATTTTTTTCTTGTGAGACTACCAAGAGCTAAGCGTGGGAACCCTGGGGGAACTGTAATCTTTCTCAAACTGAATTCGAAGCTTTGATCGATACTATTAACATCAACCGGATCGGTTTCTTGTTAAATGGCGATTAGGATGTACACTGACATATATACATCAGAAAGTAATTTATTTTTTTTGGTGATTAAGATATCCAATATAAGTGTGTACACTGGGATCTGCACCCGTTTTTATTTATGGTAATTGAGATAACCATCCATTCATTGTTGTTGCAAATAATACCAACAAACTCGAAAACCTAATGTCCCAAGAGGGAACACGTAGAAATTTCAGGTTTGAATAAAAGTAACTTGTCGATTGCATTCCAAATTACAAATGCATTCGGTCATCATTTAAATAGATTGTCATTTTGTGCTAAAAAAGTTTGGTATTTTTTTTTTTTCGAAATTCAAAAAGTTGAATCGAGTTGGGAATCCTTCTTTCATATCCTTAAAAGTGTTATATCAACATTAATTTTTGGAACCGCTAACAGTTTTAAAAATACAAATATTGACTTTGTGCTTGGCATGGTTACACATTAGTAATACTTGAACTCATGGTAAAAAAAAATAATCGGTTAGGATAATATAATTTACTGGCTACGGTCATTTTTACGGCCATTAAACGTCATTATTCCTACAATATTCTAGGTTTGAGAGACGTTATCTTGTAATATAAAACCTCTTGATAAAGAATGATAACTATACACTTATGGTTTAAACTAACATATGAAAAACGCCCGGACTTACAAACACAAAAAAATAAAAATAAATAAATAAATAAAATGTAAAACATTAAATCCTACAGCATTCCCTTGGATATTAATGATACGAAGCGTCCTTGAATCTTTCTTAGCGGTGAAAAATGACGCGCGTGATGATATTGCATATATCATATGCCAAATATGCTTTTCTCGCAAATTAATAATACAATCTTTTGTCTTAACTAAGTAGTGAAAGACTCGCGTTAAATAAAATTGCATATCCAAACAAAAGAAATTTCCTCCTCTAATTTGATACATGTATAAGAGAGTTGCTCTTTATCAGCATATGCGTTTGAGACCTAGAAGTAAATAAGAGACCCAGTCTAAATATGAATGGTATGAAAACTTGCAAATGGAACTGATATTACACCTTAACTTAAGAGTACATAAGAGACCAAAAACATCCATAATTTTATAATTTGCTAGCATAAAATGAACATGAAAATACAATTGAATATTAAAATATTTTTTTAAATCAAAGTGTAAGATATTTGTACCGACTTTGGTTACTTGGTATCTTAAATTAAGTAAAAGAAACTCAAGTATTAGATGATATCTACATAGTAAAAGATAGGTAATGGACCAATTATTAGTCATGGTATCTTTAGATGAAAAATGTAGATGAGTTCCTATGCACTAAGCTCTCTTAAACCAAGATAATCTTTAAAAAACTCGACAATTTAGTCATCGCAATCACATATGTGCATATGAACCACATCTTCTAGAAAAAATTAGACTTGTAACTTTCTGGAATACCAAAACTCTTCATTTGCATCAATGATAAAATGCATACAATGAAAATTTGTGTAGTCCCGACACATAAAGATATAGTGACGCATCCCACAGAAAAAAAAATTGTATTATTGTATTGCTCCCTAAACCGCTTTCTCCATTGCTTAAAAATAATCTCTTGAAATCAGAAAAGGAAAGATTATAGGTGAGTTTCAATAAGCCAGTTCCGCGTTGCTTGTTTTGAGGCTTCTTAAATTTCAGTATTAGCAAGATGGTTGACTATGTATAAAGAATTTAAGATGACCTTTTAAGAGAATACCTATTTTTAGATGTCAACTGCATATAACCATTATTTGACTATGCATGAAGAATTTAAGATAAAAAAATACTCACTTTGTAAACCATCAAAAGGTTATAAATATGAAGAAATCTAATTTCAAGTTTCACATGATACAAAAAAATTGAAGAATAACATACACACATAATCAATAAACTTTAATCCATTTGATACGAACATGTACACGACTCTAATCCAACAAAGAGTATGAACTCTCTAACAGCAAAGAGTAATACAGTTAAAAAAATGCTATTTACTGACCCAAGTTAAGAGTATGAACTCTCTAATCCAACCATCGTTCTCTTCGTCATTTTCACTCCATGTAAATCCTCCGATTTTGGCCCGAAGAAGAAGTCAAAGTCTAATTGGACAATTTCTTGTCTAGAGAAAAATAAAAACTTTAGTGTAAAAAAAATAAAAATTAAATGGTATGTTATTAAAAAAGAACCAAACATAAGAATAAAAATGAATAGATAGCAATCATATCTGATCAGTATGTTTTGACTGCAAATGAAAAGTAACAAAGAGAAATTAAACTGCATAAATGACATAAAAATTAGGCGCGAGGCACCCTTAATCCATTGATGTTAAACAAAAAATTAAAGAGAAAAGCTAACAAAAATTATCTCAATCAAGCAAAACAACATAGAATCATACCTTGAGAATAGAGTTGTCCAAAGGATGTAAAGCTAACAAAAATTAAAGAGAAAAGCTAACAAAAATTATCTAGAGAAATTAAACTGCATAAATGACACAAATATTAGGCGCGAGGCACCATGAATCCATTGATGTTAAACAAAAAATTAAAGAGAAAAGCTAACAAAAATTATCTCAATCAAGTAAAATAACAGAGAATCATACCCTGGAAATAGAGTTGTGCAAATGATGAAAATCTAACAAAAATTAAAGAGAAAAACTAACAAAAATTATCTCAATCAACCAAAACAAAAGAGAATCATACCTTGAGAATAGAGTTGTGCAAAGGATGAATAGAGTTGTTGATTTAGAATAAAAGAAACGGTTTTACATTAAATGGGAGGAATAACTCCCAAATAAATGACATTAAAAATCTACATTTATTGTCTTAAGTAAAATTAATATCTGCATTAATCTGGACCCTTGTTTATATGCCTAAAATGTGGATTGAAAATCTTAAATATTTAGCTCAATCTGGACCATTCTTTATATGCCACAAATGTAACTCAATAACTTAAATATGTATCTCAATCTGGGCCATCCTTTATGTGTCCAAACTATAGATCTCCGTCCATAGGAAAAAACATCATTGTCCCTTATAATATAGATACATAATAAGTAATCCAATCTAAAATTCTCTCTTAATACAAGTGAAAATTTTTTATTTATTTTTTGATCAATAAGTAAAACTTGTCACAAGCGTATGTGATTGCTATGGCATCCGATTAAATATGTAACCCAACGATGGGACTCGTTTTAATTGCTATGGGCTCCCGTTAAATGATTGCTATGGCCTACGATTAAATATGTAACCTAACGATGGGACTCGTTTTAATTGCTATGGACTCCCGTTAAGTATGTGGGTACCTATTAGTTGGTTAATTGCTATGGACTCCCGTTAAGTATGTGGGTACCTATTAGTTGGTTGATAAGTAAGTCATTATTCGCATTTATGTAGGGAAAAAAGTTATTTGTTAGGTACATAATTAATCAACTAGATACTTAATAAAGTTAACCTGTTAAATCACAAATCACAAATTAACTAGATAATTAATCAGCCGTCGTTGTCGGTCGGTCGGTCCGGTTTTCAGGTATAACCGCTGACCGAACTGTACTAGCTACGGTTTCTGATTTTCAAACCGTCGTTGAACTGTTATTTGGTTGGTTCGATTTGGAACCGTTATATCCGGTTTTTCATTGTCCGAAAATGTAAGTAAGCAAAAGAAAAATTGCTCAATTGTTCAAATCCATAACAATACATCTCATCTTATGTCAGTTACATACACCATGTTTGTTTGCATCTGACTCGCGATCTGGATTTGAGTCAACTCCTGACTCGTCGCGAGCGTTTGTTTTCGATTTTGAGTCAGATCTGTCTCGACCTATGACTCAGACCTTTCCCCTGATTCGGACCCGTTTGAGTTAGGTAACAAAACATCTTTGAGTCATGGGACCAAACCACTAACTCACATATTTTTGAGTCAGTTGAGTCATATCTGACTCAAACAAAAATATTGAGTCAGATCTGACTCAAGTCAACTGATTTCAGTCAGATTCAGACGACTCAGATGAGTCAGGAGTAAACAAACTTGGCGATCGATTAATTGATTTTCCAGACCATATACAAGATCTATTACAAACATATTTTACAGAACTCTTATACAATTACAGTCAAAATCTTCAAAGATTCATATAGAATTACAATCAAAGATTCATACTGTCATTTCAAGTATACCCCTGCTGGTGTTCAAGAAACAGATGAACAACTTCATGAAGATTTATACCCACGGCTAGACTAGAAAGTTTATATCAAAATTACTTGCAATTTTATTGTTAAGAAAGATTCAGACAAGATGTGTAACCGTATGGTACACATCTATTTAACATGTAACCATTAGATCAATTTAGATTGTGTACAACTCCATTTAGCATGAAGATTTTATTACAATTCTTATGTAAAAAATAGATCCATAATAAAACACGAACATAGATAATGTACTCAGAACACACGAATCATGTTGTCATACACAAATGAACAAACTGCTATTAATCATACCTCTTAATATTCACATTTGTTTTTATATCAAAATTACTTGCAATTTTATTGTTAAGAAACAGACGAACAACTTCATAGAATTTATATCCTATCCAATTAGCATGTGTATCTGTATGGTACACATCTATTTAACATGTGTAACCAGTAGCTATACATTTATTTAGATTGTGTACCAAGAAGTTACACATCCATTTAGCTTGTGTAACTAGTAGCTACACATCCATTTAGCTTGTCTACCTACCAAGTGCACAACAATTATTATGCAATTCTTATGTAAAAAATAGATCCATAATAAAACACGAACATAGATAATGTACTCATAAAATATGGAACACACGAATCATGTTTTCATACACAAATGAACTGTTATTTTTCGCATCATACCTCTTAATATTCACATTTGTGCCACAAATAAAACTTTAACCTCACCGAATTGCCACCTTCATGCAGGTCTTTTACAGCCAGAAAGTCTGAAGACTCAACAAAAACATGTAAAGCTGCTAGAGTTGTTTACTTTCCACTAACCATAAGAATGGGACCTATGTAATCATAAGTCCGGTTATACAAACCTCTGAAGGCAAATCTAAGAATCAAAGACAAACAAACTAACACGAAACAGACGAAAATTTGAAGAAAAAAAAATACAGGAAAAAGAACTAGTTCAAAAATTATTTGATGTCTAAGGCTAAAGACAAACTCAAATAGAAACCACAGAATATCCTTCTCAGAGTAGATAAAATTAGATTCTAGGATATCTAAAAAGCAATATGCATCGAGACATATTTCCTAGAAAACTGAATAGATCTTATTTTTAGAAAGATTATGGTCTTACTGATACTCAAAAGACTTTACGGTGTTACTACCACCTGGGTTACACAACAAAATTCAAGCTTCGGAAGCAATATATGAATTTAATGCTTTAACCAAGTGGAAACAACATCTGCATAAATCTAGTAGGAGGCAGCACCTGGGACCGGTACTATCTAGCTCTCGCCTAAACTTAGCTCAAGTCAATATGTAAAGAAAATGAATACTTAACTGCAGGAAATGAACGACTACATTAAAGCTATTCAAACAATTCCTAATATGTGTTTGTCAATGTCTAACATATGCAAGAGCTTTCCAACTGCAAAATCAGTACCAGACAAAAACCAATAATATACCATTTGAAACCAATAAATAGTCGACATGAAGAACCAGTATCAACTTACGATTGTTCACACATGCTCTATCAAGATCATGACTACCAACATATAAAAAAAAAAAAAAAAAACTAAGACAAGCAGAATGTAAAGTAGATCCAACTTACAGTGTCCAGTATAGCTCCAGCATCCATACCAAACCTCTCAGCTTCATACCAAAACACCACCACTAACTCCAAATCTAAATTATCCTCCAAACCTGATCCAGTACCACCACCACCACCACTGCCTGCTCATCCTCATCCAAAACCTTCACCTCCACCATCAACACCACCACAAATTCTTTAATCAAACTTCATATTTGTAGCCAAGACTCAAGATAAGCAAACTAAAATCAAAGTTCATACATATTTCCACTTCATGTTCTACAAGTTTTATTCATCAATCTCATGAATCAGAAAGAAAACTCAAAGAAACTATCTTATTTTGTTGATTTTCTATCGACATAGTTGTTGAAGTTGCTTTGATTCAACTGTATGCTTCCAGTTATCTTCATCGATTAAGATTTCATCTTCAAGATAAGGTACCGAATGTAGCAAATATAGATTGAACTGAAAACAATCTTCCAAGAACAAAATCCACTAAAGATGAGCTCAAATCAATTCGAAAATTAAAGTAAATGAAATTCATATCAAATAGATAGGTAAAACGGATAATGATTCACATATTTCGAATCTGAAAACCGATTTTCGATCGAGATAAGAGATTAAAAGATAGATAGAATTTCGTTCAAGAACCCTAGAAAATTTTCTTTGAAATTTGTTTGAAGATTTTCTCTCAAAAGTAAAATTGAGGTGAGATTATAACAGATCTAACTCGGATTATGATTTCAGGAACAGATTTGAACTGAAATCAGACTACTAAAGTTTCCCAAATGATTTTTTAAAAAATATAAATCCAAATCTAAGAATTAAATCAACCGATTGAATTGAAATATTACATGTTCGTTTGATTTTCTAGGAGAATCTTCAGATTCAGTTGATGTTGATGATGATTATCACTCATTTTATATTGATTTTCATTGAATCTCCGAAGAACTAGTGATGTTGACGTCGAATTTATGTTTAGATAATCAGGATATTTGTTTGTAAAGCTTAGATTTAGGTTTTGAAATTATTTTTCACTAAAAATTTCGCTTAGAAATCGTGTCTTCTCGGCATGTTTCTTCATCCGAGAGAGAGCAAAAGAAAACGAGAGAGAGAAAGAGAGAGAGAGAGAGAGAGAGAGAGAGTGAAAAAGAAAATGAAACCGAAAATGAAACCGAAAATGAAATCTAAACCTAGTTGTATTACCTATATATACTAAAGGGCAGTCTTGGTATTATTATAATTATTATGGATAGTATTCTTATTGTTAAGCCCTGAATTCGAAAATTCCGTGCCTAAACATATCAAAATGTGAAAAAATGGAGTTGATAGTGAAGGATCCATTTTGTGGGGCTTATCTATATTGAACCCATATAGTAAGGGGGTTATAGTAGTTTTCACTAACATAAATCTATAAAACCACGACATGGTAAAGTATTCAGAAGTTTTATTATCAAAATGGGGAATTTTCCACTAATCTCCTACAATCCAAGACAAGATAACATAGCAACTCAAATTTGACATTGTCAGGAAAGAAAGAAAGAAAGAAAGAAAGAAAGAAAAGAAAAAAAAAAAATATATTTCTCCCAGAACTCTCAGAAAATCCCTGAGTCTTCTCCTGCCCAGATCGGCTCTTTTGGAGCAGATCTGAGCAGGAGAAGCTCAACCCATCATCAAACTCTTTCTTAACATCATTTATTTGCGTTGATTTTCACTGTTTAATTAGAATTTAAAATCTGAATCTTATATTTTTCTAGATCTAGTTTTATTTTTAAGTATTTTCTCCTGTATTCTTTAATTCCTTTTCACTTTAGCTGATTTTTTCAACTAGGGCATTCTCTTTTGCCTAGTTTTGATTTCACTGAGAGTATTTGGGTTTTTCTATCTCTGATTTGATTTTGGTTACAAACTAGTTTTGGGTTTTGTTGTTCAACTTCAATCTTCTGAAGAGTTTGCTAAAGTGAAAGAAAATGTTTCTTTATGGAGAACAATCAACAACACCAACAAGGATAACATATATTCAAGCTATGGGAACAAAGACAGCAGAAATTCAATCAAGATCATCGACAAATACATCATCAAGTTCTGCAACTGTTACATCTCCAAACCGAGTCAGCCTGATCCGTTCCGTTCCAGACACATAAAGACCGATTTAGACAACCTTTGCTACTGTTACCACCATTGTTACCGATACAACCACTGAAACTGTTACAACCTAGGCTACTGTTACTTGGGTATCTGTTACCCTGATTGCATTAGGCAATCTAAACTTAAAAACTCCAGTTCATGTTTACATGTTCTGATGAACATAGGGTTGGATTCTATCCAGTCATTGTCTTGTGCCTTGACACACTCTGATTTTGGAAACAAAATTAGTTTGTCCCTGAATGTTTGTTCCTCTCATGTGCGAGAGTGAAAAGGGTTATCTGAAATTGTTTTTAGTTTTGAAATGATCGATTTATTTGGCAAGAATTTGTGGAGATATTATAAACTGTGTGATTGTATTATCCCAAAATCGTGATGTAGTTAACAAAATCGTGAAGAAATATCTGATGATTCTTTTTAAAAAAAACAATGGAAAATCTTGCAAAAATGTTGAAATTTTCACAGAAGTTAAAGGACGATTTTGGGAGACTACCGGCCTAAAGCAAGGAATTTTATAGGGAGAAACAATCTTACACCGGTATAATGTTGAAAAAGAAAGCGGTCACTTTATTTTTTACATAGTCTTAAAAACCAGGAGGTCGGACTAATTTGTATCCTACAAGTAGATAGATAAGATGGTGAGAATTGAAGAACAACAATTTTGAAAGACATCCCAAAACCAATCACTACTTACTGGAGTGAACAAACAACATTATAAACACACCTACAGCCCATCGACAATTTTATCTTCTATTTGACTTTGAACGATGGTATTGGTTCGCCATTACTATATTCATCGAATTTACCAATAGTATTAGAGATGTGAATGATAACTGTAGGAAATTTAAAGTGACTTCCTAAATCGACAAAACTTCATAAATGGATGCTCTCTACTTAAAACGTTTTAATGGTGGAGTAACAGGGGGGGAAAATTAGGAACCTTATTTGTGCATCAAATCGCTAATTAAAGGAAGCATGTATGTTGAACTCTAAAAAAGGATACTTACGAGCATGATGTTTAGGCATTAGTATTTTGCACAACATGGATTCAAATGTTATCTTAAGACCATCTGACTTAAATTTCTACAACAACTCCACCTTTTTATTCTCCATTTTCTCTCTATTCTTCATTAGTTTCAACATTCACTTATTTTTCGGCTTATGTTTGATAATCCCCTCTTGGAAATCCACTTACGTTTGATCCATGTTAGACGTCAAAATCTCCACCATAAAAAAAAAATGTTTAACAAGTTTAATAGTTAATAGGGAATATCCCATTTATGTAATTCTGATCTTTGATATTTATATTTAATCTTATTAGAAATTCACCATTTAACTACTAATTGTTATTGTTATTTAAAGTGTTTTAAGAACTCACTCACTTTTTTTGTCAACCACTATTAGTTTGTTAATAATGATTACTGATTGTTAATTTGTTATCCAAATTCAACTCATTATTTTTTACCTGGCGTTTTTAGGGGCCACTCAAAGGGATTTAGGGGCTAACAATAAAACAAAATAGGGTAACCCAAACCAAAAGTGAGTTACCCCTTATCTCGCATATTTCTTAATGGAAAAATTGCCCTTATATAACCTGGCAAGATTGGGTTATACTCAAACTAATTGGGGTATACCAATTTTAAAGGGACACTTTTTGTGGGTTATAAGGGGAGTCCTAATGGGTAAGTTACAAAACTACCCTTACCCATTAATAATCTTAATTACCCTAAATCAGTTTTTATTCTCTTCATTTCATCTTCTTCATCTTCATCTTCATCTTCCATCAACCAAAGCCATATAAAAATCTTCAACTTTGATTTTCCAAAAAAATTGTTGACTCTACCAGCGAAAAGAAGACTATAAATGATGTTTAAACTCAAACCCATCATTGTGTTGTGTGATTTGATTGTTATATTAGGTTAGAAATCAAAAATTATGATTTCTATGTTTTTGGTCGGCAAGGTCGTAACATGCATATCTTGCCGACTTTTCATAACATGACCATGGAGGCAATTTGTAAATTTTTCAACAAATGTACTGGTATTTTTGAATACCTTGCCGGCCAAATACAAATTTAAGGGTATTTTTGAATACCTTGCCGGCCAATAAATATTTTATGTCATCTCCTGTATGTCAAAAAACAAAAATATGTCAAAAAACAAAGACCTTGTCGTTTTGGCCTAAGCAAGGTCTTCATCGTCGACCTCGCCGACTTTTCATACTTTCAGAACTGAAAGTGTTGATTTCTTCTATGATTTTGAGTATGATTTCATACAACAGATTTGCAATCCCCTTTTTAGAAGTGTTTCGGTTGTGTGCTTCATTTTCGTTGCAAGAGATATTCTCAAAAAAAAAAAAAAAAAAAAAAAAAAAAAAAAAAAAAATCATCCCAAAAAGTTAAATAAAAAACAAAATTTAATAACTTAAAATTAAAAAGTTTTAATATATTCAATCAATTTAAACTTAATTAATTAATATAATAAAAATTTTAGTGTTAATTAAACGAGGGCAATTTTGCCATTTTGAAAATACAAGGTTAAGGGGTGGCTTGGTTTTACTTCAAAATAACCCTATTTTGTCTTATTGGGTATACCCCAATCTCGCCAGGTTATATAATCGGGAGATAATATATTATTTTTATCCTCCGAATGCATTCGGTAGATAAAATAAGAAGCATGCGTCCGAATGTAGTGGGTGCAGTATTTGAATGAATTTTGTTTCATTTTTTTCCCCTAGGGTTTTTCTGTTTTTTCCCAAATTCGGGAGATATTCATGATTTTAAAATCCCGAATGTAGTCGTGTTCTTCATTTCTCAAGAACATCGAAAGTATTCGGGAGATAGAATTATATGTAAGTGAACTTAACTTCCGATTATATAGTGGCATTTTGAAATAAGAATTACCATATTCGGTAGTATTTTAAGTTAATTAAACTTATATACTTCCCCAAAACGAGTTTTTGAAAAAAATTATTCAATTTTCGAATTTTGGTACTACCATAATCGGTAGTAAGGTAAGTGAACTTAACTTCCGATTATATAGTGGCATTTTGAAATGAGGATTACCATATTCGGTAGTATTTAAAGTTAATTAAACTTCAGTTTATATACTGGCCTCAAAACGAGTTTTTGAAAAAAAATTGGCAAAATTTTCGAATTTTGGTACTACCATAATCGGTAGTAAATTGTGTTCATTATCTACTGATTGTGTTTAATTTTTAGTACAGAAAAATTGAATTTTTTGAATCAAGAATAGTCGGTAGATAACAATTATTTTATCGACCGATTCTGGTTGATGTTCATCATTTCTTAAGAAAATGAGTTCTAACTGATATGTAAAATAGATTTTTATCTACCGATTATGTTCCTGCTACTGTAAATCCGAAAAAAAAAAAAAAAAACTTCAAATAATTCTGCTAACATTAGTTAAATGTACACTAACTACCGAATGTGTATTTATCAACCGATTATTTGAGGGCAATTTTGCCATTACGAAAATTATTGCTAAGGGATGAACTCAATTTAGGTTTGGGTGACTCTATTTTGTTTCATTGTTGGCCCTAATTCCTTTCGAGTGACCCCTAAAAATGCTAGGATTTTTTAGTGAGCATTATCATCCATCTTTAAACAAATTATTTAAAAATCCCCATCTCTTTGGATATGTTGGAATTCCAAGTTAAGTAGATCTCAAAGTCAAGGGCAATCAACCGATTAACCAAGTACAGAGGGTTTACATTGATAATTCATACACAATTGGGCTAAGATATGGAAGGATAGCATGGACCACCTCCCTTATGGCGGATAATCCAGCTGAAGATATACAAAGAGAGCAAGCTTTAATGCACAATATATTCTTAATCAGTAGTCGGGATTTATCGATACCTTGAAGCTCAGCTAAACTTTTTTTGTACGTAACTTTAACATTTTTTTTTTCGAACCACTTTATTGTTCTGCCTCCTTTAAACTATTTGTATTTTTCTTACCTGTTTGGCGCCTTTGGTTAATCTCTTATCTTTATTATTGTTTATTTTGGTGATTTTGCAGTTGATGGATGTGCTTCAGATATTAGTTGGCTTACTGTATTCGAAGTGGTGATTTTTGGTGATCAACATTCAAAATCAGATGATAATTAACTAAGCCGTTCCAACAATAAATCGGTGATGATATATAGTCTTGGTTTATTTTAATTTCAAAGAAAACAGAGAACTTCTTGGGTATGTGGTACTCGAATTTTTAAATAATTTGTAGAGACAGGGACGGAGCCAGAAATATTTTACATGGAAGGCTAATTATGCAAAACAAAAATTCAAGGGGGTTAACTAACAATTTTCTCTTCTAAATAACAGAAGTTCCAAAGGATTTATGATGAATTATCAAGAAACAGGGGAGGTGGAGGCCACCCCTGAACTACACTAAGCTACGTCCCCGTGTAGAGAAGAACATACTTCACCAAAATTACCACGATGATTAGGTAAATAAATAATTTTATAAAGCATTTATTCTTAAACGATTAAATCTAATTTGTTTATTTTATCATTTGTGTTATAAACAAAAAGTATTAGTCCAAAAAATATGTATTAAGGTGAAATTCGTTTTTTTGATAAAATAATATTGTTAAAATAGATAATTGGCGGCTTAAAATTTTATTTTATTTTTGCAGATTTTAATAATAGGGCCACAAAAAAATTGACTTCATTCACAAATACTTTTTTTTGGTCAGAAAGTGGCCGCAAGTTTGTTACAAAGTGTTTTTGGCGACAAAAAACTAACAAGCTCAAGCTGGATTTCTATCGACGATAAAGCCCTAAAATTCTCTAATTTAATTAGGCTTTCATTTATCTTTCTCAAAATTAGGGTATAGCGGCATTAGTGATTATTTTATTCAATTTCTGATTTCGATTCCGACTTCGATAGTTCAAATTGTTAACCATTTTATCTTCATAAAATACTAACAATAGCATCACAAAATTGAGATTGTACAATTTATAAAAAATGAAGCGGTCAAACGAGTTTTAAAATATCATGTAATCGTGATCTTGAAGATGCTAATACCGATAAAGTAAAGACATTTAATGATTGGATGGATCGAAACTGGCAAAAGAATTTGTTCTAAAAAATTAAAAAATATCGAAATTTAGAAAAGACCACGGCATTATAACTTTTGATCAGTTTATGAAGTTGGAATAACTATTATTGGCTTTGAAGATATTGTACTACAAGCCCTTGATTTCTTTTTTAGAAAAAATGAATTATTTATACTGATTTTTTATTAGTTTATTATTCATGAGTCATGACAATCCTTTATTTGATGATGATGTAAAGTTTAAAATGTGGATCCAATACACGCGAGAAACAGACCCGTGTATCGCACGGGTGAGAAACTAGTATATATATATAAAACGGGAACTCTCCCTTCTATAGTAATCTACAATAATTGAAGCTGTTATAATATTCCCAATTTGCCCTTTACTTTATTTTCTCACTCAAATACAAAATAGATGGGGGTAAGAAAGTAATTTCCAGGAATTGAAATTTAGATCTGGGATTACAACGAATACTCAAACTCAAAACCAAAATTAATGAATCTAATCTAATTCGATCGAATTTCTTAAAATAATATAAATGAACATAATGATTTTCAAATGGATACTCCAAGTAATCAACTGATTTAGCTCAATTTCGTTTTCAAAAAAATGATTTCAAGTTATACTTCAATTCAATATAAATGAACATAAAGCACCCAAATCTTCAACGATTCGTTCAACTAATTTGATGATCTTGACTGCTCAAAGCAATGGTGTTTGTCTGGAGAGAGAGTGCGAAAAAGTGAACCGCAGAAACAAAACAGAACAAAAGAATAGAAGAGGCGGAGGCCGCAGAAAATTGGTGTCATGCTGTCTTGAGAACAGCCAAACTGGCAAACACGTGCTGGGAATTCCAACAAGTGTTTTGCTTCATTTTTTTTCTTCCTTCGAATCAAATGGATGCAGGACAAAATACATGAACTTTCACACAAGTTTCATGCACATGTGCAAACTTAAATATGTATAGCCATATCGGCTAACACGGACCCAAATTTGTATCAGTTATTAACGAAATTTGATATCATATTTTGCAATTTGCATTCAAATTTTAGCGACCTTAGCAAAAATATTACAGCACGCGTGCCCACTTTCTTGTGTATACATGATGTGTTATGCATGCTATTTTTTCAGGATAACTCAAGTATGCATCCTAATTTTTCGGGGTATAATTGGAAACGCAACTTGAATATAACATATCTAAAAATCCGCGCCTTGAATTTTACAAATTTTATATCGTTGGAAATCTTTTAAAGAGAGCTACGCAACGAGTAAAAACAACAATAACAAATTTTTGTTTTCATGAAAAATCGGAGGTGATCATCGTTTTAGGGAAAATTTTCGGAAAATGATTACATATTCATTATGCAGCCTTCAAAAAATATGCATAATACATTATGCAGATGCATAACGAATTATGCAACAATTTTTTCGACTGCATAACAAGTTATGTATCTGCATAACAAAGTTATGCATCTATAACAAGTTATGTATCCATTGTTTTGGTTGATTATGGTTCGTACAGAAAAAATTGGTGCAATATTTAGGCCTGTCATATTGTCGCAAGAAAAATATCCTACAGAAGCAATAATACTAAAGAAATGATAAGACAAGATCAATGGGTCATTACATGAAAGTGTAACGACGTCCTGCGATTTTGTCGCAATAATGAGAGGTGACAAAATAAGACCTTTAACTAGGGAGGAAAAATAAGACCACACAAGAGAAATGATAAGGCAAGATCAATGGGTCATCACATGAAAATGTAAAGACGTCCTGCGATTTTGTCGCAATGAAAAAATTCAACATAAACAGTTTGAATGTAGATAACAGAGATTTTTCATCGCAAAAAAGATAATGGAAAACAAAATGGGAATTGTTAAACATCAAAGGTTGTCTTCCTTGCAAGAAAGAAGAATAATAAAAGAGTAAATACATCTCAAAGATGATTGAAGTACATAAAGAAGTAACATTGCAAGAAGTAAAATTACAAGAGAAATTCAATTCTCAATATCAATTTTTTCGCCAGAAGGAGATATTGGATGTTCTTCAACAATTTTGTTAGCCTCACCAACTTACACACTTTCGCCAGTTAATGCATTTTCGCCAGACCCTCCTTCATCTTGATTATTATTGACAGCTTCATTAGGTGGGATCACCTCTTCATCTGCGAAATCTTCGCCACTTTCATAATCATAATCACTATCAGGAGGGTTAGGAATTTCATCATCATCTACTTCGAGAGGTTCGACAGATACAAGATCGAGAGATTTGGACAATAAGACATCATTCACAAGAACTTCAGCTTTGAGATGAAATTGGCGAAAGAGTACTTTCTGATGATTCCTACTCTCTATATCTTTAGAGTAAGCGAGATAGTCGAATCTTCTTTCTGCCCGATCGCGAGAGCGAGCAAGGGAAGCAGCGAGCAGTCCATTTTCTTTGCGAATTTTGGCATAGTTAGATTTTAAAGAGGAAATGGAAGAGTGAAGATTTTTCTCGAATTCTGCAAAAATAAAGGTATAGAAAATAATTCAGATTTTTTCTTGAATTCGCAAGGAAAATACCATAAATTCAAGAAAACAAATTGATTAAGGTAGTCAAATATCATGACTCCCTTCCTTTTGCGAGATAAGATATTGGGTTAAAGCCAAACAACTACTCTCCAAATGATCCATGGCACTGTCAAAATTATCTCCAACCAAACCTTTCAGTCGAGATCGCAAGCTCTTTTCGTTAGAAACAAGTAAGGCATTTTCCTTCGCAAGAGAAGAGTATGATTCTTCTAACTTGGAATATTGATCCTTGAGTTGGCTTGTTTTTACACTTAAAGTTATTCTACCTTGGATAAGTTTATCCCTCTCAACAGTAACTTCTTCGAGTTTACTTCTCAGCGAACAGAGAGATTGTTCTTGTTCTTTACACATTTTTTGATAGACATCAAGTTGTTGCGAGGAAATCGCCACCTTGTTTAATAGAGCTCGCTTCTCTTGAGAAAGATTTCCATTTTTATCTGATAAAGTTTCCAACTCCAAATTAGCTTTATTCAAAGAATAAGAGAGGCGAGATAATTCACTACTTAATGAGCCTTACTTCTGAACTAAGTCAGCATTTTCTTTAGAAAGATTATCTATCTGATCAACATAGTATGTATGAAGATTATCTAATTGGTTATATTGCTCCATCCAAACGTCTCTATCCATTCGAGCTTCTTCAACAATAGATTCCAACTGATATATCTCCATTTTTCGCTTCTGGTTTAAAGCTTGAAGGGCAAACAAGGGCTTGAAGATTAAAAAAAAAAAAAAAAAAAAAAAAAAAAAAAAAGTTGAGAAACAGAGGCAAGTTGTAACTTTTAATTCTTCGTTCTTCTTGCGAAGATTATCACGATCCAGTGAAACATTTTGAAGTTTTTGATTCTCAAGATGGAGAGTGTCACACTTTGCGGTCATGGCTTGGAGATTATTCTTCAAAATTTTAACTTCTTGCTCTAAAGATGTTTGCGAAATTCTCATCGTACCAAAGTATTTACTCAAAATCTACGAGACATTAGACTTGATAGGATCGACGGAGGTCTTCTTGGCGTCACTCATAATATCTCGATAAAACTTTGAAAGCCACGTCCATTCCCTCCAGATTTTCCTTAGTAAGAGCGATAGACTCGGATCAAGAAGTAGTGACGACAGAAGAGGGGAGAGTTGAGTCATCTTTCGTCGCAGGAATGTCATGAGAAGATGAAATCTGAGGAAGGTTAATGACTAGGGGAAAGGTAGAGGCATCGATAGTAGAAGAAGAAAAAGGTTCATTCACAATAGGACTATCATGAGGAACTTCATCTATGGAAAACTCAGGCATATGAGGAAAATCAGCAGCGACATTTTCGCAGATGGCAAGAGTAGATTTATCTTGCGAAGATATCTCAGGAGGTGTTGTAAGCTTAAATATAGGAAAGGGAACAGAAGTTTCAACATTTTTAGAACGACGAGATCTTTTGGGGGATCTATTGATGTTTTTGTTATCCTGCGAATCACAAGTTAAATAAGAAACAGAGGCAACAATATTGTTATTAGAAGAATAAGTGTTTCTTAATACCTTGTTATTCGCAGGCTTTCTCTTGTTTACAACGACTTTCGGTTGCGAACCCTTGGGGGTTTTAGGGTTTTGAATTGTGAATTTGGTAACAAAGGTGTTTTTACTGAAACAGAAACAATATGGGAATTAATCAGAGATGAACAAAATCAAATAAGGAAATTTCAATAGAAGAGTTCAAATAGATCAGATTCAGTATGATCTTCAAACCTTGATGGATCCATAAGAACAGTAGGAGGGAAGATTCACAGCAAGATGAACAACAGCAAAAAGTTGCAGACAATAAAGGATTCACAAAGAATGCAGAGGTGAAGAAGATGAAGTAAAAGAAAGGAAAGATATCCTTGATAGATCTCTTTTTAAATAGACAAGAAGAGGATGACCGGTTAGCATTTAATGTCTTGCAGGTAAAAGGGAATATGTAACACGTGTAAGCAGTTATACTGAATTCACGGAAGCTTGTCGGCAGAAAATTAAATGAAAGAAATGAACGGCCGTGGCGTTTTGAAAGTATTAGTTGTCATGACGTTCTCTTCTTCGCAGAGAAGACATGAGAAGAGGCAAGATGTAGGATCAAAATATCGCAACACCAAGATTCTCGCGAAATCCATAAACGACACATTGCGAAGACATCGCGGGATGAAAGTAAAAGCGACGTAATGGATGACGAAAGCAAAAACACGAGAAAGATGTGAAGATGTAGCGAGATCGAGGAGTGTTGCGAGATTTAACGTGCGTACACTCGCGAGGATGTCGCAAGCCAGATCCGAAAATAAAGGACAACTTAGCTGTCATCCACTATGTAATGTCCTATATAAAGGGCCGAGTAGATTTTAGAGAGGGGGGATCTTTTTCGAGTGTTGAGCAAGTCATTAAGAGAGAGAAAGTTTAGAGTGGTTGTAATTCTTTAGCTTATCTCCTTTTCATCTTGTAACACTTGTGAGTTTGATCAATAAAAATTATAATTGTTCATCTTAAAATGATTTGATTGTGTGAATTCTTGTGAGGGGTGTGTTGTAGGATTTCCTGCAACTACAAGGATACTAATTAATAAAGTAATTATAATGGTTAGTTGAAAAAACCACGGCCGTAGATTTATCCCTCCTAAACAAATCTCGATCGCTCTTTATCTAGCCTAACTTAGCCAAGCTTTGTTTTGTATTCTAGACTTGGAACGCCCTTCTCACTTGGTTTTCAAACCAACCAAATTCCACTCATTTTATTCCAAGCTCTCTATTTCCCAAATGATACTCATACAACTCCCGCAAAAAAACCACCTCAACTACTACCTCATTTTGTTTTTTCGTTTGGTCGTTGTGGATAGCCATAAATGAACTAATATATCGCCAAAAACATTCTAGCCTAAAATATATTTTATAATTGGCATTCAAGCTTCAACATGAAGACACTTAATTAGGAAAATGAAATCGTGCCTCGGTGTTACCTGGTATATCACCTTCCTTAAATCCATCAAGCATCACAATAACAACTATATTGATGATAAGGATCAATCCTAATTGAGAGGTTAGAGGACAACGGGAATTAGGGGAGCAAGTTTCATTAGAAATAATTCGGAAGTGAGAACGGTGATGGAAATGGCACAACCTTTGGGAGTAAACCCTCCCCTCATAGCTGAGATATAAGCCTCCAGAACCACGTCAAAAAGGAATTGGCAAAAAAATGTATATTCGAAACAAATTCAGAAAACCTCATACGCTTCATAAGCTCTCCTTTTGAACCACATTGGTACATATCTATAATGGTTATAGAACAAAGAATGCTCCAAATTCCACATTGCGTTATCCAACATAACTACAACGAAGAAAACCAAGCAGCAGACGGTTTGGCAAATCATGCATCGGAAGGTATGGCTAATCATGCAACGGATGGTAGTAAGGTTCCCATATTTTATGTTTTGAGAGTATAATAGACTAAGTGTGGGAGAAACTTCCCGAAAATAATAATTTCATTATGCATATCTGTTGATGGTGGTTTTTAGTTCAGAGCTAAAACCGTAAAACTCTAAATTAATGTACTCTTGTTCTGCAAAGAAGTAAGACCTATTTAAATCCGACGAGCACTTATGCCACTCTGCCTGCAATATGCACCGAGCAATTCGGTATATTTATATGCAAAATTTACTTAAGAATAATGTTGGTTGCAAAAATCCCAGATATTTTGTAAATTTTATTAATCTCCCGCCTACATTATTCACTAATGTATGGCTTGCTGAGTATTTTTTCTATGCTATGTTCCCCAGATGAACTCTCAATATTGACATGACATGACAATTAATGTTCACTCGCAGCTGAGTAGCATGAGTTTCCCGAAGTGTCAGGATTAAGATGTGCATGAAAATACTCAACTATAGGCACGCAAGCTGCGCTGCTCTCTGATAAAATTAGTGATTTTGTGTCAACGCGCAAAATTAACCAGAAATTGATTAATTTTGTGTCAGCTCGCAAGATTCAATTTTCTAACCTAATTTTACCAATTTGCAAAAAATAGGTTTTTCACGGTTTGCGCAATATCTCGATCCCTATTGGTCGAGACCAAACCTAGGCGAACTAGGAAATTGATCCATCATGGAACTAGTAGGAGCAAATCCTACCCAAAATGGGAAATAGGAAGAAAAGAGGACACCGTGACCGACTGAAGCCGTGGCAGAAAGGGCTTGGCCGCACCACTCGGACGGCCAATTTTCTCTAACTTGATCTTCCTTTGGTCGGCGTTCCTTCTTCTATTTTTTTGGCTGCCAGCCCCTCTTTCCCATCGACCAAATCGCTCTAAATACGCAGCCTATACTTTAATTAAAGGTGGAAGTTGGCTTGTCGACACACGTAATTCCTTAAGAAATCAAATATAGTCTGCCCATGTCAGTCTTAAAACGATCACGGCCGCACGAATTGGTCGGCCGATTTATTAAGCTTACCCGCCTCCTGACATGACCGAACAAGCTCCATAGTACACACCGACGGGCCCACTTATTCCTCAGTCAATCGAAGATTTCCCAGCTTTCAAGCAAAGCCCCAAACCGTTCGCTCAAAGTAGGTTGTTTGCGCGGCTCAAAAACCCTAATTTATGTTAACGACAGCGTATTACTGTCGCAAAACGATCTCGGACGTCCAACTTCCCTAGCCGAATCGACCGGCCTGGATCTGATTTCAAGCAATCGGCAAGGTGCGGCCATGTTCACCGGCGGCTCAACAATAGCTCTGACTAATCGCATTGCTCCAAATAGGCCAGCAATGCCACAAACCGATTATCCAAAGTGTGCCAGTCACACGGCTTTAAAAGCCTTGAATCCAATCAACGACAGTATGAAACTGTCGCAAACCCATCGTGACCGTCCAACTTTGCCAGCCAAGATGACCGGCCAAGACCTAATTACGGGCAATCAATAGGATGTTGTTGTGATCACCGACCATCACCCTCCTATGAGGATCGATCGACTCTCCCTCAACCTATTTGAATGGGTCCTGGAAGATTCCCAAAGACGGCCGGCCGCGCTGCCCGCAAGGGTCTTAAAAAAATTCAACGGCAGCCAATAACTTCCGCAAATCATCTCATCCATCCAACTTGGCTAGCCAAATTGACCGTCTTAGATTTAATTTTGGGTAACCAATAAAGTTCCATCGTGCTCACCGACCGACGCTATTCCATGAGAGTCGATTGACTTGCCCTCGACCTGCTTGAACGGCTCCTGGAAGCTACCCAAAGACGGTCGGTCGCGCTTCTTTTAAGACATTAAGTTCCGCGATGAACCAAGGCGAGCTATATACAATGATGCTTCATGAGCATCAATTATTTTGAGCTGCTTGCTTTAAAGCGATGCGTTACATGCATCGAATGCATGCGATTTTTTATAAATATCGATTTCATAAATAACTTAATTATTTAACCTAAGAGCATTACATACTATTTCTTGCGGAAAGTCTCACAACTTGACTTGTAACATATGACCGCCCGCAGCCTAACTTGCACGTGATTGGTCAAAATAATTAGGTCTTGCAAACGAGACCCACTCATCAACTTGCTACATATTTTCTACAAAATACTCGAGACATCAAACATGTCACAAACTGGGGGATGTTCATCAGGGTATTGGTCTGGCAGTTTACAACGTGCGGCGTGCAACACCCATTACGACAAAGTGTCAGGAAGGCGGACAGTTAGTGATAGTAGAGAAGTAGTGGGAATACCATAATAGGGACGTACCATTCTATACGATCTCCACTTATCCATCACTCAACTACTTCCACTTCCTATGAGATCAGGGTGCGTTCAACTATGACTTGTATAAATAGGTTTTCAACCTATTTCGAAAACAACAGTGTTATTAACACAAGTATCTAGAAAACACCAAGAACTTTTAGCTTACATTCCGCAAGCAAGTTCCACATTACGATACAAGTCATAAAACAGCCACACCTTCATAATTCACCATTCTGATATCAATACTTTCTTTGCTTCCCTCCCTAAGATCAACCCTTCTCCTTCATTTTGTGACCGAAGCAAACCTGGAACGGGCATTTCTTGGTTTAAGCCAGAATTGTACAGATTGGTCTCTCGAATCTAAAGTACTCCTGCGCAATACATTTGTTTAGGGTTTAGATTCTTTTCTCGGCGGCACATCCAATTTACCATTCTCAACAGAATCAATTTCTACCCCTAAACAATATATTATTTTAATCTTTGTGTGAAGTTGTATAATGAAAAAACGGGAGTCTAACAACCACACCCAACAATTTTGTTTGGCAGTCTGAGAGGACTTACTCCAATTATATTCCGAGAGTGAAAACTCAATCAAAGAATAATACTAAAGAGTTAATCTCTTTTTCTCAAATCAATCAGCAAATCAAACAGATAGAAATCTGTGAGCCTGATTGATGTGAAAATACTTGGATGGTACCAAGGACCAATATCCAAGATCAATCAAAATCCTATCCAACAAACAAGTTTGGATTTATCAATAATGATTGATTAACGTACAACCTGTGATATTTCAATTATAAAGATAAACAATATAATGCGGAAAATAAATAACACAGACACCAGAAATTTTGTTAACGAGGAAACTGCAAATGCAGAAAAACCCCGGGACCTAGTCCAGATTAAACACACACTGATTATAAGTTGTTACACCAATTTCCTACTACCTATTCGGACTAGATTTAATACCTACTTCAGCACTAACATAACTCCTAGCAGAACACCTATTCTCTTTAGGAATTCTTCTCGTATAACTTCTAGCTGAACACAAATTCTCTTTAGAAGTTATTTCCGAAAATCTTCTAGCGGACTGTTAGTTCTCTTTAGAAGATGCACCAACACGATTGATTCTTTTCGATCTTTTGTTTTCACAAATTACCGTCCCTTTAGATGTAAATCAAGGTTTTGGAAATCTTGTGTTTGTTTTGAGAAAAGACAATTACTAGGTAAAAGTAATATCAAAACAAACTTGTAGATTAGGGATTATTATACTCTTCAAAGATGGAAGGGAAACCTAATTATTCTACAAAAACAACTAGAATAAATCTAGAGATATCTTATTTAAAACTTCTTAAGGATTTTTACAAGATGCCTTAATCGAAGTTTTCTTTCTAGCTTCCGATTTCGACTGACAAGTGTTGGTATACGATCGGAAACTGAAATCTATCAAAACCTAGGGTTTATGATCAACAACTCTTGAATGGTTTTATATCAGAATAGAAAACCTTAGAATAGACAAGAGGTGAAAAACCTATATTACAAGTTGTATAATCAATCACGAAGATTAAATCCAACTCGGCTTTGTGATCCCCAAAACAAAGACTTTTATCTCACTCTTGTTCATGAAGAACAGAAGACATGGAAACAACCTTATGAAGCTTACACCAATTTTCCAAAGGGGATGAAAACGTGTAACACTCACGAACCCTTTATTTATAGTGAAAGGTAACTTGAAAGCTACGCAAAGCTATTTTCCTTTTTCAAGACTCTCCTAATTTAGGAGTCTTTCCTAAATTACAACTCTTGCCAAAATAATTAAATAAATAAATAATTAGCAAATATTGTATTTATGTGAATAAATCACTTTTTAACTTAGGCAGGAATTAAAAGTTATTGCAAACACTTTAATATGGTAATCAAATATGTTTCGACTAATAGTCACCTTGCCTAAATAAGGAAACATCACCAACTTGACTAAAAAAGACTTCTAGTCATGTAATGGGCCCAAGTCCGTGGAACTGTTACAAGCAGTCCATGGATTGTTTCCTACTAACAATCGTAGTCAGATTACAACAACACTTATAATCATTACTTTAAAAAATCACTCATAACTTCATCGTTATAACTCGGAATTGAGTGATTCTTGGCTCGTTTTATTCATAAGATCATTCACTATAACATGAGAACCTTTCCAGGGATAAAGGTTATTGTCAAAAAAGTCGTGGCTCAAATAATGATAGACACATTTTTGTGTCTAATTTGATCTCAATACTATATATTGTTAGCACTCAATTTTGATTAATTTTGGTGTTTTATGTGTTTGTAGGCATCTTTGGGAAATAAACATTTTGGAAAAGTTGATTTTGGCAAATTTTGAGGACACGTGTTATTCGGACTCTTGCGGTTGGTTAAGGGGCACCTCAATTACTAAAGGCACCCCTTGCCTATTCGAACCCCACACCTGGATAGGGGGACGCCTATCTTCATCACCGTGAGAATTGTTTTGGCGGGAAAGTTTTATTTGAAATATCCTGCTACACGTGTATTTTGGGAATGATTTGGGCGAGATTTTACGTGATATTCTCGTTGATTTGGTTTGTAATTATCCTGTTACACTAAAACATGGGAGGTAATTGATTCATGCACGAGAATAAATGAAGATATGGGAAGATTTCCCAAAAAGGAAAACAAAAAATAGTCGAGTTAGTTGAAGATTATGTGATGATTTTGTGAAGATTTTGTACGTGTTTGGATAAAGTTGAAGCACGCAAACGCGTGAAGAAGATATAGAAGGAAATCTCGGTGATTCCTGTGAGAGTAAAGAGAAAATATTCTTGCATTCAACCGAGAATATTCGGAGTTATGACGAGATATTTTCATCCTGTTGGCCGTATAAAGAGGTTACGGGACTCGAGAGAAGGGGATCGAGAGTTTTGGGGAGAGAATCGAGAGTTGTAGTAAACTTCTCGGTTTATATTATTTTCCTCCATTTTCTTCTTTGTAAACACAATTTGAGCTATAAAAATATATTTTGAGCGTGTTTTGCACTATGTGAGCTAAACCTTTCTCTAGGGCAACGGAGGAAACCAAAAATTGGCCATGTGGTAAATTCATTTAAATTATTTATATGACTATTTGCATTAAAATAAAATTAGAAAAAGATTTTTCTTAATTAATTGTCATTTCGTTTGATGGTTTATGCTTAGGATTTATTCTTTTGTATATGCCATTCTTTAAGATTTACAATTAATATTTTAAGAATCTACATTAGGCAGAAATAGAGTCAAAATTCTTATTGAATGAGCTATATTGGTTTAGAATAAATAAGTGAATTACATGAATATGAATATTTGGTGGAATCTAGTCCTAGTACCTCTCGAAACATTGTTATTATTTTGTATATATTTGCTAGTTTTATAATTTAAATCTAAAATTTAATTTCATCAAGTCCGAGTGAACGACAAACCTTACTACCACTTTCTACAACATCATTGAAAATATCCATCAAATAACCTCAAGTAAATATACATAAGTGAACATTTACCGTCATAGGAATTGTTCCATAGAGTGAGCATTTGTTTCGATAGATTAGAAAGGTAGAATTGAACAAGAATCCAAAGGAAATCAGTTACCACATACCTTTGTTGATGAAGTCCTTGTTGATGTCTTCTTGTAGTCTTCAAACTTCATCCGTCAAGGATAGCTTCGATTCTACTTCTTAGACTTAATCTAGTCCGAAACTATCTATAGTATACTAAATCAAGAATGCATTTTGACAACTAAAATTGACAACTAACTTGACATACCAACGCTAGTGGGTTCAACCAAGCAATGCTCTAACAATCTCCCCCTTTGTCAATTTTAGTGACAAAACCATTTTACATATGGATTGTACTTTTTAAAAGCATTACAGCTCCAAAATCCGACATGCTTGATTTCCTTGGTTCTTCAACTATGTGTGTGTTCATCCTGTACTTGTTGAAGATCCATCATAGTATTATTACACAGCATCTAAGTTCAATTGTATCACAACTTTGACAATAATACTACGGTAATATGTATCACTCCCCCTTAGTCAATACTTCATCTCATAATGAAAACCACTCCCCCTTACATAATGATCCGTAAACTATATGTATTTGTAGTGTGAACTACACATTAATTCTCCCCTTTTTTTTCAATATAAATTGTCAAAGGTACGGAAACAAGTAGGATCCTCATGAAATTTTCAAGGAGGTACTTCATGACCAAAAGAAAACATATAAACTTTACTTTAGATGATATCACAGAGTCGAAACTTAGTGACTTCATCAAGGAGGTTATTAAGATACAAGTTAACCCCTACATGTTCCACAACCACAATCCCCACAAAGATTTGAAAATTAAGCACAAGTTCAAATAAGAACTCTCCCCCATAAAATGTCATTCCCGAAAGAACAACAAGAGGGACCTTTCTCCAAGGAGAAAGATTTATAAATTGGATTTTAGAAATCCCACAAGGAGATACGAGCTAAGTACCAATCATTAAAAGTCTCTCATGAGATCGTGTTACTAAAAAAATAGAACTATCTCATGGTAACAATACACAATATGTAATCATGAAGATCAAGTATTGTGATCATTTTTTCTAGGATACAAACTTGTATAAACAAGAATTGATATACTTAGAAGGAAGAATAACCTTTTCCACAAGGATTTACACCAAGAATGGTTACCATAAGTGTATGAAAAAGTTTCTTTGACAATAAAAACCAACATCCAATGGCTTTGATTATTGCTTCTAACCTGTTATACTTAAGAATTTCAATCACAAATCAAGTTAGGTAATTAAGAATCATACACGCGGTATTTGGCCATATGAGCACTTTCATATTAACCTTATTCATCTTCACCATAACTAGTCCAAATGACTCAAATGAACTAGTTTAAGAGTTGTTCAATTGCTTAGGTCTCATAGAAGTATACAAGACACAATCGAAGCAAAATCGGTTTTGATTCACTCAAATCGATTCATGAACATTATAGCCACGGTTTGCAAATTGCATTCCTTAATATATAAATGTTTTAGTTCATGAACAAACCAATTTTAGAAAGTAACCCACTTAAGTATGCGCACTTAAGTAACCGGATTTAAGTTTGTTTTGGTTTTCAAACTCAGCACAAATTCACGGACGTGAACTTTCCGCCAGTATGCGTACATGTACGCATACTTAGGTAACTGGATTGAGTTGGTTTTGATTTCCAAACTCAACAGAAATTCACGGTCGTGAACTTCCGCCAGTATGCGTACCCAGTCTCCATCAACCATTTAGTACACACACAAGTATGCATACATTTGGTTCCCAGTTTTGGACTTATACACTAATGTGCGAACACACTATATGCTTATATCCAAAGATGGTTACATGTTCTAAACTCTTTATTTCAATCATTGAAACATTCTTAGAGGATGTTATATAGAGGTTATTCACACACTATTTTTCATCAAAGCAATTTTCAAGATATTGAAATAATCTATATGACTTTCGTCACGAGTAAAGATGAACTTGGTCAAAGCGAAAGCTTACCAACACATATTTCGAGAAATAGATATACGAGATAAACTCGACTCCCGAAATAATAAATTGTTCCCTATATTCAAAAATTACCCAACATAATATGTGCGCCCTCTAATTATTTTGCAATCCTCACCGCATTTCTAAGGGCTTCTTGGTGAGGATGCACTTCCAACACAATCAGGTTGTGTTGAGGTGAACAAAATCTTGCTCACCACAGGTATTTGAAACAAAATCATGTATGGACTCTAGGAATTTAACAATTTCCTTGCAACACTCAATAACTGTTCCATACCTTTTTAAGATGTTATCCCTTGTCGACCTCTTGTCTGGGAGATCCTTCTTAATAGTACTTGTTGCTTTATTGATCTTTTTTGGTACCCATTTCTAAGCAGCTTTTGGAGCAACGTATTTATTTTTCTCCCCAATATAAATATGAAACTTCTTGGGGTAATACTAAAGAAGCGATATTATGAGACTCGTTTTCTCCGAGTTTGGAACATCGAGATCTTTTCGTCTTAACAAATCGGATCTGGATTTATCTCGTTTAAGAAATCTGCAATTCCTCTGCAAGTGACCCAAGGTTTTCCACATAAAAGCAATGTTTAGTAGAATGGAAAAAGTTATGTTTAGTGTTACCTGAATGTGTATGTGCTTGCTTTGGTAGAGATAATTTACTTTTGTCAACCGTGGAAGATTTTGGTTTAGAAAAATCTTTAGCTCTGACAAATTTTACCTCTTTGCAAATACCAGGAGCGTCTATTCCTTCATATCCCAATCCTCGTATATCACGATGAATTCTACATGCTCCCAATATCGAGGTTAATTTTTCTGAGATGTTATTTCTATACAAACTCTCTTTTAAGCTCGAGTGATTCTTCTTCGAACCTTTTGACTTTTTCGAGCGCAATAACTAAATCATTCTTGGATGATTCACATTGAACTTTGAGATCTTCTCGTTCCAAGTTCATCTCAATGTTCTCCAAGTTATCTAGCTTTGATTGAAGAGTAATTTCCCGATATCGACTTCCGACAATTTCTTCTTTAAGCATTCGTATTTCGTTGAGATAATTTCTTGCACCAATAGAATCAATTTGGTATTGCAAGTCTTTATTCCGACAACGAAGTCTGTCAGATTTAACTTTCTCATTGAGTATGGTTATTTCAGCTTCCGAGAGTTTTTGATGACATTCCTTAAGAAGATTATTAGCAACTGGGTCTCTATGGAACACTTCTTCGACAGAATCAGAATCAGTATCCGAATTTTTTTTTCGATTGCAACTACTCCTGATCATAATATTCAAACCATCATCAAGAGTAGGCAAAGCGATACGTAAGCCGATTGTCTACGGCTCTAGCTAGGACATTTAAAAGAAAAAAACATCGTTACATCATCGATTTGTTGCACCTTTAGAAAAACTCCTTTTCCCCGTCTCTCAAGAATTTTTTCTAAATTGTCGTGGAGTAACATCCTTAGCATCCGTCACAACTGTTTATCCTTAGAGGATTCTGTAGCGGCTTTAAAAGAAATCACTTCTTTTCAAGACCGGTGTTCATTATCAAAGATCTTTAACTTTCCAACAAGAGTATTCCTGGAGAGTGTGGAAAGATCGTTTGCTTCCTCAATGGCATGTTTCTTAGACTCGTATCTTGATGGTAGAGACCTGAGAATTTCTCACACAATAACTTTCTTCGGAATAGTTCTTCCTAATGAATATGAGGAGTTAACTATTTGAGAAAGTCTTTGGTTAATCTCATCAGGTTTCATCATCAGACATGCGAAAAGGTTTTCCCCACAGAAGCTAGATTTTGAAGCCTTGCTTATTTCTCTGCGACATTCCCTTCGAATACAATTTCTAAGATATCCCAAGCATCTTTAGACTTACTACACGTAGTAACGAGGTGCTGAAGATCTGGGGTAATGGCATGGATGATTGTATTTAACCCTTCAGAATTTTACTTGGCAGCAAGAATCTCAAGATCTTTATAATCACCAATATCCTTTGCAACAGTTACACCGTCTACTGCAACTAATGGATGATTATAGCCATTAACAATATGAACCCATGATTGAAAATCTCGCGCTTGAATAAAAGCACGCATAGCAATTTTCCACCATAAATAGTTCGTGCCATCGAAGACTGGTGGTACGTTTATAGAGATAACATCATCCATAACAATCAGATTGCTTCAAACACATACTTATAAGGTCTTAGCGCGTTTGCCTGCTCTGATACCAATTAAAAAAGCGGGGGTCTAACAACCTGATAGGAGATAAAAGAGGCTTTTCCTATGTCTTAATATGCAAGTGCACAGAGCCTTGAAGGCAGTGGCAAGCACAGGTCTTTCCACATGGAACTAGAGGATGCTAGGTTATTCTAAGCTTCTCGACGGAATTCGAGTGACGTGACGGAGATACAAAGCTTTTGTTTATAGTCTTTACATTGTATCAAGGTTGCAAGACCGAGGTAAAATGAACTACAAAAGATGAGTAAGAAGGATACTAGATTGTCAATCCACCACTATTTAAAGTTATGCAATTCAACTAAATTGAATATTCTTGTTCCTACAAGGCGGTAAGGATAAGTGTGTCAACTCTATCATATACCTAAGGGGTTTCACCCGAGTTGAAGTTTCAAGTATCGGCAGTACTACCTCGAGCATTAGATGTCTAGTTAAGTACAAATAATCTAAGAGATAGCAATAACAATCAAAATATGAGTCGAACACACTCAACACAAATGTAAACCTAACTACAATGGATGCATGACATTCATTGTGAGAGTTGTGCATTGAGATGTTAACAATGAAACTTTCTTATCAATTAAAGCATGCCAAGAATAATTCACATTAAGTTGAACTACGCAGGCAGCTAGGGTTTCATGTAAATCCTAGCAATTAAGTTTAGAACATCAAGAAATATCAAAAAGCAGTTGTTAATTAAAATTGCAACTAAATATGAACCCTAAAAATTCACTCTAAAACTGACTGCCTCTCTCTCTTCCCTCAAAACATCAATATATACTCTTCACAATAATTCAAACTTTGTTACACACCAACCTTAAACGATTTGCGCCTTGTCTTCCTCCTAGAATCGACCATGCGGGGTGGTTGATGAAAACCCTAGCTTAATCATCTCTTACCTAGCTTCTAGGTTGATGAGAAGCTATGAAAGAGAAATTGATGCAAGGGTGGCGGAGAAGGAGCTAGAGGAGTTGTTGGTGATGACAAGAGAGGTGATGGCTGCTGTAAAAGTCATGGAAGAAGGAGGTGGAGGTATGGTCGATGGGGTTTTCTCCCGATGGAAGTATGGGGAGGAAGAAAGATAAGATGGAGGAAAGAATGAGGCTAGCTCGAGTGGGGGTATAGGGTTAAAGGTTTTGATGTGAGGCGGTGCATCGATGCCTCGAGGAAGATCCGAACTTTGAAGGCGAATGAGGCGATTTGGTGTGGAGCGGAAGTATCAAGACTTGATGAACGATGAATCGACCGTAGGGATGTATCTGGACGCGATCTAATGGCTTTGGGATGAACGGGTTCGGATCGGGTCATGGGTAGCTCTAGCCCATGTCTTCC